>OZ026516.1:82203149-82396487 GCA_964019695.1 Loripinus fragilis
TCAATGAGACGATTCTTTTGAGTACCCACAACATAGGTTTTGGTTGAGAAATAAGAAAGTTATTTTTTACTGGAACTGGCTTCTGTCAGATCAAACGAGCTGTCAGCTCGACTTGAGATCGATGACCTCAATGTTATCCTGAGAGAAAAAGGCTTTGTTGGTTTGGACACGTTGAATGATCCAGGAGCAATTAAGACGGTTTGCGACTTGCAGATAGAAGGAAAGCGTGGGCCAGAGCGGCCAAAGATGACCTGGAAGACACAGAGACCTTCGTGTGTGGAATGATCCTTGTGATAGGGATGTGTGGAGATGGAGTGTGAGATCTGCAATCCCGGTAGCTAGCCAGCTACCTAAAGGGAGCCCACTGATGAGGATGATGCTCCTGCATCTGCACGTTAATCTAAATGCTGATGATGATGATGACTCAGGTTGAAATATTTTTGAAAAGGTTAATTTTGAAATATTCAGCATACAAAAAAAAAAAAAAACAAATACAGAATTACCCAGCATGCAAAGAGTTGACAAAAACTTACAGTGTAGACAGCAAATAGGATGGGCTTCACCAATCTGGGTCTACACTGTTTTCAAAAAATTGTACATGTATAAGATTTTGAAAAACTTATGTGTACAAAGTGCTTATTGGGGCAAATACAATATACATGGGAGAAAGTTCCAAATTTCCAAAATCCTGAACTTTTGAATTAAACATTTTAAAACTTGCAAGATGTCTATATAAACAAATAATTTCAAGTTTAAATGATTATTAATTGTGTAAAGATAATCTGAACACTAATCAAAGAAGCTATCGATAATTTGCCTAATTCAGCGTTTGAGGCTGACTTTCTATGGAAAGTCAGCCTCAAAATCCTGAATTCAGGATTAATCCTGAAAACTTTCACCCATAATTATATGGCTTCAATGAATATTCATTGTTTTACCTGGTACATGCTTGGCATCCCTCTTCGGTGTGAATCTGACAGAAGTTTGACCAAATGGACTTCTCTTGAGACCTGATATTCTTTTGGTGACTTCTAGGGCATTTCTGGGGTCATTGTAACTCCCTGGAGCTGGATTCATGGTTTTCATGGGAACAAATCTCTGAAATGACACAAAGATGATATGTGCTTGACGCGACAAAACCTGTCTTCATGAGTCCAATGAAGCGAGACTCAAACCAGTCTTCTCAGCTACAGAGACTAGCTGGAAAATTGAAATTTCGTCTGTAGCAAGTTTAGATATGCTACTTTCCAATAAGCGAATAACAAAGGTGCTGATCAGACTGCGCCGATATTTGTATATTATATTTTTTAGCCTTGTGAAAAGCTAGCAGCTAATGAGAATGCTATCAATAGCGCAGACTCTGTTCCTAGGAATATTATCCCACCTCTTTGAAAAGGGATATTCTATGATCTTTATAAAGAGGACATCTAAAGCCTGTTTCACATCAATCGTATGATCATTTGGTCATGCTATTTTCCGCAGGTGTCAGGCCGTGTAGCAGATCGTACCTCATGAGGATTTTGACTAAACGTAAGGCAGCAGTACGATGCTTGCACGTTTGTCTGGCGTTCACATGCAGGGCTGTCGCAAGATGGTCATACAGATTTGCAAGACTTTCAAAAGTGCGGCCATGTGTCAGTTGTACAAACTTTATTGGTAGTCGTACATTTAGCAGCATTCTTGTGGCAGCCACGCAATAAAGGGCAAGGTCATTGTATGGTAATCACACAGCAATCTTGTGGAATTTGCAGGTGAAATACTTGAGTGTGAGCTCTTATGTTAGTTGTACAAACACCATGAATGTCTTGCAGTAGCCTTGCCCACCTTGCAGCAGTTTTGCGTTCTCATAAGATTGCACAAGAATCACAAATTTAGTTTTTGTCATTGTGGCAGCCTTTCAACCCTGAGATATCGTAAGGCAGTCTTGTGGTGTTAGACTGCTGCATGAAACCCAGAAATTTTTCATGGTAGAGAGGTGTATGGCTGTCCCAAGCCTGATGTGAAATCGGCTTAAGGAAAAAGTAATGACCATTTTCAACATCACTGCACACATAATGGATACCCATATATATGTTTTAGAAACAGATCATTATTCAATCAGCTGCAGATTTAGTGTGTCCCTGAGCATGTTAGAGCATGTTAGAGTTGTGCCTTCTTGAGTACTGCAGATGAATTCTTCCTTCTACATTGATACAATAAAGTTTGGATGGTCTTTCCACAAATTTTTAGTGTAAAATTGTTAATATTTTCTTACACATCAGTTTAAACATATGTTTTGTGTGCTCAAAAGAACCGTCTCATTGAAACGGTCCTTTTGAGTACCCACAACATATGTTTTGGTTGAGAAATAAGAAAATTACTTTTTTTGGTATGCACTCTTAACTGAAGGCCTGTCTTTCACACAATTTAAGGGGACACAGGTTGAAATTTCAAAATTATTGATGATTGCTGTTTTAGGGAAATTTTCAGACAGGTGCTCAGATAAGCCGGGTAACTCTATTTTTATTTTCATTTCTAAACCAAAACTTATGCTGTGGGTACTTAAAACAACTGTCTCAATGAGAAGGTTCTTTTGAACACCCAAAACAAATATTAAGACTGATGATAAAGACAATAATCATTTTTTTACGCTTAAAATTTTAGCATATCAGTGTCTATGACTCAAGCCCTGAGACATGCCTTACCTTTGCTTGTGACATAAAAGGAGGATGTTCCACTTCTACTCCTTCTGTATTGACTTTTGGTGGTTCTGGGTCAAAGATACCCTTGATATCATATTTACCCGGACCTGGAGTAGCCTGAAATAAAATAATATAGCATAAAAGGAGGATGTTCCACTTCTCCTTCTGTATTGACTTTTGGTGGTTCTGGGTCAAAGATACCCTTGATATCATATTTACCTGGACCTGGAATAGCCTGAAATAAAATAATATAGCATAAAAGGAGGATGTTCCACTTCTACTCTTTCTGTATTGACTTTTGGTGGTTCTGGGTCATAGAGATATTTACCCGGACCTGGAATAGCCAGGTAAATAATAAGAATAAATAAATAATAGAATAAAATAATATAGCATACAGAAAATTACAAAGTTCATATTCATGTGGCTTAAAACCCCTTGTATACAAATGAATTTTTCCATCTGATTTGATACATTGAACTTGGGATTTAAAATAAACCTGTTCTGACAGTGTTCAGACATAGAAAAAAGCTACACTAAAACCTGGAAAATTCGAACTTCGATTATTCGAAATACTCGCTAATTCAAAATAAATATGGGACACACTGGATTCAGAGACTAGACTCTATTCATGATCTATTTTAATAATTGTCTAAAATACCATATATTTGGGTGCGTAAAAAAACCGTCTCATTGAGACGTTTCTTGTACGTGCCAAAAACTTATGTTTGATAGAGAAAAATATGATAATAATCTTTTTGGGGGTTATATATTTTTATGTCTGGTGATGGTGGCGGTGTTGATGATGATGATGATGATGATGATGATCATGATGACGATGATGATGATGATGACGACGACGATGATGATGATAATCATATACCTTCTTCTCCTGTTCTTTAATAATCTGTTCATTATATCTTGGAATATTGGCTTCATATCTTATTGGTTCCTCTTTGGCGTTTAAGTTCTCTGGTCTCATCTGATATTCAACATAAGGCTCATAGTCCCCAGGACCAGGTCCAAATTTACCGGTAAAATCGGTCCTTTTTGATGTCAGTTTCCCAAAATGTACACCTTTGTATGCTTTTGTGGGTTTTGTTTGACCATCATTGTTTTCCTGAAGAAAAAAAATCAAACGGTAAAGTCAAAATAACATTATGTCCTTCTAAATATGATACTGAATACAAAATATGCAATCAACAAAGGCATAAAATTAACAGGCATACCTGCATCTGATCTGGCCCCGAGGTTATAAAACTTTTTTCATACTCAACTCAGCTGAGCATGGAATTTAACATGCTCATAAATGTTAAAATGCCAACAATATTATTGCTGGCATTTTAACATTTATTAGCATGATAAATACAACATCTGAGAGACTTAAAGCAATATACTTCTTTGGCATTTTAGTTTTTATGGGCAGTTGAAATTTCGTGCTCAGTTCAGTTGAACATGAAAAAAGTTTTATAACCTCGGGGGCAGGACATTTATTGTTTGCTGTGATCTGGTGCACGTTGGAAGCAGTCTGATAAGGGTTCATAGTGTTAGCTTCCATGATAAAATCTAGTATATGAAGAGCACTTGAATATATGCAACAGGCGTAAATAAAACTGACAACATTTTCAGCACAAAAAAATTATATTGGTAGTATAAGGGTTAAGAGCTATTGCATATCTAACAGTGTATTCTCATTGAAATAATGTTCTTACGGTAATTGGTTTAAAATGATTGGTTTTAAGAATATAAAGAAATAACCTCTTTTAATATTTTCCTTCCATTTATCATCATTTCTTGTTGGCTGATTTAAAGCTTTATTTCTATTAAAGCAGAAATGGAAGTCAATTACAGCATTTTTATTATAATGTGTTGCTTTCCTCGAGAAGATGGCCCTTTTTGAAAATGCTGACATACGAAGGCTTTGATCAGCCTGCAGCCCTGCACTGTAGTGCAGGCTGTGCAGGCTGATAATTGCCTTCATTGTCTGTCAATGTACATTGTATTCTGCAGTGTAATACTCTGTCTACAAGGAAAGGCCTTGTTCAGGCTGTGCAGATACACAAACCCAGCCAGCTTCATTGCCTACCAGGGGAAGCTGTCATCTGCCATATACGGTGCATGTAGCCCTATAGAAGACAAATCATAAACTCCTTTAGGCTTTATCACATAACATTGCGTCCGGGAGTGATATAACCCCGGGCAATAAAATCGATAATCCACTAGTGGTTTACAGATTTCGTAACCTTACGTTATGACGTCCATTTTAACGTTGCGAAAAAGTGGCAAGATCTTGACGTTTTGAAGCCAAAAATGTGAGTTTTAAGTCATTTTAATGTCATGAGATAAATAGAATCTAAAGTTCATGCTCCTGTATTATTGAATTTATTAAACTTGTTGGGAAAGAGAGATAAAATGCTCGGCAAGCCTCACATTTTATCTCTTTTCCTCAACTCGTTAAATAAATTCAATAAAAAATGAGCACTCATGTAAGATCCTCTATGTATTCTTATGATAACTTGTTATGAACCCAAGAAAGTGGCCATTGTTGGGCATGCCAGAAACAAAGGAATAGATTAGCATACATATTTTTGAAATTTTGTTTGTTTGTTTGTTTTGTTGCTTTATGTCCCAAGTCAACAGCTATGGTCATGGCGGGACGGTCAGTTCACTAAACCACACTTTTTCCTGGGCAGGCTTGAACAAGCGGTTAACCAGTAATTCGTGCACATACTTTTGCTTGTAACTGACAACAACCCCTCTTGAATTGACCAGCGGAAGGGAGGAGAATGACTATAGAAAGTATTTCATGATCAATCTCCACGAAAGTATGGAACCGGGCCGGGATCGAACTCGCGACCCCTGGATCTGCAGTCAGACACGCATCTGTAGCCAGACACGTTACCGACTGCGCTACGCAGCCCGGTGTTTTTTAAATAGATCAAGCATCCAACCTGTGTGCAGCAGGGTTTTTGAAATAGATCGAGCATCCAACCTGTGTGCAGCAGGGTTTTATAGTCCGGCAAAATTTTTGTAATATTTGCTTTGAGTTTGTAACTGGGTTCAAAGTTTTTTCTCATAGCTATAATAAGTCACTGCCTTTGAAGAATCTGAATGATGTCATAACTTTGGTATAGCTGGGAATTTTCAAGATGACGGTCAACTTAGATGGCTGCCAAAATCTACAAATATTTGAAAAGGATGAACCTTGTATTCTGCAGGACTATAAGTTTATCCGATAGTATACAGTGATTAGCTGACGTTTTGTTAAAAATAAAAAAAATCTTAATGTAAATGCAACATAAATCACTTTTATTTCAAACAAAAACATCAGCCTTTTTTTATATACTATTTAAATCTAAGATAATTAAATTCTAACAATTAACACATTTAGGTAAATGTCAGTTTGTTACTTTCAAACAACATGCAAAAGCCCTTGAAGTTGATCGGCAAATAAGACTAATTAGCAAAGCACATATTCCCTTTCTGATATGGGTCTGCATTATGTTCAAAAGGCCCTATTACTATGAAGCGGTTCCTAATTTAATATATTGTCCAAAATCTCTGCAGATTTATCATTCCAGCATACTGTCTGACAAATTCAAAGGAAGTAATTTCATTAAAAAAACAACAAAGAGTATTAGGGAAATATCTGCACAGGATTTATTCCATCAAAAAGATATATGGATTATTTAACTTGCTGTCGTACTTGAGAATAATGACAAAAAAGAGACAAACTTGATCTGCTTTCCGACTCTTCTGTGTGTAATGCCGAGCCCCGTAAGCCCGGATTAGCCCTAGATAAGCCTCCCATCCGAATCTCTATTTTTCTTATTTCTTGACGAAAATATACATTGTGGGTGCTCATTGGAAGCGTCTCGATGAGACGCTTCTAATGAGCACCACAATGAATTTTTCCATCCAAAAATAAGAAAAATATTACAATTTTTGATCCAAAATAGTCGTATCTCCTTTTATGGTGTAGCTAAGATATTTCATGCAAATCAAATGTGTTCTGTCAGAAATTAAGTAAAAAGAATGGGTTTCTGTTCAATCACCCATTCTCTTAATGTCGCCAAAAGGGATTACAGAGGAGTGGATGTATACATCATTTCATAAATGAATATGACTTTTTAATGTGTTGTCATTAGCTCCTTAAATGTTGGAATATTAAAACGGAATCTTTTATAACACGGTTTGGGATCATTTATCTTTTGTAAATACCATATTCAACCAAATACATGTACATACATGTACATACATGTATTTCCCTATAAGCACTTACAACGTACCAAGGTCATTTTGGGGGTGGAAGATTGTTAGACTTGAGACCGAGGGGTGGCTAGTTCGAGACTCACCGGAGGCACTGTGTTGTGTCTTTGAGCAATAGCTGATTTCATAGACCTTCCGTACTTTTCGGGATTTCTTTCAGGACTCATGGACTTATATCACATGACTACCTTGGACAATCAGAATTTGTTCCATTACCACGACACCAACCAGCCATGTGCTCAGGGTCAGTATCAAAATACCAAAAGAAATTCTATTTTGTAAGCAAACCAGCTTGTATATATTACATACGAAGTGAGGATTAGTTGTAAGTGGCCACTTAGCGCCACTTTGTATGTTTTTTGTTACCCCTAAAACCAATTTTATGTATTTCAAACAGCACCCGTGGTTGTTTATATTCTGACGTCAGTATTGAGTACATCACAGGACCAGAGTCACTGACTGAGTCGGTGTTTATGTAAACATTTCACCATTTGAAGAATGACTCAAAATCTCGTAAAAAACACCATTGGCAATGTCATCAAGCTATTAAGTCAATCTAGCGATAGAAATTCCTTATATAACCGAAAATTGCATAAACTCACACGTTTTCATTTGTCAACATTGGGTATCTGCAAAAATAGTAAGTGAGTATTATCAGGAACTACCAAAATCACAAACCCCAGACAGACCCGTGGCACCACGAGGAAGAGCCGCTCAACCATCACCAGACACCAGGAAGACAAATTTGTTTAAATATACGTCACGTCGTTGGGCTGTTTTTTGATTGGCCAGATATTTTTCTATTCAGGAGGGCTCGGAGCTAATCGGAACATGTTGGGAAAACTCGGTATAAAATTAGCTATTAAGACACTTTATCCTCTGTTTAGTAATGGTTCAACCCAGGAAGACAGAAATCATCCCGCCATGACTGAAAAATTGTTAGCTGGGACATAAAGCATCAAGACACAAACAAGGTCATTTTGAAGAGGTTGAATATTGTTCCTTACTTTTCAGTCATAACCCTGAATTGGTTATTATAGGAGGTTTAAGTCACTTCCAAATTATTTTGGTGCACAAAAGAGTACCAGTTTGTATTCTTTGAAATTAAATCTTTGTGTACCAATGGAATTTTCCAGTTAAGTCAGGATGGTCCATTATATACAGTGAGGGGTCTCAGGTTATAATTTAAAAAAATGTATTTTTTTCGCTGAAGATTGTTTTATGCAGCATTTCATCTGGGTCTTCACTGTTTGCCAAAGTACCCTTTAAGGGGTCTCTGGTCTTCGAAAGGGTTAAAACTAACTGCACTGTGAGGATATTAGACGTGCAATACAGGGGGAAAAACTGCTGAAAAATTAATAGTCTGTGTGTAGACCATTACTATTTCTCTATTGTTGAAAATGCAAAGAAACGGTCTCTGAGCATATCTCTGCAAACAATGAAAAAAAGGAAACATATCAGAGTCTTCTTTGCGAATATTTTGTTTGCACTGGCTTTAAAAGTGAAGGTACTTTGATTTACTACTCAACTATTTTTTTTGCCATACATAAATCATCTTTAGTAAAGTTAATGTCTTATTTTATGACAGAAATATTGTTAAAAAATCTGGCTTTATCTATCTAACTCCCATCGTTTTTATTGTTCATAGTATCTTGTACAAGGTAGAAAATAACATAAGTCATAATTATGAGGTCACTTAGTAAAAAAATGATTTAAAACTCAGTACTGAAAACATTTTAATAGAGGATCTTACATGAGTGCTCATGCTTTATTGAATCTATTAACAAGTTTTTTCGCAACGAGTTTAATGAATTCAATAATACAAGAGCATGAATGTTAGATTCTATTTATCACATGACATTGATAAAGATTACTTTGAAATATCTTTTCTTGCGTAAAAGCAAGATTATTTTGTCAATGTTATGGACATCATAATGTTTCCCAAAAATCTGTAACCCACTAGTGGGTTATCGATATTAATGCATGACGTTATTTCACTCCCAGATGCATTGTCATTATGATAAAAAGATATATAGCAGACAGCCACTGAGGCAAAATCTGTTTTTTACTTAATTGTAAATGTTCCAAAATTACTTATGTCAAAGGTTTAGATAAACAAAATTTTTGAGCGTAGAATTACGAATATTTTTTTACCCATCAGTTTTAACACATGTTTTGGATGCTCAAAAGAACCGTCTCATTGAGACGGTTCTTTTGAGTACCCACAACATATGATTTGGTTGAGAAATAAGAAAAAAAATTTGATACACACTCTTAACTCAAGGTCTGCTTATGCTGAGGTAATATTAGGTTTATGTCAGTCAGTGGAGCTTCACAGTACATGGTCAAAGAGTATAGGCTAAGTACAATAACTATGTGTTTGACACTCACAGCTATAAGTGCCGCAGAGAAACACACTTTAATGTCAATTCTTGACAGGGAGTCAGTCAGATTCATAAGAGAGGGTGCAGTCACACAAAAGCCTTCCATTGGCATTCGCAAAAACTTAGTGAAGAGTCATTAATTACACTTATGGGTTTCAAGTCAATTGTCACAATAATCATTACAACCAAATCTCCAATTATATGTTGACTCCACCCAAACAGTATCTTGCAGTGTCATCGCTGGTATCAAACAATATTTAATGGGTTTTGTGACAATGGTTGTTGTTATGTTTTGATTTGAGCTATAATTAGCACAGCATGTATTCAATGATGCATCGCATTTGGGCCAGTTTCTTTCAGTGCCTTCATTTCCATAAATTTCAGGGCCAGAATCTTTAACTATTTGCCTGGTAGTTATGTCAACAAAAATACTCAATATAAAATTAAACAGGTGAAGTTTCACCTAAAATTTCCACCATCTTCTTAAACATTAGTCAAACATTTTTTGGGGGTGCTCAAAAGAACCATCTCTATGAGATGAACAACATATGTGGTTGGTAAAGAAATACAAATTTTTCATTTCCCATGTTATTTAGGGACATTAAGTAGATCTTTTGAAATTTAGGAGCAATGTGATTGTTCCAATCATCTTGCCAGGGAAGAGAGAGCTGGTTGCTTTACTTTAGTTGTCTTCTCGATGTCTTGTGACAGTCAGTGTTCTGTGTCTCTTCCTCTTGGTGCATATTCACTTGCTTTTTTTCATTTTCTTCTTGTTTGTTTGATTGTTTGATTTGATTCTTTACGTCCCATCAACAATCTTTCAGTTATGTAGGGACAGGCCTTCCTGGGTTGAACCAGTACTAAGCTAGGGTTAATGTGTCTTGCTCAAGGACACAACACAGTGACGCCGGTGAGGGTTGCTGGCGTTTTAACATTAATGAGCAGGATAAATTTCATGCTCAGTTGAGTTGAGCATAACCTCGGGGCCAGTTTCTTCCAGTGCCTAGTGCAAGCACAGGCCTTCCAGGGTCAGAATCTTTAACTCTTTGCATACTGGGTAATTTTTTCATGCTTTTTTGTCATCTGCTGATTTTTCAAAATCAACTTTTTCGTAAAATTCTTTCAAGAATATACCATCAGTGGCAAACAGTTTGGATACAGATCACGGCGGATGTTTTTTTGGCCTGATTTGGGTCCAAACTGTTTGCAAATTATAGTGTCTATTTATACTTTTTGGAATGAACACTATCTTAAAGTTTATAAAATTGCTTTTTTTTATGTTTAAATGCATTTTGAGCTTAGTTGATATGCTGATGATGCTGTCAACTTAATAATTGAGGTTTGGGACTCATCATTGTATTTTGACAAAAATGTGAGGTCTTCAGGGCTCGAAAAAGCCACTCATCTGCTCATATTTACGAGTACCTCAGGCTGCAGGGCAAGTGAAAATTTGGATGATTTTCAATGTAAATTAACATTTTAACTATAAATGCCAGTAATTCTTTTGATGCAGGGCAAGTGCCTATTTTAAGATATTTCAAGGTCTCTTATATTTTTTATAATGAACAAACAGATGGATGGATCATGCACGGATCTAGAAAGTTTTGTCAGAGGGTGTCCAACTTTGACCCTTTTTTTTAGTTTAGGGGATGGAAAGAGGATCAAAATGCCACTAAAATGGCTTTTCGCTGGTGTGCCTATAATGGCCCACCATTGTATGCGGGCTTGGTAGCTTTGTAATTTTTAGGGGATCCAGCTCAATATTGCTAGGAACCGTATATTTTTGTGATTTTTCAGGGGGGGGGGGGGGCCCTGTCCCCCCCTCTGCATCCTCCCATGTGGATAACCTTACCACACTTTTCCTAGACAGGCCTACTCAGTTCACATACTTTCATCAGTATCTGATAACTGCGTCTTGAATCAGTGGTAGGAGAGAATAAATCTCTATGGAAGAATGGCCCCAAGGCTCAAACCTGCTGATTCCTGATTTTATGTGTCATGCATATCCGACCATGCTATCAGACTTGCCATTTACAGTTGCGATTAACACTTAAGGGTTGTTATTAACACGTAATGCATTCGAGGGCTAAAAGCAAGTCTGACAGACCCTATGTTTGATTGACGTGCAAAAACAGATAAGACAGACAGGAAATTAGCGCAATACTTGACACAAACCAAATTACTTCTTGGCATATTTGACCAGGGTAGAATCGAATCAAACTGTACACTCACTAGCCTATCCCGACTGATATAATGACAGATATTATTGAATAACATAATTTTAGATACCAGTACCGTAGTGATGGTTCTGATCAAAATGCTAAGAAATTAAAAACAGCATGATTCTGGCCTTCACTGTTTGCAAAAGACTTGAGGCCAATTTTCTCACAATAAACGTCACTTAATTATTGCTACCGGTTAAGTTTCAACCATAAAAGACAGTTGAATAGCAATTCTTTATTATTAGATCATCTTATTAGAGAGCCAAGTCATATGAAAAACACCCAATTCACTTTCTGTAACATCAATGTAGCAGATTTCCGTATCAAAAGAGGATAGGTATTTATCCTAAATTTTGGACAGGTAGGCATAAATGAAAAAAGTCAACAAGCAATGCTTATTAGATACCCCCCGCACAGTAAGTCAGTGAAAAAACTTGGCAAGTTTTAGTTCAAACAAGAAGACCTTAGTTTTGATAAGAAGATTTCAGTAGAATCTGTGCAAACAAAAATTATAAACTGCTCCATCAAAAGCTGTAGTAGGACTTGATCTGCCCATAAAGGCACTATCCATGCATATACAAAAGCCATATAAGGGAATAATTGTCTAAGTTCTCACAGCTGTCATTTTGTCAAAATTATTTTTTGTGAACCAAACTCCTTCATGCATATGTTCAATGTGTCTACATTGTATCGACAGAGTATCAAATTGTTCAATCAAAAGCTGTAGTAGGCCTGGAGTTGATCGGCCCATGAAGGCACCATCTATGCATATACAAAAGCCTAATAAGGGAAAAATTGTCTAAGTTCTCACAGCTGTCATTTCGTCAAAAATTATTTTTTCTGAACAAAACTCCTTCATGCATATGTTCAATGTGTTTACATTGTATAGGCAAAGTATCAAATTGTTCCATCAAAAGCTGTGGTAGGAGTTGATCGGCCCATGAAGGCACAATCTATGCATATACAAAAGCCTTATTAGGGAAAAATTGTTTAAGTTCTCACAGCTGTCATTTTGTCAAAAAATATTATTTCTAAACCAAACTCCTTCATGCATATGTTAAATGTGTCTACATTGTATAGGCAAAGTATCAAATTGCTCCATAAAGAGCTGTGGTAGGAGTTGATCGGCCCATAAGGGCACCGTCTATGCATATACAAACACCTTATTAGGGAAAAATTGTCTAAGTTCTCACAGCTGTCATTTTGTCAAAAATTATTTTTTCTGAACCAAACTCCTTCATGCATATGTTCAATGTGTCTACATTGTATAGGAAAAGTATCAAATTGTTCCATCAAAAGCTGTGGTAGGAGTTGATCGGCCCGTGTATGGCCTATAATAGCATAAGCATAAAGCACTATATTAAAAGCCATTTAGAACTACAAAGGGAAATAACTGTAATAGAATTGGCCCCTAGCCCTTACTTTTTTGTCTAAAGTATTTGTCTTAAATATATGAACATGTTTGCAAGGTTTGATGAAAATCCAGCAATGACTCTTCGAGTTATTAAGGAAACAAAGCGTTACGGACGGACGGACGGATGCACGGACGCACGGACGGACAACGTGAAAACAGTATACCCCCTACAAACAAAGTTTGCGGGGGGTATAAAGTTGATCGGCCCGTGTAGGCCTATAATAGCATAAGCATAAAGCACTATATTAAAAGCCATTTAGAACTACAAAGGGAAATAACTGTAATAGAATTGGCCCCTAGCCCTTACTTTTTTGTCTAAAGTATTTGTCTTAAATATACGAACATGTTTGCAAGGTTTGATGAAAATCCAGCAATGACTCTTCGAGTTATTAAGGAAACAAAGTGTTACGGACGGACGGACGGACGGATGCACGGACGGACGGACGGACAACGTGAAAACAGTATACATAAAGTTGATCGGCCCGTGTATGGCCTATAATAGCATAAGCATAAAGCACTATATTAAAAGCCATTTAGAACTACAAAGGGAAATAACTGTAATAGAATTGGCCCCTAGCCCTTACTTTTTTGTCTAAAGTATTTGTCTTAAATATATGAACATGTTTGCAAGGTTTGATGAAAATCCAGCAATGACTCTTCGAGTTATTAAGGAAACAAAGCGTTACGGACGGATGCACGGACGGACGGACAGACAACGTGAAAACAGTATACCCCCTACAAACAAAGTTTGCGGGGGGTATAACAATAAGTACCAGCCTAGATCAGTCCTGATGGATCAGGGGTGGATCCAGAGGGTTCGGACCCCCCCTGAAAAATCACAAAAATATAGGGTTTCCTAGCAATTCTGGTTCAGATCCCCTGAAAAATCACAAAGCTACCGAGCCAGCATTCAATGTTGGGCCATCTTGAGCACGCCAGCAAAATGCAATTTAAATGGTGTTTTGCTGGCTGGCTGATGATGGCCCACTAAGTTTTAGTGGTATTTGGATCCTCCCATCCCTCTTCAACTAAAAAAAAAGGTTGTCAAAGTTGGTCCCCCTCTGACAAAATTTTCTGGATCTGCGCATGTGGATTATGAAGGGGCAGTCTGATCAGAGATAACACAATTTATCATTCCATCATTACCTTTACTACACCTCACTTGGGGGATAGCAGTAGTCCAGTGGTGGAATGCTTGATTGGAGATGCAGAGGTCCAGCGTTTAAGCCCCACTCGAAGCATTGAGTTGTGTCCTTGAGTAAGACACTTTACAGGGATAATTTTTGGGGGAGATTGTGAAAGATAAGCTCATTTTTCTGCCAAAAATCTCATTGAATTTGACTTGGTGGGAAAAAATCTAATAGAAAATGTAATTAAGCAAAGGATTTTGTTAAAATTCCTCACTAAAAATTCATAATTTCTCGTCAGTTTTGACTGAACAAGATATTTTCTCTCATGAAATTCTAAGCCAGAATTATTCCTGCTTTATCCTCATTGTGTAGTACTGGTTACTACCCAGTTACTACAAGTTTATAGGTTTAGATAAATAATTTTTGAGCGTAAAATTGTAAATATTTTCTTACCCATCAGTTTTAACACGTTTTGGGTGCCCAAAAGAACCATCTCGTTGAGACTGTTCTTTTGAGTACCCACAACATATGTTTTGGTTGAAAAACAAGAAAACTAATTTCTTGGTATGCACTAAAGGCCTGAAGTTACAAGGATTCGAAAGTCCATGATATATTTTGAGGGGGCATAGGTCAGATTTTTAAAATAACACTATATCTTTTTATTCCCAGAAGATTGTTCTGATTGTATCAGCAGTGTAGACCCAGATGAGATGCCACACAATGTGCCATTTTACCTGGGTCTACAATGTTTGTCAAAATATCCATTCACAAGTCTCAACTCAACATACACACCCTCCAATCAAAAGTCTGGAAATGCAGCAACGGTGCAGACCCTGATGAGATGCACACCTATTCGCAAGTTTCCACTCAGCATACACACCCTCATAATGGCATCATAACTCAAATTCTATAGAAAACCTTATATATTCAGATTAGGTAACTGGGATCAGCATCTTGGTCAATGGGCAAAGAATAATAAAGCTTTTTTCCCACACATTAGCTCAATTGTATCAATAGTTTTCTTTGTTCTTGCACTGACAAGAAATGGAGTCATCGTTTTAATTTTTAATTTGCATCAATTTTGCTGATTAAGGAGCTGACTGGCAGCTGACAAGGCACTTTTAGATGTCTGGGTCTTACAGATGATGTTCAATAATAGTTGCTAAAATTATTATTAGAAAGAATCAATGATTTTGGTATTACCTGGTTATAATACCACGGTGTACTCTATTGGCACAAGGCTGCAGGCCTGTTCTTACTGAAAGCAAATATCAAAGGTGCAGATCTGCAGTCTGATCAGCTCTGGTCATTGTTGCTGTCCAATAACAGATGCATCAGCATAGCATCTAAGCCACCTGAATCACATTTTGCATCTGAAAGCATTTGACCTTGTGACCTTGACCTCAAGCTTAAGGTCACTGATGTGAGTTGCTATGGTACAGCATAACTTTCAGACCAGTATCGAATGTCAGGCAAGGCATGAACACATCATCATCATCATATTTGATGACTATTGCAAATAGTTTGGACCCAGATCAGGCAATTGAACTGCTTGTATCTGGTACAGGTAAACTAAAATATATGATACCTGTATGCATTCAAATTTTCAAGATTCAAGCTAGTCTCTGTAGCTGGGCAGGTTAATGTGAGCCAAATACCTAGTCCCAAACTCAATAGACAGTTTTTCTCAGGACAATTCCAATGTTTTTGGGTTTTTTTTTTGCTTTGATCCTGCCTTTTTAACCCTTTCCTTCATGAATATTCATGCTAAGCTCCTCCCACTATGAATAATTATATAAATAAACTTTCATGTTTGTACAAAGAAGAAAGAAATTACTTGTCAGGTCCACTAGTGTAGGACCAGCTATATCATATTTCCATAAGCAAACAGAGTAGACCCCGATGTAAGAGCTGCCTGATCTGGGTCTGCTCTGTTTGCAAAAGTGTTAGAAGGCGCCTCTATGAGGTCAAGGGCTAAGGTATGGAGAAGGGGGCAGGGGTGATGCTAAAACTGGTATAAAGCAAAAAATAAAGTTGGGAAGAGACAACAAGCAGACTGCAAAAACTTTTACACATCAACTGTACTTAAGCTCCCCTATCATCCAGCGCCTCTAGCTACTCCCAGGAGATGTACGTCAGTGAGAGAAGTCGTTTTAAATTAGACACAGTTGACACCAAGTTACGCCATTTCATTGTCCGTCGTGTAAAGATGTCACCTCAGAAAATAGAAGTCATCTCTCCCAGCGGGAAAATGTGTTAATAATTGATGAAGTATTTCCTTTTCTACTGCTCTAAATGTCAAATTCTTCAAACAATTGATGGAAATTGTAATTTATAGGAAATATAATAAATCTTTTGCATTTAAAGTTTGAATTTAGGAAACGGCAATTTGGTGATTTATAGGAAATTTAATAAATCTTTCGCATTTAAAGTTTGAATTTAGGAAACAACAATTTGGTGATTTCTTTAAATTTCTTCTTTCTCAGAAAGCATCGATTTATACAAATGCATTTCATAAAAATGGTCAATCCACATGAAATATTGAGGGTGGTATAATGTTAACCCTTAAAACGCCAATCACAACAAAAGTTGTCTGATTTTGTTGTCTGCTGAAATGTATAATGTTAGCAAAAATTTGCAGCAGACAACAAAAGCGGACAGAATTTTCAGATGAATTTTTTGCTGGTGTTTTAACTCCAAATACCTGATACTGTAAATGTTCTAAAATTTTGAATACTAGTGGCCTGCCAAAAAGGCCTAGACAAACAGTGCACACCCAGATCTGACTGCTTCTGAAGAAGCAGTCTGATCAGGGTCTTCCCTGTTTGCTATTCTGACAAGCATTTTGTGAATTTCAGCCCTATATTTTGCTTTCTACTACTTTCTAAGGCCTGATTAGGCCAAATAAAAAAATATTTGTGTTTTAGCTCACAAGACCCTACCTAAACCAGCAGTGACTCTAAAGATTTTTTTGACTTCCTGAAAATAAAATTAATTTCGGTACATTTGGTTATTTTCATGTCATTTTTTCTCTACTCTGCAATCATGCAGACGCTCGGGAGAAAAATCGATACAGGTAAGTTGATGATTTAAAGCGTCTGTTTTATCATGAGACTTCGTAAGCATGGCAAACTTATGGAGCAGTTCTGTGTTGAATATTTCAAAGGAAAAATGCATCCACGGTCCTGCCGAGAGACAATTCAATGTCATGAATCACAATCTGAAGTTAGAAAAATGTTAATTTTCAAGACGATATTTAATTTTACGCACAATAAACCCCCCAAAACATCAAAAGTTTTTGTGGAGTACTTAGGAAATGTCTTTTCTAAAACTATGACTTACATGAGCTACTCCATAGAAAGCTGGCCCCAGGGAGACATCACGATCAGGGGGGTCCTGTTTCTTCAGGGTACCATCATCACATTCTTCATAGCCATAGGCCTGTCCTGGAGTTGGGATAGAAGGGGCCTCTGGTTTACGATGGAACTTAATTCTGCTACTGATCAGCTGAAAAAAGGGTAGAATTGGACAATTAACCCTTAAAGCACCAATTACAACATTAGGCCATCCTTAAAAAAAATTTGTTTGCCTCACTCAAATGCCACCTACCCAAAATATTTTATGGTCATTTCGGAGAAATATATTTTTTTAATTTTACAAATTTTTCCTTTATTTTTAAAGTCTTTTTAATAAATCATTGGAAAAAAAAATCTACCTACCTACCCACCTAGAAAATTAAGAGTAAGAGACCAGCAAACATTTTTTTTAAAGATGGCCCAAAAGTCATCTGCTTTCGTCGTCAGCTGAAATGTTTTAGAAGCCTTTTTGACAAACAGTGTTGACCTTGTTTGTCCCTATACTTAACCTTTAAAAGGCCAAGAAAAGAATTGCATCTGAAATGTCATCTGCTGAAGTCGCCTGCTGCAAATAAATGCCTAACATTATTGACGAATTAAGTATAGAAGCAAACAACGTGGACCGAGAACAGACTGCTCCTATCTGATCTGGGTCCACACTGTTTGCCATAGAGGCTTCTTAAACATTTCAGCAGATGAGAAAAGCAGACAACTTTTGTTGCAATTGGGGCATTAAGGGTTAAATTTATGTATTTTACATTTGCTTTACCCTTCTGTAAAGGATGAAATTGATGCATCCATTCAAAACTTATTGTTCGAAAACTAAAAGTGTGATGCCGCCAACAGCGGTATCGACTCTGACAGAGACATGATCTCTAAATGTCTACCATGCTTCACAGGAGACTCGCTGATGACACTGAGGAAGAAGCGGACCGAGACATGACCCCAATGTCTTCCATGCTTCGCAGGCAACACAAAAACCTAGTCATCATAAATGCAAGTCCTGTTCCCATAGACATTTCTAAAATAATAAGCAACAGTAGCATTCAAAATTTTAGAAATCTTAATGCTAAAGTGATTGAAAAATGTTTGGAGAACTAATTAACAGTACAGTAAAACCTGTGTTAATTGGCCACTCAAAAATAGACCCCCCAAAAAGATCTTAATAACAATTGGTAGCTTGACGAAGGTCAAAAGTATTGCAGAATGCTCCCATTGGAGCATTCTGCAATACTTTTGACCTGCATTAAGCAATAATTGGTCTAAGACTTGAAAACCAATTTTCGGTCTTTTAGAGAGAGACCGTTTTAAACAGGTTTTACTGTACTTACCCCAATATTCTTGTCTTTGTCGCTTGGCTGAGGGGCTGACCTTGACTGTCTGAACTCTGTGTACTTCTCAACATGGTAGGAGCCAGGACCAGGGTTCTCTGGAATTGTCTCATAGAATCTTTTGGATTTATTGCCTATAGTTTTACCTCCCTGTAATGAGACCAAAACTGCAACTACGGTAAATGTTCTTAAATTTCATACCCTTTCTTTTTCTGTGCGCAATTTAAATGGTTATCCGGGCTAGAAACTATGAAAAGTTTGTCTGAATAGCAAAGAGGGAAGACCCTGATCAGACTGCTTCTTTAGAAGGAGTTTGATCTGGTTCTGCACTGTTTGTCTATATCTTTTAGCAGGCAACTTTAAGTGCCCGGAATTTTAGAACATTTACGTAAATTAACGTGAATAAACTTCTTAACCATTGTCATGCCGAATTATTTTATGCGCTATATTCTTCCCCATTTTTTAACATGTTGTAAGGATGTACAGTAAAACCTGTGTAAAACGGCCACTCAAAAATAGACCAAACAAAGATCTTAATGGCAAAAGGTAGCTTAATGAAGGTCGAAAGTATTGCAGAATGCATTCTGCAATACTTTTGACCTGCATTAAGCGATAATTGGTCTCGAAAACCAATTTTTGGTCTTTTTGAGGGTTACCATTTTACACAGGTAAAATATTGCTTTCTGCAATACTTTTGACCTGCATTAAGCAATAATTGGTCTCGAAAACTAATTTTTGGCCTTATTTGAGAGTGGCCTTTTTACATAGGTTTTACTGTACAGTCAAACCTCGATTATTCGAAGTGCCAGGGACCGCAGGAATCCTTTCGAATAATTGGTAGTTGGAATGATCGAAAACGGGAGTTTTCGGATATTTTCGGAAAACTAGGACCTTTCATAGAACGTCATTGTTTTTCCAGAGTTCGCAACTTCAAGTCCTGTTTTCCGTGAAGTAATTATATAATCAGAACATCTGTCAAAGCATTAAAGAAAATGAGCTTCTTGGAGGTTGTGGTCTCATCGTCTCTTATGCTTTGCAGGTCTAAGAAGGTCGAAAAGAAAGAAAATCCGATCTTTATTGACATCTACTAAATGTATATACATGTAGCAACATCGATAACAACAATGAAAATAAAGGTTAAATGTAAATTGACGAACAATTTACTGGCGAAATACTGTCTCCTTTTTAATCGCCCTAATGTCATAAGGTCTCAATTCCAGCTAGCACACAACATCGGGCCATCAGCGGCCCACCAGCGATAGGCCATTGAGATGGCATATCGCTGGCAGGCCAGGCCGTTCATGGCCCGATGTTGTGTATATATATATCAAGTATGGCTGGAATCCATCATTTAGTTCAAGACAAAGCATGCAGAAACACAATTTTGATCAAAATTTGACATTACAAAGAGCTAGTGTGACCTTGAAAATAAAGTCAAGGTTACCAAAATCTTATCAACTCTTTTCCCCCCCTCCAAACAATGTATTGCTATGCAAGTTTGGTAAAAAGTGAACCACTGGTTGTGGGAAAGGCTGATTTTTACAGTCTTTATAGGACGGTGACCATGAAAATCATGTCAAGGTCACCAAAATCTAATCAACATTTTTTCTGTGTATAATATATAAAGTTTGGAATCCACCAATCTTTACAGGAGATACAGTAAAACCTGTCTTAAACGGCCACTTAAAAATAGACAAAACAAAGGTAATAACGTTAGATGTTAGCTTAATGCAGGTCAAAAGTATTGCGGAATGCTCCATTTGGAGCATTCTGCAATACTTTTGTCCTGCAGTAAGCAATAATGGGTCTTGAAAACAAATTTTTGGTATTCTTTTGAGTGGCTGCAGGGTGTTGTTGTGACATTGAAACTAAGGTGAAGGTCACAAAACTCTAGTCCACCCTTTCCCCCTATCCCAATAATGTATCTATGCAAGTTTGATCAAAATCCACCTACTGGTTCAGAAGATAGTGTGGAAAAGATGCTATGCAAATGTGGACACAGATCGGACCCACACCAAAAGAAATATCCCCCCCACCCCTTCGGTTATGGGGGGGGGGGTGCAGAAAACCTTTCGATTTAAGCTTTAAACAGCCTATTATTTAATTTCGGAAATTATCTTTTTGTTCAGAAAACACCAGGTTTTACTGATTGACAGAACAAATGAAAATAGTCGATAAGCAATGCTTATTAGATACCCCCGCACAGTAAGATTCAGTGAAAACACTTGCCAAGTTTAGTTAAAACCAGCAGACCTTAGTTTTGAAAAGATTTCAGTAGAATCTGTGCAAACAAAAATTATAAACTCCTCCATGCATATGTTCAATGTGTCTACATTGTATCGACAAAGAATCAAATTGCTCCATCAAAAGCTGTGGTAGGAGTTGATCAGCCCATAAAGGCACTATCCATGCATATACAAAAGCTATATAAGGGAATAATTGTCTAAGTTCTCATAGCTGTCATTTTGTAAAAAAATATTTTTTATTCAACCAGACTCCTTCATGCATATGTTCAATGTGTCTATATTGTACAGACAAAGTATCAAATTGCTCCATTAAAAGCTGTGGTAGGAGTTGATCGGCCCATGAAGGCACCATCTATGCATATGCAAAAGCCTTATTAGGGAAAAAATAAAAGTTCTCACAGCTGTCATTTTGTCAAAAATTATTTTTTCTGAACCAAACTCCTTCATGCATATGTTCAATGTGTCTACATTGTATAGGCAAAGTATCAAATTGTTCCATCAAAAGCTGTAGTAGGAGTTGATCGGCACATGGAGGCCCCATCTATGCAAATACAAAAGCCCTATTGGGGAAAAATTGTCTAAGTTCTCAGAGCTGTCATTTTGTCAAAAATTATTTTTTCTGAACCAAACTCCTTCATGCATATGTTCAATGTGTCTACATTGTATAGGCAAACATATACAAACACCTTATTAGGGAAAATTTGTCTAAGTTCTCACTGCTGTCATTTTATCAAAAATTATTTTTTCTGAACCAAACTCCTTCATGCATATGTTCAATGTGTCGACATTGTATAGGCAAAGTATCAAATTTCTCCATCAAAAGCTGTGGTAGGAGTTGATCGGCCCATGAAGGCACCATCTATGCATATACAAAAGCCCTATCAGGTAAAAATTGTCTAAGTTCTCACAGCTGTCATTTTGTCAAAAATTATTTTTTTCTAAACCAAACTCCTTTCATGAATATGTTCAATGTGTCTACATTGTATAGGAAAAGTATCAAATTGTTACATCAAAAGCTGTGGTAGGAGTTGATCGGCCCGTGAATGGCCTATAATAGCATAAGCATAAAACCCTATATTAAAAGCCATTTAGAACTACAAAGGAAAATAACTCTAATAGAATTGGCCCCTAGCCCTTACTTTTTTGTCTAAAGTATTGGTCTTGCATATATGAACATGTTTGCAAGGTTTGATGAAAATCCAACAATGACTCTTCAAGATATTAAAAAAACAAAACGTTACGGACGGACGCACGCACAGACACACGGACAACGTGAAAACAGTATACCCACCACAAACAAAGTTTGCGGGGGTATAATCAACCTTTGGTCAACATAACCAATTCTTAGCACCTATTCCTGGCATATGTTTTGTTCATAATCATTGTGCTGGCTACTTGATATGGTTCAACATAACCTAATCCTAGCATACATTTTGTCAACAAAACCTATTCCTGGCATATGTTTTGTTCATAATCACTGTGCTGGCCACTTGATATGGTTCAACATAACCTATTCCTGGCATACATTTTGGTCAGTTACTATGCTTGCCACTTCATAAGGTTCAACATAATCTACCTATTCCTGGCATAGGTTCTTTCAATCAGTAAAACCTGGTATTTTCCGAAAAAAAAAAGAATTTCCGAAATTAATTAATACATGGGTTAAAGTTCAAAATTTACAAAATCCTGAACTTTCAAAATTTTAATATTAAAACTTGCAGTACACTCACTAAATATCCACAATTTCAAGTTTAAATGGCCAGTTGTCCTTAGACAGACTGAAAATTAATCAGAGAAGCTAATACAATCTCCTTAATTCAGCATTTTGAGGATGACTTTTTTTTGGAAAGTCATCCTCAAAATCCTGAATTCAGGAATAATCCTGAAAACTTTCACCCATGTTAATAGACTGTCTTTACCTTAATAATATCCTGAGCAAACCTTGGGTCATAGTGCCCTGGTCCTGGAGCAGCAACTACCTGGTCACTGATGTTCAGAAATGTTTCTCTGCTTGTCATCGACAAGAATGGGGCAAAGCCATCTAAAACAAGTAAAAGAAAAATGAGCCATGACGTGTGACTTCCAACAATGTGGCATTTTGACAAGTGTAGACTTAGACCAGCCTGTGCAACCTCCTGTTAAACTTAGAAACTCCAAATGATGTTCAGTCAGTAGCTTAACAGTCATAGAATATTCAAGCGACTAGCAAAGGCTCTGATCAGACTGCCCGTATGCGCAGGCTGGACTGAGGCTTTGCTGGTCGCACATACCACATTGTTGGAAATCTCATGACAAGGCTCAAATACATTTAAGAAAAAAGAAAGAGAGAAATCTGTTGAATTGTGTGTAAAAAACAAAGTGGTCAAGCGATCCGATCAATGCCTTAGTTATTCGCTGCATAGAGAGTATAATAGTTACGTTTGCATTATCTGATTTTTCAAAATTCTAGCAATAGGTATTTAATTGTTAGAATTTTGAAAATTCAGACAGGCCTCCAGATAAGAGTGCGTAATTGAAAATTATTTTTCTTATTTCTCAACCAAAACATATGTTGTGGGTACTAAAAAGAACTGTCTCAACGAGACAGTTCTTTTGTGCACCCAAAACACACGTTTAAACTTATAGTAAGAAAATAATTACAATTTTAAGACCAAAATTTTTCTCTATCTGGACCTATGTTAAATCAGATCACAAAACTTTTGTCAAAATTTTGTATCCTTTTTTAAAAAAGGTGTAGGTGAAGATCAGCTGGCTTATGATGAATCCACATTATCAATCCATGTTAATAATGAACTTATAACACTGTATTGACTGAAATCACAAGTTCATAAACAGTGAAGACCCTGATGAGATGCAGCATTGAACAACATCTGGGTCTTAAATATTTATTTGCTCATGTTCCATTTATGGGAGGCTAGGCATAAATAGATTAGCAAAATCCATTCATGTATGGGTAAAGTCAAACATGTAATGTCAAAATGTTCGCTTGGCTATTATTTTAATATGGTCAAAGGGAGACAAACCCATAGTACATTTTTTCTCAAAACTTGTCTTCAAATCTTGTACACTTTTTTATCAAACACTTAAGAGAAAAACAAGAGAGCTTGATCCTACCTTCTCTTTTTGCCATTCAGTCTTTGAATCTATATCAATAAAGAGGTCTCTGAATTTCTTTTATGCTTAGAGCTGATTTTGTTCAGTCCAAGTGAGAGGCCACAAAGAAACGCCCGGGTACCGGGCCGCGTAGGGCAGTCCGACTGTAGATCCAGGGGTTGCAAGTTCGATCCTGGCCTGGTCCCATACTTTCATGGAGATTGATCATGAAATAATTTCTACGGTCATTCTCCTCCCTTCCGCTGAATCATTCTAGAAGGGTTTTTATCAGTTACAAGCGAAATTATGTGCACAAAGTACTGGTTAACTGCTTATTCAAGCTTGCCCAGGAAAAAGTGTGGTCAGGTGAACTGACCGTCCCGCCATGACCATAGCTGTTGACTTGGGACATAAAGCAACAAAACAAACAAAGAAATGCACATTTCTATAGGAAAAATTCAAAATAAAAAAAATAAACTTTTCAAAAAATTCTTTCAATAATATGATCACTGTCAAATGGTTTGGATCAAGATCAGGACCCACATTCTGTCGGTTCTGATCTGGGTCCAAACTATTTACAAAGTTATAAGCAAACGACAAAAGTCACCACTAGCAAGAAAAGGGTTAAATATGGCAAATATTTACCCGCTTTAAACCTGGTTTTAGGTGGAGCATCAGCATCATAGGATCCTGGCCCAACATTCTGTAAGGTGCTGCCAGTTGTCTGGACAAGGTCCCTTTGTGCCCTGTCGTACATGGTCCCAAAATTTTACTGTTTTTTTTCTTCTCTGGCCTACTTTCCTGAAATAAAACATGCCATATTAACCATATATATTCAAACAGATAGGCTTGGTCATATAAGAGCAGCCTGCATGGGAGGATCCAGAAAATTCTGTCAGGGAGGGGGGGGGGGGGGGGGGGGGGGGGGGGGGGGGGGGGGGGGGTCTTGATAAAGTTTTTTCCAACGTATTTACAAAGGGCACTGTACGAACCTCAATTGAGAAGCAATTGGACCCAAGGGGTCCACTTGCTGCTCAATGGGGGGATCCGTACCAGTATTTCTAAGGAAACCTATAGCCACTTGTGATTTTCCAGGTGTGCCTGTGTAGGGGGGTCCAATTGCTTTCCAAGGGGGTCCGTACCAGTATTTCTAAGGAAACCTTTAGCCACATGTGATTTTCCAGGTGTGTGTGTAGGGGGTCCGACCCCCCCCCCCCCCCCCCCCCAACCCCTCTGGATCCTGATATGGCCTGGTTAGGGTATTCACTGTTTGTCACTCATCTTCTATATTCTAAGTATACTTCTATACAGGCCTCCATTAAGAATGCGCATTTGAAAATTATTTTTCGTAATTTCTCAACCAAAACGTATGTTGTGGGTACTAAAAAACCTATCTCAATGTGATGACTCTTTTGAGCACCCCAAAACACATGTTTAAACTGAGATCACATTTTACACTGACAAAAAATTGCTTGCGCGGATCCAGAAAATTCTGTCAGGGGCTCACTCCTGACAGCTTTTTTTTGTCATCAATGTATTTCCTAGGGTCCAATTGCTGAGGGTTTGGATGGGTGGGGGTCTGGTATTCACTATTCATTAAAAATTTAGGCCCATTATTCATCTCATTAAAATTTTGGATTATTCATTAAAATAAGACCAATTATTCATTAAAAGTAAGGAAGGTGGCAAAGAAATATGATTATTCACTATTCATTAATCTTTTCTTCAATTCATTAAAAAAAAAAGAAGATTATTCATTAATTTTTAGGTCCTCATTATTCACTATTCATTATTTTTTTGGCTAATTATTCACTATTCATTATAAAAAAAGGGTCATTATTTACTAATCATTATACCCCATCCAGACCCTCATTGCTTCTTGAGGGGGGTCCGTACCAGTATTTCTAAGGAAACCTATAGCCACTTGTAATTTTCCAGGGGGGAGGGGGGGGCATCCAGACCCCCTGTCCCCTCCTCTGGATCCCCCCATGAGGATGCTCCTCTTATCAAGGTTTATGGTAAAATAAATAAATCAACTCTTTGCATGCTGGGTAATTTTTTATGCTTTTGTTGTCATCCGCTGACTTTTTTCAAAATTCACTTTTTCAAAAAATTCTTTCAGGAACACTGTCAGAGTGTCAAACAGTTTGGATCCAGATCTGGACCGACGTTCCATTTACAAAGGTTTTCAGCAGATGACAAAAGTCGGCACTAGCAAGGAAAGAGTTAAGATAAACAGAATTAGAAAAAATATAAAACAAACTTACAGAATAAAAATCAAATAAAGTCTTTAAGTATACAAGCCTAACCAATTTGGGGGGATTTCACCCCGATTCAAAACAATGAGGTCTTTGTAATATGATACTGACTAAAATATACACTTGCCAACTAAGAAACAGTTAATCTCTGTGCATACAAGTGTCATCTGCTGATAATCTTTGCAATTAGTTTGGAACCAGATCAGGCCCGCAAAATGTCAGGCCTGATCTGGATCCAAACTGTTTGCCACTCTGATGGTATTCCTGAATTTTTTTTTTTAAAATGTTGATTATGAAAAAAATCAGCAGATGACAAAAAAGCATGCAAAATTACCCAGTAGGCAAAGAGTTATTGTATTATGTCTCCATTTACCTACCGTATTCACTTTGATAAGCCCCAATAGTGATTTCATTTCAACGCTTTGTATGCTGGGTAATTATTCATGCTTTTGTTGTCATCTGCTGACTTTTTTTCAAAATTATCTTTTTCAAAAAAACTCTTTCAGGAACACTATCAGAGTGTCAAACAGTTTGGATCCAGATGAGGACCAACATTCTGTTTGCAAAGGTTACCAGCAGACGACAAAATTTAATATCCCTGCTAGCATGGAAAGAGTCTGCCTTGAATTATTCTAGTAATCCTTAATTTGTATACTGGAAACCCCATAACAGGTATTTTGGCAAACACTGAAGACCCAGATGGTGGCATTTCATCAGGGTCTGCACTGTTTCCAAAACAAACTATTCCAATGAATAAATGAGTGAAAATGAACTTGTAGCAGAGGAGTGAGAATCTGTCTGTAAGGTATCTTCTTCTTCTTCCTGGTAAAGAGCTGGGATCTTCCTAGACCGTAATTAGGTAGTGTGATGGCTTCAGCACGCCCCAAATAGACTATGTACAGGTTGATAAAACTAAAGCTGGTTAAAACTATGTACAGTAACTTCTCTAATACCAGTGATGGAGCAGGTCACACCCGTAGGGATGACCTGAATTCTTCCAGAGAGGCTGCAGACACAACTCTGGATGGCAATTTGTTCCATTCTCTTGCAGTCCTTGGGTAGAAGGAGTTGAAGTAGGTTGTGTCGCTGATTCTTTCTTGGAAGAACTTGACTGTCCCTCTGGTTTGGCTGTCACTAGAGCTCAGGTATCTGTTGGCAGGTATGTCTACCAAATTATGCTGCATTCTGTAGAGCATGTAGACTGGTATCAGACCAGTAAATTGAAAAATAGTAAAATATGTGCACATACATATTCAAGCATATACATCTCCCAAAAAAATCTCTGTCTGTCTTATTTTCTGGTCTGGGGAATTACGCTGGAGCATAAAATTGCCTGTATTCTGGGCAATGGGGAAGTAATAAAGTATCATAAATTTATCTCTGTAGTAGTTATAGAACTTTCAGTTAGATGTCTTAATACAGGGCTTGAAGACAGACTATAGAGCATGCTGAGTCTGTCGTGTCTTCTTCTTACTTCGAGTGGCTCCCTTTCAAGGTCATCTAGCATCTTTAAGACACATCCTTGGGTTCTTGTTGAGTAGTCATTGAAGACATATCTAGGGGCATGTCGTTGGACTTGCTCCAAGGCTTTGATGTCAGTTTGCTGGTAAGGGTCCCAGACAGGTGATGCATATTCCAGTATAGGGCGCACCATAATCTTGTAGGTTGAGGCTTTTACAGGTGGTGTGCAGTCCCTGAGGTTTCTACGTAGGAAGCCGACTGTTCTGTTCCCCTTGCTTACTGTGTTCTGAATGTGCTTGTCCCATGATAGATCCTCTGTCAGGGTTACTCCAATGTACTTACTAGCATCTACCACTTCAAGGGTGTGGCCATGAAGCTGGTAATTTGTCTTGCAAGTTGGACTCTTTTTGTTGGAGATTCTCAGCACGACACATGTTGTTGGGTTGAATCTCATCTGCCAAGTTTCTTCTCAGAGTTCCAATGCTGAAAGATCTCTCTGAAGCAACTCCCTGTCATTGTCATTTTTAATCACCTTGAAGAGCAGGCTATCATCAGCAAACAGCTTGGTATCAGAGGACAGTATTGACGCTGGTAGGTCATTGATGAAGCAGAGAAACAGAAGTGGTCCAAGGACTGTTCCCTGTGGGACTCCTGATGTTACATCTGCTGTGTCTGACTTAACTCCATCTAGTATGACTTGAGTTCTGTGGCTGAGGAAGGACTGTATCGAATTAATCAATATTGTCTTTATACAGTAAATGTTCTAAAATTAAAATCTCGAACACTAGTTGGCTTGCAAAAAGGCCTAGACAAACAACACAGACCCAGATCAGAATGCTTCTTCAGAGTTTCTTCCCACCAAATGAGCACCATTCAACACAGAATCTTAAACCTCTTTGGCAAAAGTTGAAGATAAATTAAATAACCTAATTGTAAGCTCTATTCTATTCCAAATTTTTTTTTTTATCAGATTTTTCAAGAAAGCCCCTTGATGACGTCATATGATACAAATGCGCAAGTCCATCAGACATTTGACCTCTGGGAAAAACATGGTGGCAAGTGTGTTTATGTTGGAATTCCAGAGAGACTTTTCAATATTTTCTTAATATTTTTTAGTACTTATATGTCTTAGTTATTCATAAAACAGGGCAATATTCCATTGGATCTTTATCCAAGTCGCCAATCAGTGTTTAGGTTTGCAAGTTAATCAGACAGCATTGTATATATTTATGGAATATTGTTGTCATTGTTGTTGTATGTCTTTTATGACATTCTTCCGCTGCATATACACTTGTTGTAAAATCTTCCTTTCTGCTTCTTTTAAATTGTAGGTTTTATCTATCTTCTTTACTGGTAGAGATCCAAACTGATCATTTCACTAGGAGTGCTAATTTGAAATTTGGGAGAGAGAAAAAACACACAAAAAAAAACACTTTTGGCACTTTGACTAAAAAAGGAGAGCCCTAAACTCCTTTTTGGTCTGGGCAGCGACTGCAGGAGATAGATTATTCCAACGTGAAATAGTTCGGCCGGCGTCCTCTGAACTTTTTCAGACCACCTTGATAGGTCAGTTGGTAGAGCGTCCGCTTTCGGAGCAGGAGGCTGTGGGTTCGAATCCCCCGGCCACACCATACCAAAGGTGTAAAAAATGGTACTAGCAACTCCCTTGCTGACGCCCGCATAAAAAGGGGTTGTGCTAGGAAGATAGAGTAAGGCAGGTAAGTATCTGTAAAGATATTGTTATGTCGCAGAATAGCTCTTGAGCTAATGTTGTTTGTTACATTATTAGCGACGTTAAATAAGGCTTCTTTATCTTATCTAATTTGATTAATCGGAAGTTTTGACGGGCTCCAAATGGGTGCTGCATACTCCAGTTTAGGCTGAGGCTTTGTGATTGTCTGTGTGATAAAACCAGCCAGAGCACCCCTCAACTCGAGGTTTGTTGCTCTAGTTGCATCCTCAGAGTTTCCAATCTTCAGTTTTAGGTGAATTTTTGGTCGTGGTATGCAGTCTTAAGGGGGATCTCGGAAAGGTGATACAGATCCTTCCCAATATATGGCCACGAAAACCAATAACCTACTAAACAAACCGATAAATCTTTCTTTAAAATAAATATAAAGTAAGTATTTGAAATATCATTGACGTCTTCTATATATAGTACTTGAACAACTGCTTTTCTTACTTAATGGGAGCACCAGAATCTAAAACAATCGGGAAATTATCGAGTTTTACAAAAGCATAGCTTCCGGTTGCTATGGTGCAAGATGGCGCTTTATTTACTATTGCTATTGCTATTCATACGAACTTCGTGCATATTACCCTAGACCCGGGCGATATCCCATTTTTGGCGTGGTAGTATACTAATGAATAGATAGATGATTTAAAGAGGATAGCTATCTAAAAATGCTGCGCAAAAAACAACACCAACAGAAAGAACACACAACCAATTAATGTTTTGGGTCGGGCAAATTAAGTCCGATATCTGGTAACTGGACATCTCGGCCCCTAACAAATTTACTGATATCTGACCCATCGCCGTTCATTTGAAGAGAAAGTCATAGTTATAAACCATGGTAGGCTTGTAGACCATCTTTTATATCCATCCCATTCACCACTCTTTTACCGTCATATTCTGATTATCATTTATAATTTAGAATTGATCAGGAAAAGGAGACTGTCCGACGGGGCTGTCCCATATGACTCTTTTCTTATTTATGATCCAAATCAACAATAAATACTGAATCTTACATGCCCTATTGCAGAAGAGAGAGTTTTCAAGCCATTTGGATATTCAACGATTTCAAAAATACAAGATACAAGAAAACTTTATTTAAAGTCGGCATTCAATTTCAACATATCAATCATTAGCCATCAAAGATATTTACTGACAAACAAAGTGAAAGACTGTACAAGTTTACAAATATATCATGAAAGAAACATGCCCCATCAAAGAAATATATGTCAAAAATAACCAGTTACCTAATATGAACAGGAATCTCAGAAAAGCTATTTAACTTTAAAAATGGTATATCATAAAAACCTTAAAACAAAAAATCTTAAATACTGGAAAAATACAAAGTAGGAATTTTGTGAATAAACTTAAAAACAATCATTTACGATATTTTCAAGATAGGTGTCTGCGAAGCATCAAACTTTTGGAGCACATTTAAACCATATTTATCCAAGAAAGCTGGAAACTCTCAAAATAAAATTACTCTAAATGAGAATGATAAGATTATTTCCAATAATGATGAAATTAATGATTACTTTGTAAATGTGGCAGATAGAATTAGGAAGGACAATGTTTTTAACCCTTGATCACCCAAAAAGAGACTATGACAGGGAAATGCCACGACCACACACTGCAGACCAACTAACTGCATCGTGAGGAAGAGGCAAAGAACAATAGCAGCAACGTGACTTTAAGAGATAAATAAAAGTAAAGCAACCAGCTCTCCCTTCCCCAGCGAGATGATTGCAAAACTAGAAAGGACACGCAGTACTGCACAGCAAAACAAGCATCTAACACAAGCCCACCCCCATTAACTATTGGAGCAACAATAAACAACGAATAAACATCAGAGACTGGCCAAATCTTCGCCCTAGATTCTGCTATTGTAAAAACACAAACTATGTTTAGCTCGCATGGAGGTTTCATCACTTGTGCAATGTTGTCATAACAGGGAAACAACCACACCAATTAACATACTGCTGGTAAACATGACGAAGCAAAAAAAAAATGACTCTCAACTCACAGACTGTCAGAGCTAAAGAAAAACCCCAGTTCAAGTTGAGCCACGGTGGACACAGCCATAGACAAACACCAGGAACTGACCTAGCGATGCAAGTTTATGCCAGTGCCGTTAATGAGTCTGAGGCCTGACCTACCGTCGTGCAATAAAAAGATAAACCGTGATTGGGTTTATAACCAGGCATGCAGACTGTCGCATAACATCCACGCTTTTCCAATTTCTTTTATAATGTTTGATGATTCTTTTAAATTGATCATGAACAGAAGGTTTTCCAACGATTCTTTTGAATTTATAAACTAAATCGCCATGAAATACTGGCTCTGAAATGCCTTGTTGCAGAAGAATTTTCAAGTCAACATTGTATTTAACGATCAAATCTCAGTGTCTTCTCTAGAATTTAGAAAATGCTTTACGAAGTTTATGATATCGATAGCCCTGTTTCAGCAACTTTATAGCAGTCAAAAATTGGTTATTTTGTTGTCACTTACATTGCAAAACAAATTAGCTGCAAAATGTAAATGTTGTAAAAAGGAGAGTAAGGAACATCTCCATCCAGAAATGGGAAATGACTATTTCAAAATTAAAATCATCCCGTTTATTGTAAATTTTAGATGAAACTATGGTCCTTCAGGAATAATGAGTTCTGATGGAAAGTAGAATAACCCTTAAGCCGGTGCTAGGGGCGTGAGAATTGTTGCACTTTCCATTAATTGTCATGAACAGACTCAATAAAACCGCGTCTGTTGTTTTCTAATATTGTATGTTCTCTCTATTTATGAAGAATCTGTTTGTTTTTTATGTATAGGCTTTTAAGGATATATGATAGTTGTCATTTTACTTCCAGGGATATGGGATACTATCCATTTCACTTCCAGGCATATATAAAGGTCACAAGTCTGAGCCTTTAATTTCTTGTCCACTTCATATCTCATATACCCAGAGACTACGCAGGTCGCATACGAAGCATATAGATGAAAACTCAGACTAATGTTTAAACCTCTCAGCCAGCTCTGTACGTCAGCATGGACGTTTAAAGGAAGCTATAGGAACCAAAAGCTCATGTGCTGGCCCCTTTTGCTAATGGTTTACTAATTATAATTTTGAACAAAACAGAACAGAAAATTTATTGAGACTTTTAAGCATTACAAGTTCATCGTCACAATATCTTCCACGCATATAATTCACTGTTTAAACATTTTTTTTGTAGTTTTGAGAGTGAAACAGTATTAAGGCATTTTCACCCAAATTATGTAATACACCGATGCCAGTACATCCTAGGGGACAAAGTTAACAATGCAAACCCCACCAGGCGTTGCATAATGCTACGTCATATCAAGCTTCAGTGGTACTTGAACGGTCTGTACTTCACCATTTGAACATTTTATTCTGCATATCCGGGTAAGGACATCTTGCAAACAGTGCATACCCAGGTCAAACACCCCAAGGGGCGACGTTGGGCCAGGGACTGAACTCTCTGCGTTTCAGCAGTCTATATAATCTCATGAAAGGACATTTTGCAAACAGTGAAAAAAAAAAGAAAGCGAGTATGACTAGGAGATACCACAATTACACAGTGCAGACCAACCCACGGTGCCGCTAAGAAGAGGCAGAGAACACCAACAGTCACAAGGCATCAGGCAGACAATTAAAAAAAAAACCAGCCCTCTCCTCCTCGCCATGATGATTGCAAAACTGGAAAGGGCACCAAGCACCACACAACAAAACCAGGACCAGGACAATCTCCAGAAAACAATGGGAACAACACTAAACAATGAATCAACAACAACAGAACCACCGCCTTTAAACGGACAGCAGCCTAAGCCACTGGGGGAGGGGACTTAAATGCATTTGACTGGCGCCAAATCTTGAACCTTGATTCTGTTGTCGCTAAAACACAAAAGTTGTTTAGCTCGCATGGAAGCTTTCTAACTTATGTAATGCATCATCATATATAAACAATCAAATCAAATAAACACACTACGACGAAAAAAGAAATGGCTCACAACTTACAGATCGTCAGAGCTAAAGAAAACCTCAAGTTGAACTACGTTAGGCCCAGTCAAAGGCAAGTACACCAACCCACAGATGAAAGCTTTACGCTAGGACTGTCATTGACTCTGAGGCCCGACCCACCATCGTGCAATTTAAGAGGAAGGCATAGCTATAAACGACGATTGGGTTTACAACCAGGCATGCAGACTGTAGCATGCTATCCATTTTATATCCCATTTATATCATAACACTTGATTTCGAATTGATCACTAAAAGTTTTTCCAACAATTCTTTTGAGTTTATAAATTAATTGTTAATAAAGTAAGTGAGTATGATCAGGAAATGTCACAATCACACTCTGCACTCCAACCCATGGCACTGCCATGGGCACTGCAAGGAAGAGCCGCGTATACCCACTGGGCCTGTTTTGTAACACAGTTGGTTGAGATAAATATCCTCCAGTAATTGTATTTTGACGCTCATCAATTTTACGTATCTGTCGTTTTCTTCAAATGTATGAAGCTACATTATTTAATTTACAACATCCTAGCATTGCTGAGGTAGAATGGCATTAGAAGAATACATATAGGTGGCCAAATGTAAAAATTCTGATTTTCCTGTATTATTACAACCCCTTTACCTTGAATCGTCATGTTTTTTTACCCAAATTCTTAAGGGACTTTTTTGTCCACCAAAAACGAGATTTTTTTTCAGACAAATTTTATTCCATTTAAAAACGGCTTTATTTCCTTGCTTCACTGGCATCTGCTCTAGTGATTCACCTTCAAATCATATGATTGCGATTGCTTTGCTGTTTTTTTTAATAATTACTTTTGATGTGGCGTTATGTCTTATATGAATTTATTAAGAAACTTCAAAGTGGGAAAATATGTTAGCATATTTTCCACAGAACGTTAACATAAGTAACATTAATAATTTGAACAAATTGTTTTTACTGTTATTGCATGTTGTAGGAAGAACAGTTTCATCCGCAATTTGGATACATTTACCAAAGTAAGTGCAAGGAATACCACTTCAACTGCCCCACCCCAAAGCTAAAAAAATAAAATGACCGCCGTTTTCAGAATAACAGGTCTGATTTTAAAATATGATCATTTACCCAACAACACAAATTCTTCTATTTTGTTGTATTCTGACATACAAAAGGTGCCATCTCATTTTATACGAAGCCTAGTTTTTTAAGATTTTTTTAGTAAGATGTTAATAAATGGAATAAACATTTGTGATGGTTGAGTGGCTCTTCCTCGCGGTGTCATGAGGTTGTCTGCGGTTTGTGATTGTGGCATTTCCTGATCATACTCACTTACGATTTTTATTATAGATGCGTCATTTCATATGACTGTCAAACAAATATTGTGCACCATAAAGGTCCGTTTCCTTTTGAAATTAGGTACCATGTGTTCAATACTCACATACACAATGCAACTTAAGCCATCATTTCATTTTTACTTCATAAGTAGGATAATCTTAATCCTAATTGTAAATGACGGAATTTTACAACTTGGGTTATGGAGGCAGTCTCCTCCATTCAAAGGGCCTACCTCAACAATGCCACGAGGAATATACTGCCAGCAATATTGGCAGTGGCTAGAGGTACGGATCCGTACCCCTAGCCTGGGAGGCTAGGGATACGGATCCGTACCCCTAGCCTGGGAGGCTAGAGGTACGGATCCGCACTCCTAGTATATTCTACCATGTCAGGCTACAGGTACAGACATATAACCCTGATGAGAAGCTATCATGATTAATATAGCTTAATTAGACAAAAACTCGTGTTGAAGTTTTACATTTGTTTTGTCCGCCAGCTTTGATCGATAAAGGGGAGTTACTCTATTTACTGTGACGTCATATGTCATATATAATTCAAACAAGTATAAGCTTATACAAAAGGGTTAAAAAAAATAACGGTAAAGTAAAAAAAAAGGACATAATTCTATATATATTTTTTGCCTATATTTTTTCTTATCCTTAACAGACCATGAGTAAAGGAAATTAATCACCTGTAACAAATCAATTATCTTCTCACCAGCAATTATCTTCTCATCAATTAAAGTAACCAATTAACCACTCGTTGGCAGCTGATGAGTGAGATGAGTGAGCAGTGTCAAATAAGCTCACCTGTATTTAACTAAGTAAGTGTGCTGGCTGGGTTTATTTGTTAGGACCTTTACACGTATGGATAGATTTAATATTTTTTAGATCCTTAAGGTACTTATGTTACTTCTAAGCCCGAAAAAAAATTTAATAAAATTGTACGGACTGACGAACAGACATATGGACGGGTGGTGTGTAAAATTGTATTTTCTATCACGTTTGACGTAAGTTTTTGGTGCTCAAAAGAACTTTCTCATCGTGAAGACTCTTTTCGCACCAAAAAATGTGTATCTGAAAATATAATAGTTGATTTACGCCTTATATCATGTATATCAAAACTAACATCAAAACTAAACATAAAAAAGCGGGCAAGGGTCGGCCCGCCAGCGAAATACCATTTGAATGGCATTTTGCTAGCAGAACGATATTGGTCCGACATTTTGTGCTGGCTAGGTTTATTTGTTAGAACCTTTAGATTTATGGGCAAACTTAATATTTTTTAGATCCTTAAGGTACTTAATTTTGTTACTTCTAAGCACGAGAACAAATAATAAAATTGTACTGACTGACGAACGGACAGACGGACGAGCGGTGTGTGAAATTGTATTTTCTATCACTTTCAACGTAAGTTTTTGGCGCCTAAAGAATTGAATATTTTCTTCCTTCTGATACTGCTGGATGGCAATTTCTAAGAGGAAAAGTCCTCAAACTTTTTCTTTCCATATGTTCAGCGTTTTAGCCATTTTAACAAAGTGAGACTGAACATAATTTTCTTGGGAGTTTTATAAATGAGCAGCGAGAATTAGGCGGTTACATCAAATAGTTATTATTATATGTAAAATTATAGGTCTAGATACCGTTTGTACGGATTAGGCTAATTAAGGACGTTCTTCTAATGTCTTTGAGGTTGGGCATTAAAATATTCAGCCAATCATTGTAGTTTGTTCTTTTAAGTTTAAAGATGCCTTTGTAGTGCGTCATGCCGACCAATTAATCACAGAATGTTGTTCGCACCCTCGCTAATGAACAAACCGAAAGTGAAAACAGCAAAAACAAATCATTAATAACTATTTTAATTTGATTAAATAATAATAATAATAATAATAATAATAATAATAATAATAATAATAATAATAATAATAATAATAATAATAATAACAACAACACAACATAAATCCCGCACCACTTGTTCAAATTCCGAATTCGTGTTTCGTTTTTATATTTACTATACAGAGTTATCCCACATTGCAAATGGCGACTTTCTGGATCGCTATTTCATAACACAACAACAAGGTACTTTCTAACACTTATCATCATGATAATTTAGAATTTCTCATCAGGGTTATATGTCTGTACCTGTAGCCTGACATGGTAGAATATACTAGGGGTACGGGTCCGTACCCCTAGCCTCCGAGACTAGGGATCAGGCTAGGGGTACGGATCCGGGTTTCTAGTCAACTCGTACCTTAGTCAACTCGTACCTTAGTCAACTCGTACCCATTTTTGGTCAACTCGTACCTAACCTTTGGTCAACTCGTACCTACCCCAAGTCAACTCGTACCTGAGTCAAAAAACTGGGCAGGGTAGAGAATGATAGACGGAGAGTTTGGTAAGTCTATGTCCTAACAAGCCTTTCCAAACACTAAAACAGCAAAATTTACTATCTGTGCTGAGGTTAGGTTCGGGCCAGCCTGTTGAAAGATCCCAACTGTTATGCCTATGGGGCGGCTTTCTGGGAGCTTGTTCAATCATACATATTCATCACAATTTAGTATTTGCGATCGGACGAGGTTCAAGCCAGCTGTGGCAAGTTCCCTTTCTTTTTCCCTATGGGTCGATGTTCGGAATAGCCTGCTAAAACGACCAAATCAACGCAGTTTTGCCATCTGCAATAAGTAGAGATTCGGGCCAGCCTGTTCAAATATTAAAAAAAAACACACTATAAATTACGACCTTAGGGGAGTTTCTGATCTGCCTGTTCCAATATCCCAGCCTTTATATACTGACGGCTCCGCAGGGTCTTCGCTGCTCGTGTACACGCAGGTTTGAATTTCGGACATAGATCTGTTATGATAGCATGCAGTGTTTTTTTTTCAACTAGCACTAAAATATTAGAAGATATTTTGAATTACTCATTTCAAAATAAGTCAGCAGACGACAAAACAAAAAGCAAATTTGGAGTCATTTAAGTGGCAAGTAGCGAATGCTCAGATGAGACTGCATGATGAGAGACTCACTTGGACTTTCTAAATGAAAGAACCAAACCCTCTGATGTGAGCTGGGTTTATTTTTAAAATGTTTTAATCAGTTTTAAACCAAAAAGATTTCATGTTTTTACATTGCAATTCCGAATTTTCTTTAATAAGATTGTACTATTTTTCTTTATTATTCAAGTTTTACACTGTCAGACAATGTTAATTTCTAGTTACAATTTAATTAATACAATCACATACAATCATTGTACTGTTTCTCACACCCTACCAATCACCAGCACGTGTCTGTAAAGCGGCTTTATGTACACGAAACCCGCGCCACGAGAAAACATATATTCAGGGGTTAGCTACCCCACGGATGTATACATTCGTGGCTACCCTATAAGGACACATCCAGCATGCTAAGTTACAAAGGCTAGGTTCAATTTGAATAATGCGCATAGCAAGTTCAACTATTAAATTTTTTTGGATTGAATAACAAATGCGCTGATCAGACTGCTTGGATGCTCTGCTCGGTCTATCTCATCGAGTCTGTACCTTTATTGTTTGCAGGCAACAAAACCAGATTTTATGATTTCGATGGGACCAGTGCTATTTGCAATGATAAGTGTGCAATGTGTTATCCTTGTAAGTTAACACTAAAAGAGGTGGCTGCATAGTTGCCACCCATTTTTGATGTCCATTTAGCTACACTTTCATACTAAGACGACGCTACCAGAGGCTAACATTTAACCAGTGATAGTTGTTTAACAGTTATCCCTGTTATTGCAAAACAGCTCATACGTTAAATACGTCAAGACCAGTGGCAGTCCAGCTGCCACCAAAATGGGTGTTTAGTGACTTATTTCTTTTACAATGTAGGGCCTAGCTATTTCTTCATCTACTGTAATTTGTAAGAGCGAGGAAAACACATGGGCAGTATACTGTATTACCCATTTGTAATTGAACGCTCCTTTTGAGTGTAGAATTCGCCTAAATCGTAACAAAACTTATCATTTTGCTTTTGTCATGAGTAACGTACTTAGACAACGGCATAAAACTCGTTCATATTCTATTATAAATAAACTAAGGTACGAGTTGACTTAGGTACGAGTTAACTAAGGTACGAGTTGACCAAAAATGGGTACGAGTTGACTAAGGTACGAGTTGACTTAGGTACGAGTTGACCAGTACCCCGGATCCGTACCTCTAGCCACTGCCTATTATATAATGTCATTTCCGGTAAAACCGAAAGTAGGATTTCTGCCCGCCTCCAGAGACTAGAAAGATTTATATTTATCCTTTCATGGTAATCAGTGAAGTCTACTAAGTTTTACATGGTAAAAATAAAGAATTACGTAATATTTAAAAAAGACCAGCGTAATATACACTATTGTTCATAATTACATAATGGTTGATTAAATAACTATAGACAAGCATTGACTTTCGAAAAATAAAATGCAACACTTATCTGTTGAATCCCTTCTCTCTTACAACGTTTCACTCAGATGAGAGATATTGTAGAGAATGAAATCTGGTATAATTTGTATCCTAGCAAATGTTTTTAAATAAAGAAAATTTAGATATATAGAAAATATATTATTTTTTAAGATAGAAAATACCCCTTACATATTACCTCGGACCCAATAAACAGGGACTGGTCACTTACATTCAGGTAAATGTATATATTGGAAAGACATTGTCGTGGCTCAATGGTGGCTGAGCTTTCAAAACTGACGTATGTTGAAGATTAAATAATTATATCTCCGTTATTTGTCTGTATATACCTTGAATTTTCTTCAAAAAAGCAATGGTTTAATTTAATATCTTTAAGACTATATTGTTATATTTATTTAAAATTTATCCGTCTTCATGAACATCAGCAAGAAACCTAGGTACCCTTTTCAGCTATTTTCGGCACTTTTAGCCGATAATCGTCAGAAATCAACATAAAAAGATGAGAAAACCTCAATTTTCTTACTGTAACTCGTAATATTTCAGCTTCGCATACTGGGAGTAACCTCTTATAATCTGGTGTATGTTCAGAATCCATTTTATTGGCTATAGTTCTTTGAAATAGCGCCAAAACAAAGCCTCAACAACATGACCTTGTATTTCCCTCAGTGACCAGTCTGTTTATACTGGGTCCGAGATATTACTGTACAAATTCTATAAGAGGCCTGGGAATTTATAAGAATCATCACTTTTCACAGAGATGGGGATGGGCTTTTATAAGAGGCTACAAGAGTGATAAAAGTCAAGCTCCAAGTTATCAGTAAGGGTCGCCATCTTGAGATGCTAGGGTCACAAAGTCCATAGGTAGAAGACTATCGACATGGTAAACATGATAACCTATCGATAAAACGTGATCTAGTTTCAAGAATCGGCATTGAATCTGATGCATATCTCCTATATTCTTTGAGATAGGAATTCTAAATTTGGTGTATGAATGCGTTTTGGGATGGCTGAGTGTTGTATACCATTTTTGGGTCACAGTGACCTTGACCTTTGACTTTTTTTTTAGAATAATCGTGTCCGGAGCATATCTCCAATATGCTTTGAGGTAGGAATCCCAAATTTGGTGTGTGGATGCATCTTGGGATGGTGAAGTGTCGCGAACCATTTTCAGGTCACTGTGACCTTGATCTCTGACCTAGTTTTTAGAATAATCATGTTCGGAGCATATCTCTTGTATTACTTAAGATAGGAATACCAAATTTGGTGTGTGGGGGCATCTTGGGATGATAAAGTGATGCATACTATTTTTAGGTCACTGTGACCTTGACCCCTGACCTAGTTTTTAGAATATTTGTGTCGGGAGCATATCTCTCATATTATTTGAGGTAGGAATCCCAAATTTGGTGTGCGCATGCATCTTGGGATGACAAAGTGTCGCCTATGATCCTTGGGTCACTGTGGCCGTGATCTTGACCTAATTTCTAGAATTGACATTGAGTCTCGTGCATATCTCCTATATTCTTTGAGGTAGGGATTCCAAATTTGGTGTGTGAATGCATCTTGGCATGGTGGATTGTCAAGTACCATTTTTGGTCACTGTGGCCTTGACCTCCCTAGGCCTGATTTTGGGCCGATATTAGCCCCTTCACAATTATTTAACTAGACTTCAGGTGATGGTACACCATCACAAATACCCACTTTTGAGCTAACCAAAGCATCTGCAAAGTTTCAAGTTGCTACGTCCAAGAGATGCATTTAAAAGAAAGTACATTACTTCACTTTTGATCTTGACCTTAGGTCAAGTACAACAAGAAATGTTACCCAATATCCTCTACATTATATGACCTATGTACTTGTAAAGTTTGAAGCTGCTATGTCCAACAGTTTATGAGGAAATGCATTTACAAGAAATATTTGATTTGACCTCAGTCAAGGTCACATGAAGCATTGCCCTCTACATCATGTGACCTATGTACCTGCAAAGTTTTAATGGAAACAGATCCGTTCCCTTCAAATTAATGTCGGATAGTGAATATTCTGTTATAAAGAATGGCGTTATAAAGAGTTTTGACTGTACAAAGTTTGAAGTTGCTACCTCTAACCGTTTAGGAGGAGATACATTTACAAGAAACGTGACTGACGACGGCCACACAGACGGACAGACAACGGACCAACTTTGACATGTAATTAATATACCATTTTTTCTAAAGAAAAAACGGGTATAATAAGCAAAAACTTCCCAAAATGGTGTTTCATAGTTCTACATTTTGGTGAAAATTTCATAAAAATCTGAACAAAAATAGCAAAGTTACAGATGTATGAAAATTTGCATAAAACTGTGAATGAAAACATGTTTTCATTTTAGCTCGACTGCAAAGAGCTATTGTTACGAAGGGCAATTAAAGCAACTAACTTATATGCTTATTAATCCATTTAGAATGGTGGTTCAGTTCTTTTAGACTGCATCAAATTTTCCCTATTTTGATGATTCAAATGCATTTATCCCAAATTCAACAGGCCCCTGGCCCCGACTTCAGAAAGGTTAGAAAACCCCTGCCTTGACTTGTCATGCTAAATATTTTATGTACTACACTCCTCTCCATTTTTTTTTTATCCTATTCACAGGTTTAGATAAACAAAGATTTTCAGTGGAAAATTGTAAGTATTTTCTTAACCATGATTTTTAGCATATATTTGGGTGCTCAACAGAACCCTCTCATTGAGATGGTTCTATTGAGTACCCACAACATATGTTTTGGTTGAAAAAAAAGAAAGTTGTTTTTTCTGTTATGCACTATTAACTAAAGTCCTGCTGTTAACCTGCAGAATTCCAGTTGCAAGCATGTACTTTCTATCAGAGTGGAAAATTGGATTCTAATCAGATTGTTTCATCAGATGCCAGCTGATCTTCAGTAGTTTCAAAAAAGCAGGACAAGAGTTAACTTCTTTAGTTTCTTTTTCCTTTTCATTTTAATATAAATAGTAATCTTTGTAATAGGTCAAACATCATATACTAGACAGGTCGAACACCAGAAATATCAATAGAGAATGGTGGTTTTGAGAAATCAGAAAGTAACCGAGCCAGGACTCTATGAGGAATCCAAGACAAAAGATCAAGAGACACACCTAATCACTGGAGCCAGAGGACATGCTGGTTTCTGGCTGGGGAAGAGGCTTGCTGCAGCAGGTCATAGAGTAATCTTAGTTGATTTAATGGAGCCTATATGGACTTTGAAGCCTGGCATGGAATTTCATAAGGTAAGAGTAATTACCGTAAGACACATTTTCCTCAAACAGATGACATTCTTACTACCATGCAACTACCAGCTAAGCAAAAGCATAGTTCATGAAATCAAATTTGGTGATATAGCTGTCATATAAATAATTTGCCTTATAGTGACAGGTATTTTAATACTGATTGGCAGTTTGAGATGTTTAAAAGAGGAAAGCCAATGGACATGGTACTTGTTTAGTGTAATTTTTATTTCAAAATAGGTTTCCTTAATTTCAGTAACATATGTTGTCGGTACTTATTGGAATTGCCTCATAGAGGCAATTCCAGTATGCACCTACAACATATGTCCATTCAATAAATGAGTGTTTTTAACCATAAAACAAGTTTTTGTGTAGTTTGGCATGCACCTGGATGACAATAATGGATAGCCAATTTTATATTATTAACAGCTTATCTTTAGATGTTTCATTGGAATGAAATGCTAACTTGGTGGTTGCCTGGTTTATATATTTAGTTGTATATGCCCTCAACATTGATATTTTTTTTTTATCTGCCAAAGCAAGATATCTTATCACATAAGCCCGATCGTGAGATTTTGTTGCATGCGAATGACAAAGGGGCAGACCAGCCTACACATCCATGCTGTCTGATCAGTAACTTTGTTATTCACTCCCTAGAAAGTACACTTAACATCACTTATAAGTCTGCACATATAAATGGACCCATATCTTCATAAATAAAAATCAGATCATTTAGAAATTTTCAAAAGATATAGATGACATTCGTGACATGATATTCCATAAATTTTAATTTTCATAAAACTAACTTTTAAAATGAGAAATCAAAATTCAAATATATTGTAAAATCAAAGTTCACAGTTTTCTTCGTTTTAGAATTCATCATTCTATGACATTTTATTTATGCATATCATTTTATAGTTAAGCATTTTGAATAAAATGGTGGTGGTTTTGTTATGGTGTGGGCAGGTGTGTCCTTACATCATAAAACTAACATTGTCTTCATAAATGGGAACTTAACTGCAGCTCGCTATCAACACGAAGTGCTGGATACAGAGGTAATTCAGTTGTTGAGAAACCACAGAGGAATGCAGTTGCTGCATGATGGTGCTCCAGCCCATCGGGCATGGGCCACCACTGCATATCTGAATGCAAACAACGTAAATGTCGTCAACTCGCCCCCAACACCCCCCCCCCCCCCCCCCCAAATCACCAGACTTAAACATAATTGAAAACATTGGGGTGAACTAAACTGCCGTGTAGGGAGAACAGGGGATATTCCGACCACAGATCAAACATTCTCCCTCGTAATTACAGCCTCCCTCGGAATTACCTTCAGCGTTATGTGACGTCAATGAGATGCTGATGTCTTGCCGTAGTGAACAATGCGGGGGACATACCTGCTACTAAGTTTACATGGACATGGATGCTGCTGCAGGATTTGACGATATTTACTTTGTTTTGCGATATATTCGATCAAGTTTGGTCTTTTCTAAAGTATTGGAAAAAATGTGAACTTTGATTTTACCATAAATTTGAATTTTGCGTTCGCATTTTTTAACTTTTTATATTATTGTAAATAAAATAAATGCAATTTTATTACACACATGTAGTTTATAAATTTTGTTGAAAGTTCAAAAATGATCTGACCAGTATTAACGGAGATATGAGCCCATTTATATGTGCACACTTATAAGTGTTGTTAAGTGTATGATATTTTAACTTAATACATTCAAAATTTCAAGATTCTAGCTAGTCTCTGTAGCTGAGCATGTTAGTTTCAGTCTTACCTGGGTACAAACCCTGAAGACAAGTTTCCTCACAACGAGGCTACCTGACACTACAGGGACACTTCAAAGGTCAATGTCTAGTACATTAGCGATGTTATTCACCACTCATCCGAGAAGATTGACTTTAGGGTTAGGGTTAGCAACTGCTAACATCATATGAAACTTGAATCCAGCAGTTGATGGCATGCTATGGCAAATTGCCACACTTGCCAAAAAATTTTACACAATCCCAAGGGCCCCAGGGAATGCTGTCAGAATCAAATTTCTTGCACACCGGATAAGGATATTTGAGATTTTACCCTGGGATAGAAAATCTTATCTTATCCATGCTATCTTACCTAGGATGTCAAGTAACGTCATCATGTGAAATTGCATCTTAGCGTATTCAGGGACTTCTGGAAGCTTATTTTAAAATAAATAAATAAACAAAGAAATAAAAACAGTGGTGAGCAAGAAAAAGAATCCATTATTCATGTGAGGGTTGGATAGAAAAATCCGTCCCTCGGGATCACTGTTTGTTATCGGTCGGCATGCCTCCTGATGCCAAACGGCGATCCTCGGAACAGATTTTTCTATCCTACCCTCACACTCATGATAGATTCTTATAGTGCTCTTGCATGCCACACTTGTGTAAGCAAGTCACTCAACAAATTTTCGTTTCTGCTCAATATCTTGAGAGTAAAATGACAGATTTTCACCAAATTTTACATAATGCATTTATGTTGACAAGATCTAAATTGGGATTGTTACACATCATTTTTAGAACATTTGTAATAGAGTTATGGCCCTTGATTTATTCCAGTATTTTGTTTCTGCTTAATATCTTGAGAACAAACTGACAGATTTTCACCCAAATTTATATACACATTCATATTGACAAGATCTAGGTTGGGATTGTTACTTATTTGTAACAGAGTTATGGCCCTTGATTTATGTCAGAATTTTGTTTCTGCTCAATATCTTTTGAACAAATGGACATAATTTGATCAAACTTTATAAATGCATTTATACTGACAAGATCAAGGTCAATAGGATTTTTACCTGTTGTTTTTCACAAATGTGTAACAAAGTAATGGTCCTTGATTGACAATAGAATTTCATTTCTTCACAATATCTGGAGAACAAATGGATAGAATTTCACCAAATTTTGTAAATGCATTTATATTTATAAGATCTAGGTTTGGATTTCTACCTTCCATATTTTGCTTATTTGTAACAGAGTTATAGCCCTTGATTGATGTCAGATTTTTGTTTCTGCTGAATATCTTTAGAACTTGGCCTTTTTACAGCATGAAAAGTGCTGCAGCCCGGCTTAGTATATAATAGTCAGATTTTCTGACAATTCTAGTTTCCGCTGCTTAGTACTGCATGGTTCAACCTACATTTTTTAGGAAGACATGAAATCCTCCCCATATGACTGAAAAATTGTTGACTGGGATGTAAAGCATTAACACAAACAAACAAGAAACACCCTAGATAAATCCCCATATTTGTTTTCTTGTTATTTTCAGTGTGATATAACAGACATTAATCTGGTGATGAAACTGTTTCAAGGTGTAGACTGTGTATATCATATGGCAGCATATGGAATGTCAGGCCGGGAACAGGTATACTTTATAGTAACTAAGAATGCGAAAGAGATACATGCATTAGAGGGCTATTTAGCCCCCTCACTAATGAGGCAAAAAAATAAAAGTTGCTTTTCAACAATTTCTTCTGAAGGCATTGGGGTGGCCAGTAGTTGAAATCTTTTTGGTATTATTAGCTCACCTGAGCCATTAAATGCTGGGCAAAGCTTGATATTTTATCTCTGTTGCTCAACTCGCTTAATCAATTCAATAATGTATGAGCACTCATGTAAGATCCTCTATTTAATATATTCAGCAGGACAAGTTCATGAGAATTCAGTACTTATCCCATTGTCCAGCAATGAAGGCTCAGGTGAGCAATTGCAGGTGCGCAGACTCACCAGAGCCTTGGCTGCTGGCATACATAAAGTATGGATGTAGATGAAGACTCAAATCAAATTTTAGACCTCTAGCTCTGCTGGATACAGGTATACTGTAAATTCGGAAATTTTCTCGAGAATTTTAATTTCACGAATAGAGTTAAAAGACATATTTGCGACGTTAACAATTCACGACTAGGGCAAGATTTACCTATATCAGTAAATGGCAGAGTGATCTCGCCATTTTGCGAGGGTTTGATTTTCACGAAACTTCGCAAAGGCGAAGTTTCACGAAAATAAAATTCTCTTGAAAATTTCCGAATAGTGAATCCTAAATGCGTACTTAAGCAAACAGTGAAGACCAAGATGAGATGATTCATAATGTGGCATTTCATCAGGATTGTCACTGTTTGCTTAAACAAAAACAACCTTCACAGAAAGAAATGCAATTTTTATTCAGAAATTGCAGCCTGTGACACCTCAATATATACAATGGACCATCCCAAGTTTATCCTATGAAACCAGATGGTAGAATCCATTAGTGCATAAAGGGTATTGAAGGAGAATTTGGGCGTATATGAAATAAGTACCAAAATCTTCTTGCCTGTATTGTTTTTCTGTATTTTCTGCGCTGTAAGAGGAGGTGAAAGCACTCCAGAACAATCACCCCAAAATTAGACCTACCTAGGTAGATGAATCTAGATTTAGGGATAATTTGAAAGTAAGTATTGCATAAAAAGCCGTGTCACGCGCTTTTAACAGTCAGGTTTTAACGGACACAAACCCATCAGGCAATTCAAGTGCTGTTGATGCACAGCTTTTTTACTTTACATATACACATTCTGGGGCCGTCACAAAAGTTGACATCATCATTAGTAATGTGAACATAATTTAGTGACGTCAGGATGACTTAAGTCTTTGCTCTGGAACAGGCATTTTTAAAACATACAAATCCTTCATGATTTTGCGCACCATTATAGAGAATACAAATATTGATCTTTTTGAAGCCTTTTTTTCAAAGTTTTCAAGCGACAAAATGATTTATGCAATAATAGCGATCAAACATGTTTTTTTCTGATACACTAACATCTGCTAGACCCCTCTGGTCTTGTTAAAACACTCACCTTTCAGGCTCGGGTTTCAATGCTGCCCTCGGGTCCAGCAGATGTTAATGCATAGAAAATCATGTTTGATCCCTATAATATTGTTTAACAATACTGCAGTTTTTAGAGGGTAAACCCCTAATCTTATTTCTGAATTACTACATACTGTTGTATTTTTAGCTGCAGAGATCAAGAATAGAAGCTGTGAATATTGGTGGAACAGAAAATATTTTAAACGGTATTGTCACAAAAACACATAACATAAGACTTTTCAATATGGAATTTATATATAAATAGACTGTCAGCTAGATAGTCAAATTTACAAGCAAAAGAATGTGCACGAAGTACTGGTTAACTGCTTAGTCAAGCTTGCCAAGAATAAAAAAAAAGTGTGGTTACTGGGTTTGTCATAAGCTGATGCCCGATTGCATGATTCGAGCTGTAATTGTTGCGGGCAAGCTGTGTTTACCAGTTGTAAGCCCGCCGGGCAAGTAAATTTTTCGGACTGTTTTCAGCGATTTCGGTAGTTTTCCGTCTTTACCAGTGCTTTTTTAAGTGAGGTGCCAGCCGTGAAGTGAGGTCCGCTCTTCTAAATTGTTGCCTGTGGTTAGGTGACTTGACCATCCCAACATGACCATAGCTGTTGACTGGGATGTGAAGCATCAAAACAAACAAACAAAAGATAGTCAATATAACCCTCATCCATCCACTAGGGATTTTGGCAGGCATAAAAAACAATAATTCCTGCATCCAATTAGAGGTGCTAGCTCTCTGTAACCGTTTCTTCAATATTATCAATTATTGGTGCATCAAATAAATGATGAGTGCCGTCTGTACCTGTAACTGCTTGTTACAATTATTATGGTACTCTGTTCAATTTTGGAAAATGTCATTTGATTTTTTTTTGTCTATTAGAATAAGTTTTAAGACTGGGTCAGTAATAAAAACATGCTTACATGCTAAATATGCTCTGACAATGAGAATTTCTTTTGAGTACCTAAATTATATAGATTAGTTGAAAAATAAGAAAGATAAATCAGAAATACATATGCTCATCTCGAGACATGCCCATTTCCCTCAATATCTTGTGAAATGATGTGTTTACAGCATGTTTGAAGAATAATGTGACGAGGCTGGTGTACACAAGCACATACAACACCATATTTGGAGGCCAGACTATAGAGAATGGTGATGAATCTTTACCCTATCTTCCCCTGCACAAGGTCAGTATTTATGATAAATGTTTAAAAAGTTTGAAAAAGTAGCTGCCTGCCACAAAAACCTGGGCTCACAGGAAAGACCCAGAGTCTGATCTGGGTCTTCCATGTTTGATATTCTGACAAGGGTTTTGTGAGTTCCAGCCCTGTTGACCAACATTCTTGCAAAGATACCTATTCGTATAGCTGTTTTAGTTTTAACCCATTGTCAAATAAACGAAAATCCATGTTCAAATCAGGAGATTTACGTGCTGTTTGAACATGGGTTTAAACTTGAAAATACTTCAAATGAGCCCTGAGTTATTTACATGACATTATTTACAGAAAGGGTTGCGGACCAGACTGAACATTTTGCCAATGCTTTTTTTGTTCGAGAAAACGTTGTGTATGTTGTAACGACGCTGTGTCCTACGAAAGTTTACAGCCAATGCCATTTTGTTTAGAGAAATACAGTGTATGAGAAGGGTATTTTAATGTGTTAACAGCATTTTAGTGCAAAATTGGTCGGAATTAGGTAAAATATGCAAGAATAACAATCGCACATGTTTGTTTCATTGCATTAACACTTGCAGGAGATGTTTGAGCCAGCCTCATTTTCAAATAGCTTCCTCAGAACCAGCCAAATGTTAATGCATAAAAAAAAGTGCGTGACCATTATATTATGTTTGAGAACAGAAAGAGAAAAGTGTGTTTGAAATTTTAGAAAATCTACCATAGTTAAACTTCAATACTGCCTGATAGCTCGAAGTATCCCCTTGGGTCAAACTTGGGATACATTGGGTTCAGATAAAAGAGTGTAATTATGAACTTTTATGACCATTTCCTGTCAAAATATTACTATGGTAAATGCTCTATAGTTTTTGAACACTAGTTGCCTGCCAAAAAGGCCTAGACAAACAGCACAGACTCAGATCAGACTACTTCCCTGTTTGCTTTTCAGACAAGCAGTTTGTGAAGAAGCTCTAGCGATAAGGCGTAGATTTTCCCCAGTCGACATGATTACAAAAGCGAAATTTTCAAAAAGCTCTAATGATTTTAAAATTCGTCTGTTTAGGTAGTATAATATGCATAGTTGGCATCCAAATACTTTTCAAAGCGATTCATCATTTACAAAGCTTTGAAAACTTGCACTTTCTACTCCCACCCCTCATTTAACGTCTTCATGCTGGGTGTCGTTTACACCAGAATTTTAGTAAATCCATTATAGGAAATGAAGGGCATTTATATCCTTAATAATTTGGTACTTTTAGTACCAAATTATTAAGGATTAGGAAACGAAGGGCATTTATATCCTTAATAATTTGGTACTTTTAGTACCAAATTATTAAGGATATAAATGCCCTTCGTTTCCAAAAATTTGCAGTATTCTGCGCATGCACACGAAATATACTTAAAATTGCGATGTTTGTCATTGAAAAGATGAAACTGGTGTCTTTCAGTTTGTTTTTAGATGCTTTCCCCCCTAGACCCAAGATACCCTTTGGACAATTGAACGTCATTATATAAATATACAACATGTGTAAAAGGCGTCTTGAGTCTAGGGGGGGGGGGGGGGGGGGGGGGGGGAAAGGGGTTGTATAAGCGAAAGAAGACATCAATCATCTGACAAAATAGACCACTTTGCAAGATGTGCGTTTTTATTGTACATCAACTGTATAGATATATATAATATACTCTATCGTGATAAATGTAGGGCGATTGTTTATCTTAGTTTAACGGTCTATTCCCTACACATGTTACTGAATAGCGAGCACAGTTGATGGTCAAAATAAATTCTCATTCAAAACGAAGTAGATACATTACATGCATTTAGGAAAACCCGTTTTAAATATACAAAATAGCGGACAAGGGTGCATAGACTGCTCGTCTATATGTATTTGTTGAGTGTGCCTAGTGTCTCCAGTCGTTATTTCAACAAAATAAAACGAACGTCTTATTTAGGGAAATAACCCGCCTTATCCCTAGAAATTCTTCCAGCCCTGAAGACAAGATAGCCCTGAAAACCATAAGCTATTTAGAGCTGCAAAAAGATACAGTAAAGCCTCAGTTCAATACATATTGCGCCCCAGACCTCTCAATTCGATTATTTTCGGTTCGATTCAGACACACAGTAAAACTTACTAAAAGCCAAAACTTGTTTTCTTTTTCATCCAAAAAGACAGACACATGCAGTCGTTTAATGTATTATATTGGGGTTAATTATCATTTAATTTGTTTATATTAAGGAAAACAAAGAGAATTGCTCGATTTTCCATACATTTCTATGACTTTTATTCTTTTCAACACACTTCTGGTTTATTAAAAGCTTGGGACAGAAATAGAACGCACGCGGTATCCAAGGTAAATACTAGCCGGCATAGTGATTGGCCCAGTATAAATAGCTTCCCATTGACTCAAAGCTGTTGGTTTATTTTTTTACAACGATTTCGCTGCCGAAATTGATAATAATTAGTCAAAGGCGCGGCCTAGAATGGCCACTGGATAAAAGAAAAAGTGGACATCAAATCAAACTGAAAATTCATGATTAGACGTCGAAAAGCGAATGGAGGCTTCAAAATTCGGTACACAGTGCACCATGGTGAATTGTTGCACCTTTAGAGACAAAATAGCCCTGAAAACCAATATTTTATTTAAGAACAGAAAGGGAAAAGTGTTCAAAATTTTTGGTCATTCACCATGTGTTGCATAAAAGAATCATCTCAGTAACAAGAACATATGAGCCTCGACATGAGATTTCCAACAATGTGGTATGTGCGACCAGCAAAGGCTCAGACCAGCCTGGGCATACGTCCAGTCTGATCAGAGCCTTTGCTAGTCGCTTGAATGTTCTATGACTGTTAAGCTACTGACCGAACATCATTTTGAGTTTCTAAGCTTAAAAGGAGGTTGCACCAGCTCGTCTGAGTCTTCACTTGTCAAAATGCCTCATTGTTGGAAATCACGTGTCGCAGCTCAATTATGGGTCTCTTATAGTGAGAAAACCTGTTTTTTGGAATTGCGAGCATGTAAGGCTTAACTCAGCCTGCTCAGCTACCAAGACAGAAAATTTGCCTGTTGCAAGCTCAGTTATTTTACTTTCCAGGGAGTGAATAATAATGATGCTGATCGGACTACACAGATGCGCAGGCTGGTATGCACCATTGTTGTTCCCCTGCAACAAAGTCTGGTTTATCTGGGTTTTTCAAGGTAGGGTTAAATGACCTTGTACATTGTACTATTATTTATTGCAGCATCCAGATCATTATTCTAGAACCAAGAGTATAGCTGAACAGAAAATTTTGTCTGCTAATGGCAGTGAAACAGAAAATGGACAGACCCTCCACACATGTGCCTTGAGACTAGCAGCTATCTATGGACCAAGGGATCAGAGGCATCTGCCAAGAATTGTAGTGAGTTTTATTCGATGTGCTGGCTACTCTTTGCCATTGTTGTTTGCATGTATCATAAACAGACCCTCAACTCAACTGAGCATGAAATTTATCATACACCAATATAAATTGTTACCATTTTAACATTCATAAGTATGATGAATACATCTGAGAGTTTGAAAGCAAGAAAAGTCTTTATTTTTCAGCATTGTAGTTTTCATGAGCAGTTGAAATTTCATGCTCAGCTGAGCTGAGCATCAACAAACTTTTATAATCAGAAGACCAGATGTCTGGTTGTTGTGGCAAAACATGTAGTATTTACGGTAAATGCTCTTAAATTTCCGACACTAGCTGCCTGCCAAAATGGACTAGCCAAACAGTGCAGACCCCGATCAGACTGCTTCTGAAGAAGCAGTCTGATCAGGGTCTTCCCTGTTTGCTATTCTGACAAGTACTTTGTGAATTTCAGCCCAGCTGGCCCACACTTTCTTTGAGAACTTAAAGTGAAAAGTGCTCGAACATTTACCACATAGAAAATGGCTAATTTTTCTTGTGAATATTGGTTTCATTCACAACATTAGATATATATAATTCATAAGGTCGGCAAAGAACTCTACTGGAAAAAGAAACCACAAACAGTTATCTAATGCGCCACCTAGCGCCGTTAGTTGGAGGTACTTTCAGTCTTTATTGTTTAAAGATGCCAACTCTCAGCTAAAATATTACCAAATAAATCATTTATTTACACAAACCACAAACAAGAATCTAAGGAAAAAGTTGCATCCTACAACATATTTCCATTGTTTGTGGGTTTTCTCGACTGATTTTTGATATATTGTAAATCAAAGTTTTCAAATATGATTAAATCCTGCGCTTAAAACCAAGGTGCTCCGAGTTTTTCACCTTGCAAATGAAACAATATGGCGGCTGTGACGTCAGCCCGAGCTTATGAATAGGAGAACAATTTAAACCATGGTACAGGCCTCAGATAAAAATGTGAAATCAAATATTTATTTCCCATTACAACATATGTTGTTGGTACTCAAAAGAACCATCTCATTGAGATGGTTCTTTTCAGCACCCAAAACACATTTTAAACGGTTGGTTAAGAAAATAATCATGATTTTGCGCTCAAATAAGTTGCTGACCATGTTAACACTGTATGTTTCAGAACAATATAAAACAGGGTTTATTTTGCATCAATTTTGAGCCAGATTCCCTGCAGGATTTCCTCCATGTTGACAACTTGGTCCAGGGTCATGAACTGGCAGGACAGGCTCTGTCAGAAGAGTGGAAACATATTGCAGTAAGTTAATGTCATGTTTGGTTAAGAAGTTGTACAGTGGACTTCCAGAATATATATGATGCAGTAAAACCTGTGTAAAATGGCCTTTCAAAAATAGACAAACAAAGGTCTTAATGACAAATGATTTACTAGATTCGGGTCAGGTCTGATCTAGCAAACTATTTGACACTCTAATGGTATAACTGAGAGATGTTTTTTGAAAAGGTGAATTTTGGAAAAACATCAGCAGAAGATAAAAAAAAAATATGAAAAATTACCCAGCATGCAAAGAGTTAACATATATGGTATCATTGGCATAGCTCCCATTACACATTTACGCACATGCTTAATAAAATTAGTAACATTCAAGGGAGGTCACCTTATGTGGTAAAAATTATTTTCCATACCATAAGGAACTGCTTGTAAAGGAAAGAATTCGCTACCTCAGCCGATCTGAGCGTCCACTATTTTCCATTCAGTTTGTGGATCTGTAAAAATTTAGCTGAAAGCATAGAGGATTAATTTGCTAAACAGTACAAGAGTTAACAATTTTATTTTGATAACTTGTGTGAAATTGTTCTGTTTTGTCTGTGTACATATTACATTCTATTGTATTTTGAGGGCTTCATGGGAGATTAGTTGTAGAGTCTGTGCTCGATAAGAGTAGAGTTACGTAGTTGGTCAGGTTATGGTACTTCATTCACCTGATTGGACAAATACAGGTTTTTCTTTCATACTTCTAACTGTAAATCTGTTTCGTCACCCTACTCTTATTGAGCATGGACTCTACTGCTAAATGTTGTCACCCTCTTTAGATAGACGTTACTTATTTACTTATGCCAAGAATAGACCATAACTGGATAGTAGAAGTATTTTAGCTTATTATGTTCTATTACAGGTTTCGCACTAGCTTAACACATATAAGCCTAGTGTCCTTTTTGTGGGACATAGCCTAGGCAAACAGTGCAGAACCAGATCAGACGCCGCAAAATGCGGCATCTGATCAGGCTATCCACTATTTGCTTTCAGAATGTTCTATTAAAATTTGAATACAAATGAAAAATACCACCCAACAACCCTTAAAACGGAAATGGACTGGTCCAATTGATTAAAGCAGGAAATTCTATTTGGCCTAAAAGGCACTTGAATATAGGTCTTTCTTGAAAAGTCATTGTAAACTAAATCTGTCTTAAAAAGTACTGGAGAATCATTTCAAGGCATTGAAAAGTCCTTGAATTTTACTATTTTCTGTAGGACTTATAAATCCTGTTAATGGAGATCTTTATATGCTAAATCTCTAAGACTAATATCTACAATATCTAGGTCTAGCATTTGCAAAGTAGAATTTTAATGTGCAATTCAGTATTTTTCGTAAATTTGTAGTCCTTGAAATCATAGGCGAGCCGTTTAGAAGTCCTTGAATTTTACACAAGTTTGCCTGTATGAACACTGTATTCCATAATTGAGCCATGACATGAGATTTCCAACAATTTGGTATGTGCGACCAGCAAAGGCTCAGACCAGCCTGCGCATACGCGCAGACTGATCAGAGCCTTTTCTGGTCGCTTGAATATTCTATGAGTGTTAAACTACTGACTGAACATTATTTGAGGTTTCTAAGCTTAAAAGGAGGCTGCACAGACTCGTCTGAATCTACATTTGTCAATATACCACATTGTTGGAAATCACGTGTCACGGCTCAATTCTAAAAATAGCATTCTTTCCATTGCAGGCTGGTCAAGCATACTTTATAGCTGATGATTTACCGGTGAATACTTTCACATTCTTCCAACCTTTGGTAAGTTTTTTACTTCTTTTTTATCTACCATAGTTCACCAGTATGCTTATATAGAAATGTCATATTAATCCTTTTCATTCTGGATATACGTTAACAGATACTTTAGCAAAAAGTGAAGACCCCGATGAAATGCCGCATAAGGCGGCATTTCATCAGGATCTGCACTGTTTGCTAAGATAAAAACAATCTTTAGGGACATAAATACATTGTAATTTAGAAATTTTGACCTGTAACCCCTTAAATCACAAAATGGACTATCCCATACTTATAGTATCAATATGTTAGAATGAAGTGTTAACCCTTTACTCCATAGGCTAATTTTAGATCATGACATCATTTTCTATTTTTAGAGATGAAAAATATCAAGAAAAATTTAAGTTAAGTTATGAATACTTTTGAAAATATTATGGAAAATGGACCGTTTGCTTTTCCAAAATATTTTCTTATACATGATATTTCAAGGGCGCCAAAAGGCGTTATTATGGAGTAAAGGGTTGAACCTTAATATGCTGGATATTTAGCTCACCTGAGCCGAAGGCTCGGAGGTGAGCTATTAGTATACCAGTGACTCCGTCGTCCGTCGTCCGTCAACATTTTCAAACATCTTCTCCTCTGAAACCACTGGGCCAATTGAACTCAAATTTCATATGGAGACTCCTTAGGATGGGGGAACAAAAGTTTGTTCAAATGTTCTTGGTCATGAGACCAAGATGGCCGCCATGCCCATATATGGTAAAAACCCTTTAAAAATCTTCTTCTCCAGAACCAGAAGGTCGATGACCTTGGGACTTGGTATGTAGCATCAGGGATGTGGGGCCTACCAAGTTTGTTCAAATAATGATCCTAGGTTGACCTTGACCTACTTAACGTCAAGGTCAAATTTGCTTCCTAATAGATTTAAATGGGAATATTTAGAAAAGTTGATTTTTTGAATACTGTTTTAAGCCAAAGTGATTATTCATACTTGATATGTTGAAACTTATGAGACAATGTCTATAAATAAGTTTCAAAGGTCAAGGTTGACCTTTGACCTTTCAGCCAAGGTCGCTCATATTGTGGTCCAATCTATATATTAAAACATAGTTTTCTCACAAACTATTGGCCCAATTGAGCTCAAATTTCATATGAAGACTCCTTATGATAAGTCAGCCAAAATTTATACAAAATTTTTTGGTCACATGACAAAGATGGCCGCCATGCCCATATATGGTAAAAACCTTTTAAAAATCTTCTTCTCCAGAACCAGAAGGCCAGTGACCTTGAGACTTGGTATGTAGTATTGGGGATGTGGGGCCTACCAAGTTTGTTCAAATGATGATCCTAGGGTGACCTTGACCTAATTAACGTCAAGGTCAAGTTTGCTTCCTAATGCATTTGAATGGGAAATTTTTTTGTAAAGTTGATTTTTTGAATACTGTGGAAGCCAAAATCATCCTCACTTGATATGTTCAGTTTATTGTCTATAAATAAGTTTCAAAGGTCAAGGTTGACCTTTGACCTTTCAGCCAAGGTCCCTTATATTGGAGTCCCATCAACATATTAAAACATAGTTTTCTCAAACAATTGTTGGCCAATTGAAACCAAATTTCATATGACAACTCCTTATGACTGGTTAGCCAAAACTTATACAAATTGTCATGGTCACATGACTAACATGGCCACCATGCCCATATATGGTAAAAACTCTTTTAATCTCTTCCTTTCTGGAACCAATTGGCCATTGGCTTTAGAACTTGGTATGTAGGAATTAGGAATGTGGACCCTACCAGGTTAGCACAAATGATGAATCTAGGTTGACCTTGACCTACTTTATGGCAAGGTCAAATTTGATTCCTGATGCATTTATATGGAGAAAATCTTAAAATGTTCATTTTATATAACTGAGCCGAATTCAGAATACTAGTTAAACCTATTGAGACAATGGTTTATTAAGTACCAAATGTCAAGCTGATCTGTGACCTTTTATCCAAGGCCACTCATTTGGACTGCCACATACCTATCTAAACATCTTTTTCTCAGAAATCACTGGGCTGTTTGATGGATTATTCATTAGATTGTTTAGGTCACTTGACCAAAATGTATATTTTAAAAACAAAATTTGTTCCATTATAAGCTGTAGTTGACCTTGACCTATTTTAATATTATTAAGGAGATCAGGTGAGCGCCTCAGGACCTTCAGGTCCTCTAGTTTTATCTATTACTCCCCAATTTTACCTAATTAAGTTGCTGGATTTCCATTTAAGCTTATGCTCCCACCTTTGAACAAGTTTATTGAGCCTATTGTTTTGGACTTTTCCATCTCAACCATTCTTCTGTCACCGCTAACATGTTTAATTAATTATAATTTCAAGTTAAAATGATCAATTGCCTATAGATAAACTGTCATTAAGGCCAGAACTATATTATTAGTTGATTTACGGGATTATTTTTTCAGATTTAGGGTCAGGGGACAAAAAAAAAGCTCTGATAATGACCAGTTGACTGGTCATTTTCACAGCTTCTTTTTCTTAATATCTCCAGAACAAACAGTAAAACTAGTAAAGTAAACCAACAGTCAGTATTAAATCTTTAAATATTTCTTAATTTTCCTAAAATTCTGCATAGGACAATCACTTCTAACAGCATCACTCTCAAAAAATACACAGACAGAACCTCAAAATTATATTATTTTTTTCAACGAAACAAATAATATTTAGAGTCAGCGGATAAAAGAAAAAAACAATTTTAGAAATTAATTTTTTTTTTCTTCTTTCTGGAAAATTAGAGTAGGAGGGTTTGTAAATCAAATTCTGGCCTAAATCAGAAAAGCAATAATAATCCACCTAATTCAGTATTTTGAGGCTGACTTTCTATCAGGCAAGTTAGTCTAGAAATTTGTAACTAAAATGTTTAACCATGTCCATGTAGTGTTTTAGGTGCCAAAATATATTCTGGATTCCCATTTTGATTTACAGATAGAAGGTCTTGGATATCCTATGCCAAAATTGAGAATTCCTTTGTCTGTGATATATTACATAGGTAAGTGATTTCTCTGATAGTTCCATTTTCTTTTCTTTTGAGCACCCAAAACTCATTTAAATTGATGGATAAGAAAATAACTACAATTTTATGCTCAAATTTTTTTTTCACCTCAAAGTTGACCAATGCACGTACAGCTCTATCTATAAATGAAACTTAACTCTGCAAATAGACACTAAACTCCAGCTGTTAAGTTTTTAGACCTAATTTTTCGCAATAACTTTTTTATCTTCAATTTTAGCAATATGTGTTTGCGATGAAAGTTGTAGAGGAGACTTTCTGCCAACTTCTCCAAAAAGACTTGTAGTTGTGGTGCAAACAGATTTTTGTGTATATAGATGAAGATTTTGCAATAAATTGAATTCGTCCTAAATTTCCAAGTCTTTTATTGACAGGTAAAATTCGTATAGACGTAACAGAAAGGGGTAGTTTCAAAAAAATATTTGGAAGCGGTGCATATCCCGTTCTTCAAAGGCTGTGCATAATATAAAACTGCCGTTTACATACTCAGAATTTACCGTGCATATGCAGAATCAACTTGAAGCAGGCTCATTTGTAGGAACAAGGGCTAGGTTATCGCATGACGCGCAATTTTTCTCTTATGCCCGTGCTATGAAATGAACGGCTTTGAGATGACCCTACTAGCTTAACGCACGAGCGAATCAGGCGCGATTTCTATTAAATTTGAATAAGCCATTCAGCGCTTTAATAATTGAATTAGAGCGTTGCAATGTAACTTTTTGACTGACATCTTGGACTTGTTTTATTAGCCCTTTGCTTAAAATGTTCAAAGAGTGCATCTAAGCACAGAGGAACCTGCAGCAACTAGGATGTTGGAACCATTTGGAGAAGTTGGCTGAGATGTTCCTGAATACTTTTCATTGCGAACACATTTTTCTAAAATTGAATATAAAAAAGTTATTGCGAAAAATTAGGTCTAAAAACTTAACAGCTGGAGTTAACCTTGTATTCAACTCTGTCTACAGAAATAGTTCGGCCAATAGAAACTTTAGCCAGTAGTAGACACATCTGCAAACAGACACAGGGCACCAAAAAACACTATTCAGCCAAGGGACATAGCTTAGCCATTTCAAAGCTCAGTTAATATGTATGAAAACATTTCAAGAAGGCCTAAGTGGTCCTAGCTTCATAGTTCAAGAAAGAGCATGAGCATTATGAGCATGAGTGCCCTCCATGTTGCACGCACGCAATCGTGTTATGGATTCAAGAATATATGACATAGAAAAAAATTATAGTCCATTCTAAGTACACTTCGTGCATGCGCGACAGTGTATTTGCTTTTATCATGACTGGACAAAATTTGATCGCATCGGCTACATAGGTGTTGAACCTAGCGTTTTTCAGAAAATAAAACTTATTGTTATATGGTTGGAGAGGATCCTATCTCCTGATTGGCCCAATTTGTCTTCATAAATCTCTATGTCTACCTGGAAACTGGTCTAAACTGGTCCACAAGTTAAAGAAATATGCCCTGTATTTTTCATCAAAAAAGTATGCTAAACAAAACTTAAATGTTGAAAGTATATCTTATAAAAGAGTAGTACAAGTATGTTTGAGACCCAAGAAATTTTATTTGTAGCAAAACGCTTTATTTTTCTAAAACAACATAGCTCCTGATAAATAATCGGCCATTTCCGATACCAGTTCCATGTTTAGAATGGCATTGGAGCAAAGATAAGTACATTCAAACTATCTCTGATCAATTCCAGTTCAATTGGAATCTAAATATTTATGTTGTCGAATGACATCACTCAGGAATAGTTATTTTCTCTGAAAGAGAGGTTTAACGATAAGAATATATCCTCAAAATTAACATTTTGTCAAGAATTTTCTTTTTCATCCGAACACTTGCGAAGTGTATAAGATACAGTCATACACGTTTGAAGTAGGCACCTAAGGGGGATTCATATAGATTAAATTTATGAAACCCTTATGAACAGTTGACCGCTTAACTTCTTCAGCCAAAAAGCATTCATTAATAATAAAATTTGTTTTTTTAGTAATTTATGGAATACAGACATCGAAAATTTCTTGAAATAAGTTAGAATTAAATATCACGCACACTATTATGATATTATGAATTATGATATTCTGCTATACAAATGCAAGGGTGTTTTAACATGACTTTTGTTGATGTCCATGCAAGTTGTTTTGACAAACATTAACATAGACTGATGTCAGAGCCCCCATGAATCCATACCAACCGCTACCTTCCAAATAATATAGTATGCTAACATTCCAGTCCAGAATTTAAATTCATGCTGACTCTAACATCATCTGATTAGATAGCAATGGAAAAAATGTTTGAGAGAAATGATAAATTTAGCATAAAAGATATCAATATGAATAACAAATCATACCTAATCAGACTTTAATAGTCTAACATAAACATAGCTTAACTCTGTTATATATTTCAGCGAGTCTTTATGAGTATTTTTACATTTTCTAGTAACAGAAAAAGCCATACAGCATGTAATTACTGAAGTGCTGTGGAGGTTTTGTTCAAATAAAGATCTGTTATGAAGTGGAATATTGATTTGTGCATAGCATAATTTTATGTGAAAATGAGTTGAACATTGCACCCATTAGTAAAATTTAATATTACGGAGAGATGCAAGAGTTTTGTGCGGGACGTTAAAAATTATTAGCCAGATTCTTTCTCAAAATTTTTCCCCTTTCCTTTACATTTTTATGTTAAAACGATATGAACTTGCACTGGTCGGTTTGGGAACATTCCATTCCACCTGTCAAAACTAAGATTCCAAAATTCACATAGAACGGCAAAATATGTAGGGCATATTTCTTTAATATTGCATGAAAACCAGCTCGAACTAGTTTTTCAGAAGTTAATATTTTTGACACTTCTGCAATATTACCCTCTAGAGAGCTAAATATAGCATGATTAGTGTGAAACTAGCATGTGCTGCATGAAAATGACATGATTTGATGTTATACCTCCCAACAGGTAAATTAAAGACTTTCATGAATTATTACAACAGTTTTGTTTTGTTTGCTTATTTATCTTTTTTTGAATAAACAAATTGTAAAAACAGTTTTATGATAACATTTTATATTCCACATTAAGAGAATTAATATACATTTGAAAATGCAAAATACTATTAAATATTTTAATGACAGTTGCTAAAACTTGTGAGAAAGTCCTTAGATGTCTTTAATAACAAAAGTGAAAGTAGCAAATTTTTTCATTCTTAAATGAAGTCACATAACAAAACAGTTATTGACTTCAATTTCGGTATACATAAGGATTTATCTACCCTTAAAAGTGATATTCACCTCGGCCTAGCGGCCTCTGTGAATTATCACTTTCGGGTAGATAAATCCTTATGTCTACCTCATTGAAGTCAATAGTTGTATAATATAATTAACGCGCGACCTCAATGTTGGATTCACATAAGTGACCTTGGCTGTTAGATTGACAGGCGAAACTTTTGTGTGCCATCACTCACACAAAAGGAAACACAAAAGTATCATAGACAGCTACACTGATTAAAAAAACAGGTACCAATGAAGGGGAAAAGGGTTTTTTATGCACTAATAAAAATTACAAATCAGAAAAATGACCACTGTACGAACTAATACATGGCATTTGGGCTGGCCATTGTGAATAATTGATGGTGTGCGAACTATTTGAATGTACATACTAATACAAGACTTACCCTACTTGAAGAGAAGTCGCCAAGGTGTAGTGGATAAACCACTCATCTTGTACCCAGGGGTCCCAGCTTCGATCCCTGGCTGTTCTAGTCTGTCAGATGAGACTTTAAGCCATGGCCTGTCCCTATATGACCTTAACTGTTGGTGGACACATACATACATCCTTGAAGAGTTTAGATGAGTATCAATAATTTATGGGCCAACTTGCCAGTCATTAGATTTGGTACATATTGCATTTTTGAGCCATGAAAGCTTGGGCAAGCCTGCACAGACTACCCAGAGCTTTTGCTGCTTGCATACACAAAGTATAGGTGTAGATGAAGACTCATACCAAATTTGGACCTCTAGGTCTGATGGATGCATCATCATGGGCATTCATAGAGGCATTTCTGCATACAGTAAAACCTGCTTTAAGCGGCCACTAAAAAGAAGACCAAAATTGTTTTCAAGACAGATAATCGCTTTATGCAGGTCAAAAGTAAGGCAGAATGCTCCAAGAGAGCATTCTGCAATACTTTCGACCTTCATTTAGCTACCTTTTTTCTTTAAGACCTTTGTTTTGTCTATACTGAAATCTCATGTCCTGGCTCATATGTTTTCTGGTAGAAATAAGATGTATCTGAGCCTATAACTTTTTGAATGCTGGATAATATCATGCTTTAGTTGTCATATGCTGACTTTTTTTTTTCAAAATTAACCATTTCAAAAAATTCTCTCAAGAACAATATCAGAGTGTCAATCAGTTGGATCCAGATCAGGACTCCTGATCTGGGTCCAAACTGTTTACAAAGGTTATCAGCAGATGGCAGGTGGCCACCATTAAGGTCTCTGGGCTTGGACCTAGATGGGTTGGATATCCCACTTCATAGAACAGACAAAATGATGTGGCTTTAAAGACTGAACCCTTAAAGCGCCTGCAAAAAATTGATCTAAAAATGCTGTCTGCTTAAGTCATCTGCTCAATGTTTTTGTTTTTATTATTTGGCTTATGTAAGTTTGGAAGCAAACAGTTTGGACACAGATCAGACTCCTCCTACAGCAGCAGTTTGATCTGAGTCCACGCTGTTTGTCAAAAAGCTACTAAAACATTTTGCAGACAACATTTGTCGTGATTGGCGCTTTAAGGGTTAAAGCGCCAATCATGACAAATGTTGTCTGCTTTTTTGGAAATATGGTATGAGTAGAGTGACTGTGCTCAAAATGACCAAAACAGTTTTGGACCAGGCCATAAAAACAACATAAACTTATATTTTCCCAATTGTTTTCCAGCATTTTTAACTGAGTGGCTACACTTTTTAGTCTCAGCTGTGTATAATTTCCAGCCTCTACTTACAAGGACTGAGGTAAGTTATCAGAACAGTGACCATCTTTTTATGAGTGGAGTGGGGGCCTTTAACCCTTTTTATTCTGATGGATTTTCCCAGGCATGTTGATAGAATGAGTATGGAATTGCCCATTTTGCATTTGAAGGGGTCACAGGTAGAAATTTCTAAATCATGATGCATTTCTGTCATGAAGGTGTGGTACTTGATTGTATTGATTCCTGTTCTTTGCGGCCTTTCTTACTTTGTTTTTATCTTTGCAAACGGTGAAATGCCACATCATGCAGCATTTTCATCTGGGTCTTCACTGTTTGCCAAAGTACCAGGCCCTGAGGTTATAAAACTTTCCATAGTCAATTCAGCTGAGCACGGAATTTATCCTGCTCATAAATGTTAAAATGCCAACAATTGTTGGCTTTTTAACATTTATCAGCATGATAAATATAGCATATGAGAGCTTGAAAACAAGAAAATCTTTAGTTTTATTAGCATTTGAAATTTCATGCTCAGTTGAGTTGAGCATGAAAAAACTTTATAACCTCGAGGCCGGTTTGCAGGTATCCAGACTGAAAAGGGTTAAGGAAGAAAAATGGGACATGCCTCACCTTTGGGAGAGCAATAATTCAAGCATTTATAAATTAAATAAGATTACGATGAAGGAGACGTAAAATCTCAAACAAGTTCTAGTTTGAGCAACACCAAATCACTGAATACAGGGTTAGCGTAACTTAGCTACCCTTGGCAACTAAAAATGTTGCATTATAATTGATTAATGGTTCAGGGCTATTCCAGAAAAAAAAAACACCTGGTTGGGAAAGACGGCACTTTTTTTTTACCCAACCATCCATGGAATTCAATTTCCTCCGACACCAACCACCCATGTAATCAGAAAGTTCCGTACACCAACTAACCATAGAATTCAATTTTCCTAAGGCCCAGTGGTGTAAACTTCCCCATTTGTCCACTTGCATTGGCTAAACGTCGGGTTCAACACGTAAAATGCATTCTTTCCTTTAGAGAAGACGAAACAAAGGTAAATATACAGCTGGTCGATCTTTTTCATCGCAAACCGGATGTTTATACCAAACAGTTGCAAGTTTGCATGCGCATCTCTGTGATTAACTCCCCAACTCCCCAGCGGCTTGTTCATGGAGCCTCCTTTGGACTCAGGGGGTGTAGACGACAGAGATCGTCCAAAATCGGTGGGTGAAATCAGACATTGAACACCACATTTTGCTCACATCAATGCCGGTCTTTGGTACCACATTTGCTACCAAAATTAAATGTCACATCAAGACATTGGATCATTTTAATTAAAGAAAATAGGGGTGGTGGTGGTGGTGGGGGGGGGGTCATGAGAGACTGAGTGTGCCATAAAGCAAATTGAAATAATAAAGCCTCAGCAGAAAGAATAATATGAACTTAGACGCTACCTCAATTGTGCAAAGCAATCAAACAGATCTATTCACAATTATTATTAGTGTAATCAACTGTGCATCTTTCTCAGTATTGACAAAATAAACTTGCAGGTAAAACCCATTATTCCAATCTCCAGTTTCAGTCTTTATCGGTACAGATTTTTACAGGTATTGGTTTTTACCAGTAGCCTAATTTGCTTCCTTGAATAAATTCTTCTGAAAATACATGTTACGTTGTTCTCAAGTGAAGTAATGACCGCCACAGAAGCCACTATTGGGGAGTTTATTTGGGTACTGTTTTTTTACCAATATTTGACGGAAACATCCAATTTTTGACGATTTGGCTTAAACAAAAATGGCCGTTTCCACTGCAGTTTGCTATGCTCTACGAGTTTTTGGGCTAGATTAGATAAAACTTCTCTTGTTTTGGCAGATAATATTCTTTCTTCCCATTCCATGCAGCCAAACATCAACCACCCATGTAATTAGATTTGGTCAAACACCAATGACCCATATAATTTGAAAACTTTCCGCACCAACCACCCTGCCGTCTTCCCCCCCCCCAGGTATTTTTTTCTGGAATAGCCCTCAGTTATTTTACTGATAAAAAGAAGACTTTTTGATGTCTGGACTTTATAGTTTGCAATTATGGTTCATATTTACCAAATATTTGACGTAAAAATATACATTACCATCACCTGTAATTTGGCAGTTAAGTGATTTTGCCTAATAACATGAAGATTATTGAACTTAATGGTTTGGGATAATGGAGTATCCAAATACCACTAAAAGCTGGCCATTATCGGCCCGCAAGTGAAACGCCATTTAAATAGTGTTTCGCTAGTGTGCCGATGATGGCCCAACATTGGATGCTGGCTTCAAAGGATCCGAACCAGTACTACTAAGAAACCCTATATTTTTTAGATTTTTCAGGGGGGGGTGTCGGGACCCCTATCCCCCCCTCTGGATCCAGACATGCTGGCCTATATTTCATAAGTCAATGATATTGTCCTATAAGTTTATCTTTAAGATTATTTGCTATGCGAACTGTTATCAATATGACTTATATTTCATGAATTATATCTTAAAACTACAGTAAAACCTGCTACAAAACGGCCACTCTTAAATAGACCAAATAAAGGTCTTAATGACAACTGGTAGCTTAATGAAGGTCGAAAGAATTTTGAATGCTCCCTTTGGAGCATTCTGCAATACTTTTGACCTGCATTGAGGGAAAATTGGTTTTGAAAACCAATTTTCTATCTTTTTGAGAGTGGGCGTTTTACACAGGTTTTACTGTAAAAGCATTTGTTTTTTTAGATAATCATTTTATCTTAAACAATCCCAATAGACTCCTTTCACATTGTTAGTGCGCATGCGCCAAACAGTCTCGTTCCGCGTTATCTCCGCGAGATTACACGTGAAGGGGCAACCTGTATACGGCTGCCTTACATTACACAATGGAATATGGAAAACGATTAAAAGAAAAAGGATTCCGCAAATAAAGATTAGACAAAAAGTAAAATTAAATGATAAAATAGTGATTAATTCCAATATTCCGAATATTTGAGATAAAAAAATGATTTCTAAGTATCCTAGACTGACTTTTTTTCAGAATGAGCGGGTGCGTTAAGGACAGTGTTGGCCATAGATTGTACCATACACCGTATTAATAATTTCCATCCATACTATGCGTATGCGAACAGTTAAGAGTCTGGCAAGCTTCGTTCTTATTCAAGGTCTACATGGTCTATGATTACATTCCCTACACTTGACATCTAAACAGGGTCTTCTGGTTTAAATAAGTAGTAAGACACATTAATGTCATCTCGGGAGAAACCTGTCTTGTGGGTTTCTGAGTAAGACTCAAACCAGTCTGTTCAGCTACAGAGACTAGTTAAAATGAAATTTGCATGAGGCAAGTTTAGATATTGAACTTTCCAATAAGCGAACAATAAAGGCGCTGATCAGACTGCGTGGATAGGAATACAGGCCTGCGCCTTTGTTGTTCGCACGCACCAAAGTCAGGTTTTCTCGCGTCAGGGCCCATTTTATATCTAGCACTGTGCATCCGGTCCTTTAATCCAATGCCCAGGGCTCTTTGAAAACAATAAAAGCACACGTGTCTGGCACACGCTTGTAATTCGACGGTATTCAATTGATTTATGATGTGATGTGAAGCTTTCTTTAATTGGTTCTTATTAGCACCAAGGACTCTCTATTTTGGTATAGAAAGTCCCTGTTAACACATATACGTAAAATGCGCCAATATATACCCACTGGACCAGTGCTTAAAAAGATATATCCGAGTCTTCATCTACATCCTTAATTTGTGTGTACGAGTAGCGATGATTCTCGCGAGCCTGCACATAAGCGGACGATGTGATGAAATTTAATGGGTCTATGATTGGAGGTATTTACTTGGAGTTCGATTTCGACATTTATCTCATATGCTTAGTCATTATGTGCAACTACACGCACGTCTATTTGGTAGCATGCGTGTGCTACTGCATGCTTATCTGGTGGGATCTATTTTTGTCTGAGCCTCCGTCTACATGCACTGCCTTTATGTGGGCTTGGACACAACAATGTATCCGATGTGTGTGCGAGCAGCAAATGCCCTGATGAGACTTCATTTGCGGCCGAGGCTCTTCTGAGTTGTCCATTCTCGTGTTTAAAAAGATAAGTTTGCCTTATTAGTTGGCATGTGTTTCAAATAGTTTTTGCGACTTTGTGCCCGAAGAAGAAGCGATTTCGTGCCTGAAGAAGAAGTCGATTTTAGTTCGATATCAAAGTATATTTTACACTTATTAATGTGAAAAATTTACTGAAGACTTATTAAATGCATATGAAAACATTAATTTATCTTATTTCCAGAATAAGATATCTCATTCTAGCGGTGAAAGGCCAAAACAATCGACTTATAAAGCATCGCTATGTGTTTTGCAATGTAACTAATAAGCAATCTGCCCCTTCATTTTCAAAAACAGCTTTATCGATTTTTCAATTGAAGAGCGATTGCTAAGGGAGATAACAATGTGAAAGGAGTCTATTGGACATTGAACTTTGAAGTGGTTTCAATTTTCACAATGAACCATTATCCCACTTGGATAGTCACTACCAGTATATACCTTATGGGGGCATCTAAAGATTTTACAGATACAGTAAAACCTGTGTAAAACTTTAACAGACCAATAATTTGTTTTCAAGACCAATTATCGCTTAATACAGGTCAAAAGTATTGCAGAATGCTCCCTTGGAGCATTCTGCAATACTTTCGACCTTCGTTAGGCTACCAATTGCTATTAAGATCTTTGTTTTGTCTATTATTAAGTGGCCATTTTACACACGCTTTACTGTACTCTTGTTGAGTTTTATTACCAGAAAATCATATTTAGGCCATCAGATCTTATCTATAAATGCTAGTGTCATTTACCACAACATGTCCGTTGTAAAGCAAACCCACCATTGACACCCATACATGCTAGGATAGAAGGCAGTTGTTCCTTATTTGCAAAGACTTTGTTTCATACAAACAAACCAGCCTGCACACCCAAGAGTCTGAGCAGTGCCATTGTTTTTCGCTATCTGAAAAGAAATACGACTTCACTTGCTACAAGTGAAATTTCAATATTCTAGCTAGTCTCTGTAACTGAGCAGGCTGATTTGAGTCTTACCTGGTCCAAACCCCAAAGACAGGTTTTCTAGCTACAAGGTCCATATTAACCCTTTCATGTTGAATGCAATTTCCCATTCTTATTAATTGGACCAGTCCATTTCCCTTTAAAGGGTTGTTGGGTGGTATTTTTCATTTTTATTCAAATCTTAATAGAACATTCTGTAAGCTAACAGTTGAGACCCTAATTAGACGCTGTGTTCTGCGGCGTCTGATCTGCCTATGTCCCACAAAAAGGATCCCAGGCTTATATGGGTTAACCCCTTGTATTCTGATGGCTATCCCTCAAATAGCGATACAATATAGAGCCTGAAGCCATTAGATGTTTCAAGGTGTCACAGGTCTGTTTCACCAAATTATGACATTTTTTTGTATAATGCTTTTCATGCTAGTATTACTGAGTTGCTTTGTATCTGTTTATGTATTGTACAAATAAGAAATAAAATTTCAACTCATTGTTTTACCTTAGCAAACAGTGCAGATTATGATGAAATGCCACAATCTGTGGCATTTCATTAGAGTCTTCACTGTTTACTCAAGTCCCTGTTTATAGGTTTCCAGTAAAAAATCAGTTGATGTACAGTAAAACCTGTGTAAAACGGCCACTCAAATATAGACAAAACAAAGTTCATTACGACAAATGCTAGCTTAATGAAGGTCGAAAGTATTGCAGATTGTTCCTTTTGGACAGAGTTCACACAGGCTTGAAAAGTACTCGAATCTAGAGGGTTTTCTTGAAAATTAAATTTGCCTTGAAAAGTACTGAAAATCACTCAAAAGCCTTGAAAAGTCCTTGAATTCTACTATTTTCTGTAGGACCTAGCACTGTTGAACGAGACCGAAATCAGTGAAAAAAATTGTTGTGCCTTTATTTGGTGCAGCATATACTGCATCAAATATAGGCACAACAGTTTTATACTAATTTTCTAATACTAATGTCTCCATGATCTCAGTCTAGCATTGCTGAAGTCGAATTTTAACACTTAGATCAGTATTTTTCATTATCTTTTAGTCCTTGAAAACTGTAGAAGACGTTGAAAAGTCCTTGAATTTTACTCAAGCTTGCCTGTATGAACCCTGTTGGAGCATTCTGGAACACTTTTGACCTGCATTAAGCGATAATCGGTCTTGAAAACCAAATTTTGGTCTTTTTAAGAGTGGCCATTTTACACAGGTTTTTCTGTTTATGTATATTGTTTATTGCAGGTTTACAAGACTGGTGTGACCCACTTTTTCAGTATTGAGAAAGCTAAAAAGGAACTTGGCTATAACCCCACCATACAGAACGACATGTCCGAGGTGGTGCAATATTATATACAAGCTGGACACAAGAAGAACAAGAAAACCACGTCAACTTTAACCAATTTCCTAGTCAATATAACCATAGCATTGATATTTGCTTTCTTAGTGCTAGCTTGTTTACCTATGGTCAAGTAAAAATCATCAATTATTACAGGCCTTTAGAGGACAACATGGGTGAAAGTGCAAAATTTCCAAAATCGTGAACTTTACAAAATCAAATCTTAAAACTTGCAGTATTATGGCTACAAATATCAACAATTTCAAGTTTAAATGGTCAATTGTGATTAGATTAACTGAAAACAAATCAAAGAAGCTATTAGAATCTGCTTAATTCAGGATTTTGAGGCTGACTTTCTATGGAGTTCGCCTCAAAATCCTGAATTCAGGAATAATCCTGAATACTTTCACACATGTAACAAGCATATCAAAAAACATTTTCTCTGTTTCTCCACAAAAACATATGTTGCGGATACTCAAAAGAAACATCTCGATGAGATGGTTCTTTTGAGCACCCAAAACTGATGGACAACTTACTGCTGAAAATTTCAGTTTATATGGACCTATGTCTGCTCGCTGTATTTACCCTTTATATTTGGACATCTTGTTAATATGCTTATTACTATGAGAGGACACAACACAGGGTCTCCGGAGAGTCTAGCACCAGCAACCCTTAGATCTCCAGTCCACAACTATACCTTTGAGCCGCTGCGAACCTTAGTCCAGGTGCACCAGCATATTTAGGATAAATAAAAATTGTTGACTGGGACATAAACAAAAACAAACAATACTTCTATTCATTTGAGCCAGTAATTGAGTTTTATTTTGTTTGTTTTGTTGCTTTACGTCCCAAGTCAACAGCTATGGTCATTGCGGGACGGTCAGTTCACCTAACCACACCTTTTCCTGGGCAGGCTTGAACAAGCGGTTAACCAGTAATTTGTGCACATACTTTCGCTTGTAACTGACAACAACCCTTCTTGAATGAATCAGCGGAAAGGAGGAGAATGAACGCAGAAATTATTTCATGATCAATCTCCACGGAAGTATGGGACCGGGCCGGGATCGAACTCGCGACCCCTGGATCTGCAGTCAGACACGCATCTGTAGCCAGACACGTTACCGACTGCGCTACGCGGCCCGGTAAATAATTGAGTTTTAGGCTTTCTAATATCTAATAGGCAAGCAGGGCAGACTCATACAAACCTGCTCATCTGAGCCTTTGCTGCTGGCACTAAATGTATAGCATGTAGTAGACGAAGACTTGGGCCGAAAATTACACCTTTAGTCTACATGATGTAGGTTTAATTACTTGTATCTAATGAGTTCTCCCTTTGTTTGTTTTTTACGTCCCAAGTCAACAGCTATGATCATGGCGGGGCGGTCAGTTCACCTAACCACACTTTTTCCTGGGCAAGCTTGAACAAGCAGTTAACCAGTACTTTGTGCACATACTTTCGCTTGTAACTGACAACAACCCTTCTTGAATGATCCAGCGGGAGGAGAATGACCGTAGAAATTATTTCATGATCAATCTCCACGAAAGTATGGGACCGGGCCTGGATTAAACTGGCGACACCTGGATCTGCAGTCAGACTCACATCTGTTGCCAGACATATTACCGACTGCGCTGGTTTAACTCCCTATAATTTGATTTTTCAATACTTCGAAATAAAATCTCTAGTCCCTAGGACTTCAAATTTACAAGATTCAATTGTGCAAAGGGTAAAGAGTGACTTTACGCACGTTTCATTATCTTTTGGGCTGGCCCATTTATTTATTATGTCGACACTTTCACCAATAAATATTTATTTTTGACAAGTATGTGTTATTGTTTTATTTTTAACCACCAGAGCAGTATGACATGGGAAATTTTGACTATGGATAGATTTTTGCAATCATTTAAAACTTCATAAACAGAGAGCAGACTGAAAATTGCAGTTGCTATGGTAACGGAAATAGAAAAGCATGTTGACCGACCACTAAGTGAAAGAAAAATATTTCCAAATTGATGTGAAAAATACAAAACATGAAACCTGTGCAATTTAACAAAGGTTCCTTATCTTGTACATTTCACACAATCTCAACATCAATAAAGTATATTTTTTCAACTGTGATGTCAGTTCATTCTTGAAAGTATTGTTTAAGTGTGTCTGGATTTTTACTTCACACTTGTTTCCAAAGGGTAAATCTACTCTTGCCACACGGCAGATACCAGTGATATAGCACTATGTAAAAAAGCTAAGGGAAGCACCCTGGGGTTTGATTTTGTTCATTTAAACCTTTTCAACATTATACCTTTACTGAAAAAGACATGTTCCCAAAGCTAATTAGTTTATCAGCTTCTTTACAATAAATATTTGATATTCTGAGAGAACCTTTTAATCACATCAGTTTATCTTTAAAATTTGCAGTATGTTTTATCAAATATGAATAGTTTCTATTTTAAATGGTTGTGCTTTACGTTTCGATTATCTGTTATAGCATTAAATCTGGATGGCATGCTTCAACTGGCACAAAGCCAAGTATTAACAAGGCAATTTGTTGCTCAATGCAGATTTGATACCTTAAATACGGTAAATGTTCTAAAATTTCGAACACTAAAAAATAATTAGTGTTTTCAGAGAACTAAGTCCCCCCAACCGCAATTTGAGTTGGCAAGCATGCTAACTGCTCTTTATTGTGCCACAATGATCCATCAATTATTTCAAGGAACAAGGAAGAGCATGCACAAACACAATTTTGGTCAAACTTTGAAATAACAAAGTGCTGTGGTTGCCGTGAATATTAGGTCAATGTCATTAAAATCTAATTAACTATTATCTGTCTCCAAACAATGGATCTATGCAAGTTTGGCGCAGAAAACCTGCTGGTTTAGAACTCAGAAAAGACTGCATTTACATTTTTAGCTCACCTGAGCCGAAGGCTCCGAGGTGAGCTATTAGTATACCAGTCACTCCGGCGTCCGTCCGTCAACATTTTCAAACATCTTCTCTAAAACCACTGGACCAATTGAACTCAAATTTCATATGGAGACTCCTTAGGATGGGGGAACAAAAGTTTGTTCAAATGGTCCTGGTCACATGACCAAGATGGCTGCCACGCCTATATATGGTAAAAACCCTTTAAAAATCTTCTCCAGAACCAGGCCAATGACCTTGGGACTTGGTATGTAGCATTGGGGGTGTGGGGCCTACCAAGTTTGTTCAAATGATAATCCTAGGTTGACCTTGACCTACTTAACGTCAAGGTCAATTTTGCTTCCTAGCGCATTTAAATGGGATTTTTTTGAAAAGATGATTTTTTGTAAACTGTTGAAGCCAATGACATTATTCTCACTAGATATGTTCAAGCTAATGAGACAAAGACTATAAATAAGTTCCAAAGGTCAAGGTTGACCTTTCAGCCAAGGTCGCTCATATTGTTGTCCCATCATATTTTCTCAGAAACCATTAGACCAATTGAACTCAAATTTCATATGAAGACCACTTGTGATAAATTAGCCAAAACTGATACAAATTGTTCTGGTCACATGACCAAGATGGCCGACATCCCCATATACGAGGGGTGATCCAGAAATACGCGGAAAAGTGCCATTATTTCAACAATTTTAATGCGAATTACATTATTATTGTGCACAATCAAGCAAAATTTATGCTAATTTGAAAATTGGTATTTAAAATGATGTCATTTTTAAACGACATCATGGCAATGTCAGATCGCGCGACCTGGCGCACTAGTATAAAAAGTCCGTTCCATCATTGTTAGCAACCACATTGGCGCACAATACAGTGCCATTCTCTCTCAAAAAAGTGTCCCTTGCAAGCTACACACTTTCTGCAGCGTTTTACCCAAGAAAGAAAACACTCACTACACTAGGTAACTGGTATTTCTGCGATAGCCTGCTGAACTGCAACTGGAAGATCAGCAACGTCCTCAAATCACGTACCTCTCAAAACTCTCTTGGTCAATGGAAAAGATCACATGGGGCCAATCTGGTGAGTAGGGGGTGGTCTAAAAGTTCAAAGCCAATTCTTTTTATTGTCTCCGTAGTCTGTGCTGCTCTATGGGGCGGTGCATTGTCATGGTGAAGGATAGCTGTTTGAAGCATACCAGGCCTTTTTTCAACAGTCATGTGTGGTATCCATCTCCCACAGATTCTCCTCATACATAGTTCATTATGAAAAATTCTAAACACGGTACTGAAGGTATTCCAGTCCTAATCGTAATATCTCTAATAGTCATCCGGCGATCAGAGTCCAATAGTCATCCGACAATCAGAGTCCAACAGCTCTTTGACTGTTTCAATTTTCTTTGTTGAGGCGGGTGAGGGGCGGCCTGGCCTCCGTTCACACGTAACATCATTATCGCCTTGCTCAAACTTACTGTACCATTTATACAAAGCAGTTTTCTTCATATCATTGTTCCTAAAAGCAGTTTTTAACATTTCGAACGTGGGCAGTCTTTTTCTTATTCGGATTATCTGTGTCACGTGCTTGTGTTCAGCGTCGAATAACGTCAAAATTGGCATTTGTCCTCACTTACGTCAACCTCAAATCAGGGCCGTTGTTAAGATATAACTCAATACAGAAAGTGACTGTCGCAAAGCTTCTGTTTAAACACTGAATTTCTGTTTAAAACGGATGAAAACGTTAAATGACGTCATGTGCGCCGGGTAGCGTTACCCTTGCGTCGCTAAGGTAACGATTCCATTAAAACAATACTTTCCACGTGTTTTGAAATTAGCTTCCAATATTCAAAATAAATCAAAGATCAGATTTCATAAGTATCAAAGGGATTGTTTAATTAACAAAACTTATAGAGCACTTTTCCGCGTATTTCTGGATCACCCCTCGTATGATGAAAACCCTTTAAAAATCTTCTTCTCCAGAACCAGAAGGGTGATGACATTGGGATTTGGTATATAACATTTGGGATGTGGGGTCTACCAAGTTTGTTCAAATGATGATCCTAGGTTGACCTTGACTACTTAACATCAAGGTCAAATTTGCTTCCTAATGCATTTAAATTGGAATTTTTTTGAAAATTTGATTTTTTTAAAATTTTTGTTTGATTTGATTCTTAACGTCCCATCAACAGTCTTTCAGTTATGCGGGGACGGGTCTTCCTGGGTTGAACCAGTACTAAGCTAGGACAAGGCAAATTCGACGAATTTATATCCCCCGACGAAGGGTTATTTGAGAGAAACATGTAAATCACAAAACATAAATCCCATTTATCTAACCCTTAGTTCACCTACAGTATCATTCAGATCATTACAAACGCCTGTCAAGTATGTTTTAGTGCTTAGTTCAATAAAAAATATACTTACATCTGCACAATTTCAATATCTGACCTTTAAACCCAACCTCAGAGGTCAAGATTGTGTGTAAATTCAAAGTGTTACCTTGCATGTAGGTCTACACTTCTTCCACTTTACTTTGATATGCAACATGACCACTTTTAGAAAAGAACAAAAATGACCCTTTGACCCCACCCCAGGGGTCGTTGGTGTGTGTAATGACAGCACACTTGCTTTCATGGTGCTCTGTGCTCAATTCCCTTTAATTTGATATGCAACATGACTACTTTCAGTAAAAGATATAGTTCGACCTTTTGACCCCACCCCTTGGGTCAAGGGTGTGTCTGTGGGAAAAATATTTGCTACCATGCTGCTGCCAGCGTCGTCAGCTTTAATTTGATATGCAACATGACTACTTTCAGAAAAATATATAGTTTGACCTTTTGACCCCACCCCCTGGGTCGAGGGTGTGTCTGTGGGCAAAATATTTGCTACCATGTTGCTGCCAGCGTCTTCAGCTTTAATTTGATATGCAACATGACCATATTCTGAAAAAGTTTTATTTTGGCCTTGGCCCCACCCCCTAAGTCCACCAAAGGGGCTCGGAATCAGGCCTTCAAACTGAAATCCCGTTTAGTATGTTTCATATCAATTGCTGCTCTGCCTGCATGCAAAATTTCAGCAAAAATATTAATAATTGCCTTAGTTATTGCGAAATTTAAATATTTGACCTTTGACCCCTTAGGTTGGGTCAAAGGGGGTGGGGTAAAACTTTGACACTGTCATTCCTATCTACAGGCACTTGGCAATCATGGTCCTAAGCGAGAAGTTGTCAAATATGATAGCTTTGATGAAATGTGAAGATCATCACACAAAAAAGCTAATATAGGTTTTGCCTTATAATTGCCTATACTTAAACAAGGGCAATAACTCAAGTGTTAAGGGGTCGATTTTGACCAAACTTATAGGATATCAAGAGTCCATGGTACTAATCATTTGTACCAAGAATGAATTAAATCTGACCAATAGGTACTGAGATATGGTTCCGGACAGACAAAAAGTGCGGACAGACGGAATGGACGGACGGATGACGCCAAAACTATATCCCTCCGACTTCGTCGGGGGATAATAAATGTGTCTTGCTCAAGGACTACAACACAGTGTCGCTGGTGAGGCTCGAACCCGCGACCCTTCGGTCTCGAGTCAAGCACTCTACCACTGCCCTCCCTATTTTTTTTTTAAATACTGTTGAAGCCAAAGTCATTATTCTCATTTGATATGTTCAACCTAATGAGACGATGGCTGTAAATAAGTTCCAAAGATCAAGGTTGACCTTTCAGCCAATGTCGCTTATTGGAGTCCCATCAATATATTAAAACATAGTTTTCTCAGAAACCTTTAGGCCAATAAACTCAAATTTCATACAGAGACTCCTTAGAGTTGAAGGGAGTAAATTGAAAATGAATGTTAATGGTCACATGACCAAGATGGCCGCCATGCCCATGTAAGGTAAAAACTCTTTAAATGTTTTCTCTTGAACCAAAAGTCCAATGGCCTTGGGACTTAGTATGTTTGTTTGTTTGTTGTTTGTTTGCTTTACGTCCCATGTCAACAGCTATGGTCATTGCGGGACGGTCAGTTCACTTAACCACACTTTTTCCTGGGCAGGCTTGAGCAAGCGGTTAACCAGTAATTTGTGCACGTACTTTCGCTTGTAACTGACAACAACCCTTCTTGAATAAATCAGCGGAAGGAGGAGAATGACCGTAGAAATTATTTCATGATCAATCTCCACGAAAGTATGGTACCGGGCCGAGGACTTAGTATGTAGTATTGGGGATGTGGACTTAGTATGTAGTATTGGGGATGTGAGCCCTACAAGGTTTGCACAAATGATGAATCTGGGTTGACCTTGACCTTTTTTATGCCAAGGCCAAATTTGATTCCTAATGCATTTATATTGGAAAAATCTTTAAATGTTCATTTTTCTATAACTTCAAGAGAAAATTATAATACTCACGAGAGATGTTAAACCTAATGAAACACTGGTTTTATATAAGCACCAAAGGTCAAGCTTAGCTTTGACCTTTCATCCAAGTAGGGTTGCCACGTTTACGAAATTTGGTAAACGTTTACACAATTTCTAATAACCGAAACAATTCTGTTTACACAGAACTTCCAGATTTGATTTTTTAATTATGCAGACAGGTAACATCGCTGAAATTTTTCCTTGAAAAACTTGTACCTTGTGAGAATATTCGAAATTGGGTGTTGTAATAGAACTCATTTCAAGTAATTGGAAAGTGATTACAACATGCCCAGACTGGTATATTACCAACATTTTCTTCAGTTGCAAGTGTGTAATTAATGAGTTGACATGCACAAGACATAACTGCCAATCATCACGTACGCATCATACACACGCGACAGGAAGTAAACAAATTTTTTTTTAAGCCATACATGCGTCTCCACCAAATATTAAGACATGCCTTTACATAACTGTTAAAAATGCAGGAATATAATTGCTCCAAGCAGTGACTAAGTGAAACGATATTCGGGACATTTTTATGGCCTGTTGAGCCACTGTCTGTGAGGGCCCGATAAGCAAAGAATTGGAAAAATGCTCCCTATTGTAAGATACTGTCAGTTGAGCATCTCCGCCGTAATTCTAATTGCAGTAGATATTTTATCAAATACAACCGAATCTGAGAAAACAAACATACTGATTGATGATCCAGAGCGGGGTGTTCAATAGAAAATGCTATTAACAAACCTGTGACGACGCTGGTCAGGTGTAAACGGTAGGCCAATTTTGTAAATGTTTATTGCAAAAACACGAAACGGGACGTGTAAACGTGGCAGCCCTACATCCAAGGCCACTCATTTTGAACTCCCACATACGTATCTAAGCATCTTTTTCTCAGAAATCATTGGGCTGTTGAACTCCTATTTCATATGGAGTATTTAGTAGATAAAACAATATAAATATAATATTTGTTTTAGGTCATTTGACCAAAATGGTCACCATGCCCATATGGTAAAAACAAAATATGTTTAAATAATAAACCAAAGTTGTCCTTGACCTATTTAAAACATTATTCAGGAGATCAGGTGAGCGCTTCAGGACCTCTAGTTTATTTAAGGATGATGACCTTGAAAATTAGGTCAAGGTCACCAAAATCATATCAACTCTACATTTTGCCATGATGATACATTACATTAAGCTAAATACAATGTTCATTTCAAGAGATATCCTACAAAAAACATATTTTGGTCAAAATTTGACATTTCAAAATGCCCCTGACTTTGAAAATTAGGTTGAGGTCACTAAAATCTAATCAACCCTTCTCCTCTTCCCAACAATGTATCTATGTGAGTTTGGTCAAAATCCATCTGCTGGTTCCGATAATAACTCATGGAAACCATATTTTAGACATTTTTGCGTCCCGCTGTGACCTTGAAAATAAGATCAAGGTCACCAAAATTTAATCAACTCTTTCCTTCAAGCCAACAATGTATCTATGCAAGTTTGGTCAAAATCCATCCACTTGTTCAGAGGATAACACACCGAAAACATATTTTGGACATTTCAAAGTGGCACTGTGACCTTGAAATTTAGGCCAAGGTCCCGAAATTTGACCAACTCTTCCCCTCCTCCTAACAATGTATCTACGCAAGTTTGATAAAAATCCATCCACTAGTTCAGAGGGTAACAAACAGAAATTATATTTAGGACATTTCAAAGTGCCCCGTAGACCTTGATATAAATTATAAATAAGGTCAAGGTCACCAAAATCTAATCAACTCTTCCCTTTCTCCCAACAATGTATCTATGCAAGTCTGGTCAAAATACATCAATTGGTTCAGAAGATAATGCACAGAAATGCAAAAGCAGATGTCGACGGGATCCGCACAAAAAACAATATATCCCTCCAGGCTGGGGGTGGACATAATAATGATCAATTTTTCAATGCATTAACCTTCACTAGGAACCTTGTTTTTAAATTTTCCCAGGGGAATGTTAATGCATGAAAAACAATGCACAATACCTTGTAACCTATATTATAAACTTAATTTGGCATTTTAATCCTTCCAAGTCCTGAATTAACATAGTTCTTTGTGTCCCTTCTAGTTTGACAATCAGAATGATTCGCTCTTTTTTATGTGCGTGTTCAAGTTTTCATGTTCTGGGTTGGTCTGTGATTGTGGCATTTCGTCATATTCATTGTGTGTATGCAATTCAGCTTTAAATCTTTGTTTATAAGTGACTCCAAAATGCGTACTTTGGCAATCATGAAAGATCCAGATGTAATACTGCATGTGATAAGGGTCTACACTATTTTGGGAAGACAAAAAAATTCTTCAAAGAAACACACTTTTTATTTAAATGGGTGAAAGTTCAAAAATCCTGAACTTTCAAAATTCCAATCTTAAACAATTTCAAGTGGACAACTGTATTATGACTGACTATAAATCAGAGAACCTATTATAATCTCCCTAATTCAGCATTTTGTGGAAGTCAGCCTCAAAATCCTGAATTCAGGAATAATTCTGAAAACTTTCATCCATGACCATCCAAAGTGTATTGTTTCAAACCAGAAGGAAGAATCCAGTATTGCATTAAGGGTCAAGATGGGTTTTCTAGAAATTCTGAGACCTCCAAATAAGCAGGATTAACCTTCTATGGTACTTCAGCATTGATTTTCTCCAGTTTCTAGTAAATTACGTTCTTGTTGTCATTCAAATCCTCTCAAAAGGAAGATTCGAAAAGCTTATACATTTCTGGATAAACATGTATGTAGGCTATGGAAATTTAACAAGAGGGCCCTGGATCCCTCACAAGAGTCCAGGCTCATGAGAGGAAATTTATCACAAACTGTAAATCCCATTTCTCCACACCCAAGAACATCTTTGGTATCACTCAGATCATAACTAAAGCCAGTCAATTATGTAGTACAGCCAATGTTTAAGTGTCAACATGCTCAAAAAACTAATTCTAGCCTGTGTGACCTAGATATGCAACAGACCAGAACCATTATTGTAGAGGGCCATATAACGATCATTAGGCCAAATAAAAATGTTTCAGGCAGCAGGTCTGAAAGTTTTACGTAGGGTAGGCACTAATTTATATTCTTCGACAATTGCCTTTCAAAATGCATAAAATTATATCTTTTCCAGAAAACCTGAAAAAATCCCATGTTTCATCTGTAAATTTAGGTAGGGTTGGGTTACCCCGAACACAGGTATTTTTCTTATTTGGCCTTACTGCGAAGTTTGGTCAAAATCCAGCCAGTGGTTTAGATGTCCTGACAACGTTTAACAACCACAAAATCTCACCTTGAGCGAGGGTGAACTAAAATACCTTAATATTTAAAGTGAAAAATATTTGTTTACATGCAAAGTTATTACACAGTTTTTGCTGTAGCATCAAATAAAAGATTGGGAAAGGAATGCTCATATCCATTTAATTAAAATGTTTAAGGTGCTCTGGGTGCTCAAAAGAACCGTCTCAATAAGACGGCTCTTTTGAGTATCCACAACATGTTTTGGAATCAAGCTAAATAAAAAAACAATTTTAAAATATGCATTCTTATCTGGAGGTCTGTGACATCTTGCAGTTCTCAGGGTTCCCACAGAAATTCAAAATCACAATTCCATGATCAACAATGTAATTTCCATAACTATTTAATGCACTTCCTCCAACCTTCCCTTTTTAGCAGCATCTTCACCATGCTGAGCATAAATGTGGAATGCAGAAACAACAGCATGCTTGTAGACCATGCATTCATTTGGAAATAATTAAAACTTGAAACCACCAGAAGCCAGAAAAACTAGCTGTCGGACACACGAGTGTTCGACAGCTAGTTTTCTGGCTACTGGTTGTTTCATCAAATTATTCCACAAAATTCCATGATTTTTCTATGATTATTCAGATTTTTTTCCAATTCAATGATTTTTCCATGCATGGAACTTTTTTTTTAGTGATTTTCCAGGTTTCCATGATTTCCAGAGCTTGTGGGAACCCTGAGTTATAGATTTTGACGTATCGGCAGGTTAAACCCTTGCCTTATAGGCTAAAACAAGAAGCAACACAAAATGTATTTTTTATTAGTTTTTGACCTTTTAATTAGTCCGCAGAAGCAGCATTTTAAGTGATCTAATAGACTTTCTGTTCTTGTCTCTGTCCACCTTCCAATCTCTTGTGGTTCTTTGCCAAGTAGTCTGTGAACTCCTGGTATGGTGATTTGGTGAAGACGGTCTCCTTCCAGAGGTCAGGGGTTAGGTAACCATAGGTCTGGGCTATGGCTGCATATGTTGCTTTAGCTGTAAGATAAAACCAGAGAACCATTTATTTTGTTGGCACTACACTTTTTGGCTCAGAAAGAAAGACAAAGCCCTTGTTCTGAACCCAGATGTTTTAAAAAACAGCCTCAGAATCAAATGTATCCGGGGTTCAAGCTGGGCCGACAGAAGGGAGAAGTGACAGTCTGATAGGGAGAAGTTATTGCACAAAATTACAGCATTTTCTGTCAGTTTAGTCATTACACATACTATTGCCATTAAATGGAAGGAGAAATAGATGCAGTGGTAGCAGATCACCACAGCTTGGTTTTATGTCGTGGCTGAATGAAAAATGAGTCTCCCTAAAAAGATTTTTTTGGGGGGGGGGGAGGGAGGGGGGAAGAAGTTTTGGTCCCTAGGGCGACTACTTAAAGGTAACTATTTTGTCCTAGTCTCCCCGTAGCTTATTCCCTGGTATCAATTAAAATCAAACTTATCTGAACTGGCTCGTAAACAAAATTAAATGTGTTAGTTAATACAGTTTTATATTAAGCGGGACAAGGGTTGATGCAGGTATAATCCTGAGAACCAAAGTGCCACTTCAAAAATACCAGGACAGTGGACTTGAAACATTTATAATTTTACATCCCAGTCAGCATTTTTCAGACATGATGAGACTTAATCACTTGAAATTAATAAGTGTCTTGCTCAAGGACACAACACAGTGCTTCCCGTGACACTTGGAACCCTCATCTCCAGGCAAGCACTCTACCAAGGAGCCACCACCCTGCTCTGGAGCAAAATATGATGCACCCCTTTCAGCATTTGTAGACAAGTTGTAGGTCAATTAGATTTTTAATTTTGGCCATAGTCCACCGTCCTATATCAGGGCTCACCCTGGCTCAAAATTTTTTGTAGCAAACACTTTAGCCAAATGGAAAAAGTTGTAGCCAAATTTACTTGACTTTAGCCAAGGATTTAGCCGGCATGTAGTATGGCGCATTTCTAAAGTGCATAATCTTTTTTTTTTTTAAAATAACCTTTAGGTTTCACTCCAATTATAAAAAATATTTATCTGTAACATGAACAAAGATCTATTCTTTTTTTTGAACAATAAATTGTTGATTCAAAACATTCTTCTTCAAGAACCAACCCTAAAGCTTCTTTCCTTGCTGGGGCGACTTTTGTCGTCTGCTGATAACAAATCTGGATTCTGATGATCTTGATCTGGATCCAAAGTGTTTGACACTCAGATGGTGTTCCAATCTTTTTTTTCAAAAAATGCTTTAAAAATGTTGAGTAGGCCCCAAAATATTAGGGTTTGGTAGGGTTGATAACTTAGAGATTTTTTTGCCTAATATGTTTACTGAAGAGACAGGGCTTTTTTAATTACAGGATATTGTCATGAAATTAATTTCTAGATATTGTAATTTATTGAATCTGGTATTTTTGTCTTTTTTTTTTTTACTGGTAATTTTTTCTACTTTAACTTTCAGCTTTCATTGTATACATGGTGAACTGGCTTTAATCAAACATTAATGACTCACATTATTCATTTAATCCAATCACCAACTCATTTAATATACAGTCCGTCATGCTGTGATAAGTTTTAACACGTTTTTATCCTTTGACACCTTAACACAAAAGGTCAACATAAATTTGTTCTGGACTGGTTATTGATTTTTACTCATTTGCTTCCGCGGTAGGTAATTGGTAATTATCAAGTGACCCAGTCTGGCCAATATTGGAAATTCCCACACAGCAGGATACATGTGTTTACATAAAAATCACCGGTCAGTAAATTTTGAACCATTATTGGCGAAAACGGACTTTTTATTTGGCGAAAATGGACTTTTCGCCAATGAAATAAATCTGTAGCCACCCTGTCATTTTTGTAGCAAATGGCTACAATGGCGAACGGCAGCGTGAGCCCTGTATATTCAAACTACCAGCATTTGAACTGATGGTATAGATGACCATCAGTTCAAATGCTGGTAGTTTATAATAGGGTAAAAGGCAAAACAAAAGAAAGTCCTCCATTTCAAGCCAGTTCATACAACAACACTGCTGATTAGATTTAAATGTAATACAAATTCACATGTCAATTACTTTCTTCTGAATCCCATGTATACTAGCATTGTATTGTATATCTCTCTTTATTTGTTCTTTATATGTACAAAGTATACAAATAAAAAATGTTTCGATCCCAAGTCAAACGCTCTACTAGCTCTGCCCTTATTTCTGTGGAAAATGTCAATTAATTGCTAGATTGTTCATTAATCTATAGCACAGGTAAAACCCATAGATCCCAAGCATATAAAATGTAAAAATGAACAACACTAACTAGACCTACCAAAATTTCCTAAAGTTGCTGTGCATCCTCTAGCTGATGTGTAACAATCCTCAATACCTGCCATGTGCAACAGCTTCTTTGGTACAGGTGCACTGACAATACCTGTTCCACGGGGTGCAGGGATCAAACGCACCATTACACTGCCACATTTTCCACGTACCTGGAAAGGGAAAAGTAGAATACAGCTCACTTCTCGACATATTATAAATTCAAGACAAATTTCCTATCAATTTACCCGCTGAAGGAAAACGCAGTGCCTCCGGTGGGGATCTTCCACTCTTAGCTGAAAGTTAAGCATGCTGTGAGCTCATTTGAAAATCCTTACGCCGTATGGTGATTCCTAGACATTTAGCAAAGGGGGAAACTCTTAAGAAATTAACTGAATGACGAGGTGATGTGACGTCACTTAACAAACAGCCTTGTCATTGAAGATACATCATCAAAACAATGTCTAGGCTACAGTAGCAGCCTAGACATTGTTTTGATGTTGTATCTTCAATGACATGGCTGTTTGTTAAGTGTCACATTACCTCTCGTCATACAGTTCATTTCTTTGTCTATAACAACAAAGTTCAATACAGTAATGAATTTTTCAAATTACGTTTACTAATGCCTCAATGCCAGGCAAGATTTTAGGCAGGACTTGTGATGGTTAAGTGCTTTTTAAAAACCTGTCAATCCTTGGTAAGGCCAAAATCTGTTCTTCAATGAGCCCGGCAAGCTGTATTTGATAAAAATGAAAACAATGTCACAACAAATGGATTTGTTTTTGAGCTCATACTCACATATTTGATCTCTATCGAATGAGATTTTAATCATAATGACATTATTTAGCAAAACAAAGCTTTGAACAGACAGAATTTTCCAAAATGGCTGCCCTATCTTTCATGGACAGTGGTAACAAACTATTTTACTTCAGGGGGCTTTAAAATATATTTATAGTCAACAACTCTTTACAAATGTGCTGTTTTGTTCCAAAGTTGGAATTATAAGGAATGAGTTGTTATTTTTGTGGATTTTATCAATGTGTTAACTTTGGCGAATCACTCACAAACTCTACATAAAGCCCTTTGGCTTTTCTCTGCGAGTGATTCCCAGTAGTTAACACATCGATAAAATCCACAAAAATAAAATTTATTCCTATAGACTAGTAAATATTGCACTGTTTCAGGCATGAGTATCAACATTTTTGTTCGACCAGACCTCATCACCAAGAAATTTTAAACAGGTGTTTCACCCAGGATGGTAAAATATACTCAGTCCAATGAAAACGCACCACCTACAAAAATGACAATATCTTTTGAACGACATAACATTTTATTTTTGCAATTGCGTCTTATTGTACTGTAGCAATTCCGTAAGTTACCGATAGGTCTTAAAAATGGAATGATCACTGATGGCACGTGATGGAAGCATTTAACAAAACAACCGTCAAAACAGAAAGTCACAGAACCAGCCATCGAATGTGTCAGAATTTTCAAAAGCATTATTATCGCATTTTTCTTTGTAGAAATTGCAAAGAATCTCTAAATTGATAGCCAGGAATAGTTATCTTGCCTTGCAAGCGGCTATAACGTCACGATGTGACGTCACTAGCATAATTTCGACTAGGCGTAAAATCGAGACATTCAAGGAATTCTTTTACTGATGCAAAATGGCGACAAGGTTGTAGCAAGAAGATTTCTTGCTCGTGTAACAAGTCGTTAACATCGACGGAGCGTAGGTATCAACGTTTTTTCATAAACGTCAATCTCTGGAAGCTCGTATACATAAACCTACGAGTATCTGTGTTGAGCAGATTGTTAGATAATACTCGCACAGACAGATGAACACAAAATTTAGAAGATTTAAAAAGCTAGCGTTGGGAACAATAGCTGGCTACGTGCTCAAAGTTGACGTCAATGATGCAACGTCAAATTTTTAGAGGATTTGTATGACGTTTTGCATGTGTGTGAGAATGTACGACGGAAATAAGCATTGTGTAGAACACTAGGACTGTAGAAATCGCAATTAAACATTTAACGTCAAGTTTTGTCGGACCACGCCATATTTAAGCTTACATAGTGATATGGGTCGCGTTAGTGTAGCGTTAGGTGTTGCGTCACAACTGTCAAAGTTGTGTCGAAATGACAGGGGATCTACTTGCAAACGGAAAACATTTAAACGAGAATTTGGGGTCTTTTGGTATAGGCCCCAAATGTGATTAACGCAATTTTGAGGCTGACGTTACGTCATGTGTTAACGGAGTCACAGGAATTGAAATTTTTGTGCGAAAACATTGTATTTGTCCTAAATAATAACTATTAATAACACAATTTTGTACAGCTTTTGATATGCCACAAATATGCTCATCGGAAGAGTGGTGCGTTTTCATTGGACATGAGTATAGAAATAAAAGAAGCTTTTGAAACAGATAAAAACTTTCTTTCCCTTAGTAATTCCTCCTCAATTTCCGTGAAAATATTGGTATGTTTCGAGTGTGTGTATTGATACAGTATCACCAGCTTTTATATGGAGACATTTATGTATCGTTCCAGCCCTAGAGCCACCACGCTCCTCCAATGACATCATCATGTTAAGTTTTTAACTGTTGGCTCATAGGTCTGTCATTACCTTACAAGGTACAGTGTGAGGTTTGCCAATCTTGTTCCCCCAGTAACCTCTCCTAACTGGAATCACTGACAATTTTGCCAAGATGATAGCTCCTCGGATAGCTGTGGCTACTTCTTTTGAGCATTTAACACCCAGACCAACATGGCCATCATGGTCTCCTATGGCAACAAATGCCTGCAAAAGAATTATCAATATTAAAACAGGTTTATATTAACACAATTTTTGAGTGTAAAATTGTAAATATGTTCTTACCCCAGGCATCTTGATGGGGAAGAGAGAGCTGGTTGCTTTGCTTAATTTGTCTTCCTGGTGTCTCGTGATTGTTGAGCGGCTCTTCCTCGCGGTGCCAGGGGGTTGTCTGCGGTTTGTGATTGTGGTATTTCCTGATCATACTCACTATTTTTCATACAGGCAAGTTTTTCAAATTCAAGGACTTTTATAGGACTTCATTTAAATTCCCCATGTTTTCAAGGACTACAACTTCATGAAAAATACAAATTTACACTATAAAATTCTACGTCTGAAAATCTAGACAAGACAATTAACCATTAGAAAATTAGTATAAAACTAGAAATGATGTTTATGAAACATTATGCCCCCAACCCTTTGCTTGTCAAAAAGGGTTCACAAGTTTTCAATGCCCAAATTTACAAAGGGCAACTACTTAAAAAAAACAAAAAAACTTTTTTTTAAATTTTCATCAGGTATCTACTCATCATCTTCTACAAGCTGACCATGTTTGAAGCTCCTAGCTACAATAATTTTAGTAATATCTTGATGACAAGTTTCAATGACCAAATTTGCAAAGGGCAATAACTCGAAAAGAAAAAAACAACTTTTTTTTAAAAAAATTTCATCGGAATATCTACTCATTCACTATTACCTGACCAAGTTTGAAGCTCATAGCTGTTATAGTTTTTGAGATCTTGATTACAAAATATCATTATGACCCTTTAAAAGGGACATAACTCCACTAAGAGGGATAATCCTGACTTAAAAAATGTGTGTCAATCATTTTTTGATGAAGAATCCATATATGAAATTTCAAAACTGTATCTTATTAAATTTTGTAATGGACGCACGGACAAGCTGAAAGCAATATGCCCCTTCAACTTTTCCAAAGTTGGGGGCAAAATATATTTAAAGCAATATGCCCCTTCAACTTTTCCAAAGTTGGGGGCAAAATATATATTTTTTTTAATTTTCCCATGTTCATCTACTCATTATCTTCTATCAGCTGACCAAGTTTGAAGGTACTTGCTGTAATAGTTTTTGACAAGTTTTTTTATTTTAAAAAAAAAACTTTTTTAAATTTTCACCAGATTATCTACTCATTATCCACTATTACCTGACCAAGTTTGAAGCTCATAGCTGTTATAGTTTTTGAGGGATCAAATTGTCTATGTCTAAATTTGCAAAGGGCAATCACTTAAAAAAAACAAATTTTTTTTAAAATTTTCACTAGGCTATCTAATCATTATGCTCTATTAGCTGACCAAGTTTGAAGCTCATAGCTGTTCTAGTTTTTTAGATATCTTGATTACAAAATTTCATTTTGATCCTTTAAAGGGGCATAACTCCATAAAGGGGGATAATCCGGACTTTAAAAATAAATGTCAATTATTTTTTGATGAGGAATCCATATATGAAATTTCAAAACTGACAAGCCGAAAGCAATATGCCCCTTCAACTTTTCCAAAGTTGGGGGGCATAATGATTGTGCTTTTATTTGGTGCAGCATATGCTGCACCAAATATTATACTCTCCAGTGTTGTCCTACAGAAAAAAGTCAAATTTAAGGTGTTTTCAAGGCCTTGCAGTGATTCTCAGTGATTTAAGGAAGCTACCTTTTCCCTCACATTTGGGGAAAATATTTTATCAAAATTGGGAAAATAAGTGCTGAATTTTAGAAATACATGAAATTTGGAAAATCAAGGCCATTTTTGGATTGAAAGCCTTAAAAATGGCCAAATAAAATCACTGATTCTCCAGTACTTTTCAAGGCAGATTTTGTTTTCAAGGACTTTTCAAGAAAGCCCTCTATATTCAAATACTTTCAAGCCTGTGCGAACCTGATTGCCCATCAGTTTTAAATTGCTGAGTGAAAATTGTAAGTCACCCATCCTGCAGGACAAGTGCTATATTTTTGTCCCCTGTATTTACGCTAACATATATATATATTTAAATACACATTTTCTGCTTGAAACAGTTACTTCATATTCAATATTAAAAAAAAAGATTATTATTTCATTCAAATTTTAACCCATATAAGCCTAGCATCCTTTTTTAGGAAAATTGGCAAACAGTGCAAAACCAGATCAGCTGCCGCATCTGATCAGGTTCTCCACTTTTTGTTTACAGAAGTTTCTCTTAAAGTTCAAATAAAAAATACCACACAACATCCCTAAATTGCAAATGGACTTGTCCAATTGATAAGGATGGGAAAATACATTCAGCATAAATGGGTTCACTAAATACGCTTTTCTCCCTTCCAATTAGACGGAACCAACCTTAAACCTAGTTCTCTGACCAGCACGTGTCTGTTTTTGTACAGGCATAATCTTCAGCACTTCATCCTTAAGCTTGGGTCCCAGGAAGTAGTCAATTATCTCGAACTCCTGAAAAAAAAATTGCATGGTAATGAGATCGTAGCAAAATAAGGCCAAATAAATAAATGTGTTTTGGGTAACGGGTCTCAAAATTTTAGCTAGGGTAGGCACACATCTTTTTTTTTTCTTTCTGAAAAATATGTTTTATGCATTTTGAAAGGCATACAACTTTATGAAATTTCATACTTTGTTTGAAATGCCTTTCAAAATGCAAAAAATATTTTTTCTAGAAAACCAGAAAAAAATCATCTAGGTTTCACCAGTAGATTTAGGTAGGTCGGTTTACCCTAAACAAAGGTATCTTTTATTTGGCCTAAGCATAATTTATGCTCAGAATTTTGATTCCTTTCTTATCTTATCCATCAGTTTTTTTGGGTGCTCAAAAGCAACGTCTCATGTAACATTGTGATAGTTCTTTTGAATAACAACATGTTCTGGTTTAGAAATAAGAAAAATGTATTCTAAATATGCATTCTTATCTGGAGGTAATGAGTGATTTTTTGTTTTGTTGTGGCTCAACATCCCAGTCAACAGCTGCGCTATGGTCAGACGATCAGTTAATCTAACCACACTTTTTCCTGGGCATGCTTGACCTGAAAACCAGTACACATACTTTCGCTTTTAAAAACAACAGCCCTTCTTGAATCTGCGGATAGAGGAGAATGACAGTGGTACAGGGTTGCCACTCAATATCCCTTTCAAAATTCCCTGATTTTTCACGACTTTTCCCTGACTTTCAACCATTTTCCAGACCCTTTCGGAAGGCCAATTTTAGCCATTTTCATCCAGCGACTATTTGAAGATTTTGCACAAATATTTGAACTTGCTGATTTAGTCTTTAAAGAAAAATCTTAAACCATAAATATTAGAAAAGTAATGTTTCTGAACATAAATTGCTTGCAATTTATGTTCAGAAACATTCCTTTTCTAATATTGCTTGCAAATTACGGAAACTAAAATTTCCAGAAGCCTGTTAACTAGCATCTTTTTAGGAATTTTTTTTAAAATTCCCTGACTTTTCCATGACTTTTTTCATTTTTTTTTTTAAATTTCCCTGACTGAAAATGTATTTCCCTGACCTGGAAATTTTTTCATTTTTCAGATTTTTTTCCCTGACCGTGGCAACCCTGGTGGCAAATATTGGCCTGAATCAAACTCACGACCCTTGGATCTGCAATCAGATTCACTACCAATTACACTATGGGGCCCAGTCAGGTGATCATCTAACAAGGATGAAAGTTGAACATTTTAAAAATCCTGAAATTCATCCCCCTTAAATGGCATTACACGCATACAAAGTTCGATAGTCTTGTAATGACACCAATAACTGTGTCAAAGTTAAGTTTACTTACTTTTATATGAATTTGGCAAATTCACGGCAAAAATGCAACATCAAATTAAGTTTAGTGAAATATATTAATAATAACTAGAACACAGTCGATGGCGAGCCATCGCAAATCCCTATGCTCTCGAAGAAATCTAATGATATTTGACCCCACCCCAAGGTCACCAATTTCGTCCTTAAGTTTTTTTGTGTTTTTTTTATACTCGTTTCTTGTTCTACTGATCATCCTCTTTAATTTGATATTCCACATGACAATGTTCAGAAAATCAATTTTTGCGATACTCGAAAGCTTTTACAATTCATTTTGCATAGCTAGATAGGGTAACTAGTCTACCACAAGCTATTTCTGATACCATTTGAAAAATAAAAAAAATTGAAGTTTTGAGACTTTTTTTATTCTGACTGGGATGTTTTTGGGACTTTTATTTTTATCTCCTCCTTCTACCCTATGTTGAGCAAGAATTGAGAAAATATATATTTGTTTTTACTATTAACTAGTGAGCAAGTAATTTAGTAACCAAGACCCTCCGGTATAACTATAGAATCTGTCCGCCATAATTTGTTTGGTTCATTGGGACAATGTGCTTGAACATAGATTACATGGAAGTAATGTAAAATGTTTAACATCTATTATGATGGTTAGGGTATTGCTTAGTAGCTGCTAAGCAACTATGTCATATTGAAAGAATGGGTAAGATAAGTGGCAGACATTCTATAGTCGCTCCAAATCTTGTAACACCCACTTTTAATATTACATGCATTGCTATGAATGGCAAGAAAAAGGAGAGACTAGGTTTGAGTGTTATTTAACCCTTTAAGCGCCAAGAAAAAATGCATCTGAAAATGTCTGCTGCAAATAATTGCCTACATCACTGAAGAATTAAGTATACAGTAGAAGCAAACAGTGTGGACCCAGAACAGACTGCTCCTATATAGGAGCAGTCGGATCTGGGTCCACACTGTTTGCCATTGAACCAGGCCTCTATGCATTTCGGCAGACGAGAAAAGCAGACGACTTTAGTTGCTATTGGCGCATTAAGAGTTAAAGCAACAACCTTGATGGGAAGTGAGTAGAGATAGATTTCTTCTAAGGATTTGATCTTCAAGTCTTTCACAAGGCGACCCAGCTTGGTTACTGGCATCCATTCTTTGTCGCCTTCTTTCTGTCCACGTCCTCTACCCCTTCCACGACCACGTCCCCTGCCTCTTCCTCTACCCCGACCACCAAATCCACCACGAAATCCTCCACGACCTCTGTCACCGGCTGGTGCTGCGTCCGCCATTGCTACAAAGAACCAATGTAACTTTTTGGAAAGTGCATATAATAATTAGGGCTGGCACGATTAATCGAAATATCGGTTAATCGGTCGACATACAAAAGAAAAACGATTATCGATATGAAAATTCAAAAATCGGTTACTTTTAATGGATATTCTGTCTATTTATTCAATTAAAATCCAAGCGTAATTGCCTCGTGTTATTTTTTGTTTAGACTGGAAGTGCCCTGAAGTGCATTGTCATAAACAGTAGATGTGTATAAATTGCTGTAACGGAGTAGTAAAACGTTGGGCTCTGCAGGCTTACTCAACAGCTGATTGTTAGAAAAAAGGTTATACTTGCGCTTCTCTGTTTTAAAGTAGTACAAAATCACGAAATATTCATCAGATGAATAATCTATCATAAAAGTTTTCTCCGCAGTTAAATTCGAGTTTAGAAGCTTTCAATTTGACCGACTTTTACAGCGGGTCTTATTTTACACAAAGGTGTTCGTGCCATGCATATTTAACTTCCTTTTGTATGACTTCACGCAACGTGAAATTAACAACAAAAATGGCCGACTGCAATTTAATTACCGACTTTGCCAATTAGCAAGTCAATTTTCTCCCAACAGAGTGGATGACGACTTATTTTGAGCACAGGTGCCACTTTTTATTTTAAACCTTTTATCTTTTGAATATAAAACACATGCTACTTAGTGTTGTTTAGCGAAACGATGGGGAAATCAATGCCATTGACCATGCAAGAGTTGTCAAAACGTTCTGAGACTCTCTGTCAAGTTTGAGCGATTACTAATCGGTTATATATCGAAATGCAAGGACCGATTATCGATTAGCATTGTGGCTTCGATTAGTGAGCCCTAATAATAATAAAAGGTTTGGGTGCTCAAAAGAACTGTCTCATGAAAGTCAGGTGATTTACATTAACTCCATTTTGTGGTCCGTTTTCACCACAGTCACAGTGCCAATCCTTTGACTTTTACATCCCAATCAACAATTTTTCATTTATGTTGGGGCGGGACTTCGTACTAAGCAAGGATTAAAAATGTGTCTTGCTCAAAGACAAAACACAGTGACGCCGGTGAGGCTCGAACCCGCAACCCCTCGGTCTCAGTTAAGCACTCTACCACTACGCCAATCTAACAAGATTATTTGTCTGTAATGCACCCTTGCAGTATAATGACAATGGATTTATTCCAATTAAGGGCCCATGAAGGGCAAAAAATCATAGGAGAAATTCTCCATACAAAGATTGAGCATAATTAGAAATACAAGAATACACAGTACAGTTGATGTCTGCCTAGCAGATTTGGACAAGTATCCTCATTGAAGTTGAACACAAAAGACAATGCATATTAAATGTAATCACTCAGTGGAGAGCATGCAGAGCTATCTAAATGTAAACCTATGGAAATATGATCCAGAAATGTATACTGGGATAATCAGTTTTCGCCAACCTAAGCAGATATGGCTATGAGGATAGTAAAATAAAATACAACCTGGCCAGAAAATGATTTTATCATAAAATTTCAACCTTTTATAATAATGTGTGATACCTTTGAACATTAAAATATGTTATTTAATTTTCAAAAACTTTGATTTGTTTGTGCATCTGTTTTTCAGCCATCTTTAAAATACTAATCTAAGTTCCGACAACTCTTGTTGACCAGAAAAAGAGGCCTCATAAAGGGTTGGATAGATAAAAAATCAATAGGTGTTATGAGACAAACCATTTTTTTCTTTCAATGAACAAAAATTATTGTAAATCTTTTGTGATTTAATCTATTGTAATCAAAAATATTTCAGTCACATTTTTTTTCAATATTCAATTCAAATTCAGATTGATTTGGACCCCTAGGTTCATTGGGGTGCTACCACACAGACAGTAAATGAAAACGCACTGTCTCCGGGTCCGGTACCGGACCTCTAGACTACGAGTCCGGTACCGGACCCCTAGAAACTGATTCTAGGGGTCCGGTACCGGACACCGAGCCACGCCTATGAGGACTGTCTCGGGGTCCGGTAGTTTGTGAAACAACTACTGACAAGTCTAGGGATATGGGTCCGTACCTGCACGTATATGTAGTAACAGTTATTTTACCAACAAAAACTCATGTTGAAGTTTCACTTTGCTTCGTCCGCCATCTTTGATCCTCAAAGGGAAACCAATCTGTATTTACTGTCATGCGTCACACTATTCAAACAATTAAGCTTATACAATAGGTATATAAATAATAACGGTAAAGTAAGAAAAAAAGAACTTAACTCACCTGTAACAAATCAATTATCTTCTCATCTTCAATTAAAGGAACCAATTAAACTACTTGTTGGCAGCTGATTAGTGAGATGAGTGAGCAGTGTCAAATAAGCTTACATAGTCTGTAGTGTAGATTCATTATTCAACTATAGCTTTCAAAGAGACTCACTTCTGGGACATTCGGACATAGCTTTATAAGAAGACTCTGAGTCTCTTTTTTTTTGTCTTTTTTAAACAACTGGTCCAAAAAGGAAATGACTTTTTAGCATAAATACAAACAGTGTTGAACAAGATCAGACTGCTCATACGATAACAGTCTGATCTGGATCCACACTGTTAGCTAGAGAGACGTTAAATGTATATCCTAAGGTTGAAGACTCGATCGTAGAAATGCATCTAAAATAATGACAAACAGTGATGAACAAGATCAGACTGCTCCTATGATAACAGTCTGATCTCGGTCCACTCTATTTGCTACAGAGACGTTACAAATGGATCTACAAAGGTTGAACGACTCAATCGCGGAAATGCATCTAAAATTTACGTCTGCTGGAGTTATCTGCTACATGTAAATGCTTGCGCCAACGGCTAATTTCGCCGTGGGCCCTGATCAGACTGTTCCTAGGAGAGCAGTCAGATTTGGGTCCAAACTGTTTGCTACAAAGACGTCTTACGGACAGACAAACATTGCGAATCCGGTTCAGGCTACTCCTAGGATAGTAGTTTGATACGGGTCCACACTGTTTGCTACAAAGACGGCTTATGGGTCGTTATGTCAGGGAAATGCAACTTATGCTTACGTCAATGGCCAATATCCCCGTACAGACACACATTTGGGACCAGGATCAGACTGCCCCTATGAGATCGGGGTCAATATTGATTGCTGTAAAGACGTCTTTCAATAACGAACTAGTAGACGACATATCGGTCGTTATGTAAGGAAAATGCAACTTATGCTTACGTCAATGGCTAATTTCCCCGTACAGACAAACATTGTGGACCTGGATCAGACTGCTCTTAGGAGAGCAGTTTAATCCGGATTCACACTGTTTGCTACAAAGACTGGACTGGAATAATCTAGCAGAACATAAATGGCGCTTCGCTGGCGTGCTAATGATGGCCCAACATTGCTGGCTTAGTATCTTTTTAATTTTTCAGAGGATCCTGATCTGTATTGCTAAGAAACCCTATATTTCTTATGATTTTTCAGGGGGAGGGCCCCCCCCCCCCTCTAGATCATCGCATCATGAATACGCCCAACTGATGTTAGATCCCTATCATAAATTTCTGAGCACCACATTTCGTAGAGCTCAATAGTAATATATAGCTGTTTTGTTGTGAATAACGTCCTGTGCCAGCATGCTATTACCGAGCCACCATCGGCCCATGCGTTTGGCTGGTGTTCGACAGTGGTCTGATTTTGTGTGCTTATTTGGTCTTAAGCTTTTGTGTGCTCAAAAGAACCGTCTCACCGCTATGAATAACTTCCCGTGCTATCATGTTATATCGGGCCAAAATCGGCCCACGCTTTAAAAATACGATATTTTTTCACTGTAGAAAAATAGCAATTTTACTCACATTTGAAATGCATTGAATAAAATAAACCAGATCGAGTTTCTTTTATAAAATAATGTTTATTATATACCTTTTTCCCTGAAATTACTCTGATTTTATAAATAAATTTTAGCTGTTTTATTTTGAATAACTTCGGACCGCCATCGGCCCATGCGTTTCACTGGTGGTTGTGGTGGGTGGATGGACGGGCGGACAGACAGACAGACAGACAGACAGGCAGATATGTGACCAATTAGCCGGTATGAAAGCAATTAAACAATGCAATCACCGTTCGCTTACTTCAATGAAAGTGCAAATTGGTATTTACCTTTAGGTTAATAATCAAGTAGACAGATAACAACAATAAGAACATTGAGACAAACACCAATTAAAGGACATCAAACCCTGCGCCAATTCACTGATGCGATAGTAAGTTCCCCCTGGCATTAATTACCTTTATTCATGACCTTATTGAAAAAATAAGGATAAGAAAAATAAAAGGAATAAAGTAAGACAAATTATACTAGTTATGTTTTTTTCACCGTTAAAAATCTTATACCTTTTGTATAAGCTTATACTTGTTGGAATAGTGTGACAGTAAATACAGATGATCAAAGATGGCGGACGAAGCAAAGTGAAACTTCAACACGAGTTTTTGTTGGTAAAATAACTGTTACTACATATACGTGCAGGTACGGACACGCATCCCTGTATCCCTAGACGTGCCGAGTAGTTGTTTCACAAACTACCGGACCCCGAGACAGTCCTCATAGGCGTGGCTCGGGGTCCGGTACCGGACCCGTAGCCCTGTAGTCTAGGGGTCCGGTACCGGACCCGGAGACAGTGCCAAATGAAAAAGTAGACACAAAAGCTTTCTGTTATGTACTTTAGGGATACATCAATCCATTGCAGGTGGAAAATTGATATAATTTATCAAAAAATCATTTTTAGATATATGGTCCATACAGCTGCTTATTAGCCAGACCATTGTTTCTGAGTCAAAACATTGATAAGAACCCCCTTATGATAAAATCAATGATTTCCCCACTTGGGACCCCAATACATCACTGAGTTTTCTTACCTCCATCGTGAGGATGTCAGCAGAAATGAAGATGGAGGAAGCGATGTATTTACCCAATAAAAAATATCAGGATCATGATTTAAAGATTGGGGTTAAAAAGAATTAGTGAAAAAGGCAAGAAAACTTTGATGCAGGCAAGTGATCATTATTTTACCACTCAGGTAAGCAGTTTCTTACTAATTAACAATTTAACAGACAGCTTTTCTTCTGCCCTTGGAAATCCCCCTTTTCAGAATGGGCCTGTGACTTCACACAAGTGAAAAAACGGTGGGAATGTTCAATTGGCGAAATTACATTCTTGGCGAAATTAGCTTACTCCACTATATGTCATTGTACCTCACCAAAGTAGAGATACAATGCCACCCACATCATGATACATAATCCAAATAGAGCTGATGTTTACTGTAGAGCATGTATAGCAAACGATTCAAATAGAAAATTTGAAAGTTCAATGATAACATTTTTGTCAAAATTGGTTAATAACCAGTTAAATTTCACCTTATCTTTTAATGAGCAAAAGTTCCTACAATTTATCTGCACAACTTAAAAGAGAGCGTTACGAGGACTAAAGTCTCGGGAATCGTTAAATAATAATCAGCAATTTAATTATATTTCGATATGACTATAAGCTGTAAATATAAGGATTTTGTTGGATTTTTTTCACATTTTATATGAACACGTCTTTTCACTTACGTGAAAGTTTCCGGAAAGGGAGATAATTCCGATTCGGTCTCTCTAAAAAGCGAGAAGAACGGCCGTTTGATTGGGTCTATCGATTAACCGAGATCAGCGAGAAATGGACTAATATTATGATTACACAAACTACAAACATCCCTGGTCTACATCTACATCTATGTTGTACCACAGGAGCTTGAAGTTCTATCCTTAAATCGCTTCTAAACCCTAAAACCGAAATTCTCATAATGTCACTACGTAATGACATTGTGAGCTTTTGATTATGAGGCTATAAGGGTGATTTAAGGACAGAACTTCAACCTCCTGTGGTTGTACACGCTGTCCGTCACACTTGACGATTAAAGCGCGGGTGGTTGCGTCTTTTGAAGAGTGAAAAGAAATGATAGGAAAGATAGAAGTGAAAACAAAAAATAAGAGTTGATAGGAAAGCCACAAGAATTAAGAAAGATTGGCCAATGCATTTAATTCTTCACTCCTGTCCAATCTAGCTTCCGTGTCGGTACCAGGGCACACGAGATCCCCACTAGCATAGCACAATGAGATCATTAGATCTTCCTGCATTGACCGGCCCTGGACAGATTTTTAGAATGATATGGTGCTAAGCTCCCGTTTGAAGAGTACCAAACTGGGAGCATCAGCCACTGTGGCTGGTAGGGAGTTCCAAAGTCTTACAGTCTTTGGAAAGAAGCTGTTCAGGTAGTAGTCACTGGATGCTGGGATTTGTCGGACTTTGTGAGAGTGCCGAGTCCATGTCCTTTTAGAGGCTGGTGTTAGGTACTCCTCCTAGGGGATGTCCACCAAGTCATTAATAATTTTGAACATCATGGTAAGCTGGCACTTGGTAAGTCTAGCTTCCAGGGAATCCCATTCAAGGTGGTCCAACATTGAGGTGACACTGCTGGTGTTGTGGTAACGATTGGTAACATATCTTGCTGCGCTTCATTGGACCATCTCTAGTTTGTTGATATTCCTGGGTGTGCGGACTGTGCAGCAGTACTCTAGTATTGGCCTAATTAGTGAGGAATATGCAGCTGTCTTGGTCGATTCGTTGCTGACCTTGAGATTTCTCCTCAGGAAGCCTAACATACTGTTTCCTTTTTTGATTGTCTGGTCCATATGCTTGTTCCAGGCCATGTTGGATTGAAGCTCTACACCCAAGTATCTTGTGGAATCTTCCATAGTCAAGACATGTCCCTTTAAGGAGTAGTTTCTAGTGAATGGCTTTCTAGACCTTGAGATTCTGATGGTGCTGCATTTATCCGGGTGGAAGGCTATACCCCACTTTTTTCCCATACAGCTAGTTGGTTCAAGTCATCCTGTATTAGGTAGCAGTCTTGTTGGCTTTTAATCCTTCTATACAGGATACAGTCATCAGCGAACAACCATGTTTTTGATTGGACACAGTCAGGCAGGTCGTTGATGAAGAGTAAAAACAGCAACGGTCCTAGTACTGTTCCCTGAGGCACTCTGCTGACAACTGGAATACTATCTGAGGTGGCACCTTTCACTAGCACTTGCTGGGTTCTGTCTGTTAAGAAAGCCCGGATCCATCTTTGGGTTGCTCCTCTTATGTCGTAATGCCCTAGTTTCACCATCAGTCGCTCATGGGGCACGATTTTAAAGGCTTTTGAAAAGTCAAGAATCATCATGTCATGCTGGTGTCTCTTATCATATCCTGCGATCCGTTCCTGTGCTAAGGTGAGCAGCTGTGTTTCGCAGCTACGTCTGGCCCTAAACCCCTGCTGGCAATCGGTGAGGATATGATGTTCGTCCAGGTGATTAAGAACATTGCTGGTGACTATATGCTCCTAGATCTTGCAACAAAGGCTGGTGAGAGAGGCTGGTCGGTAATTCGCAGGTTTGTACTTCTCCCCTTTTTTAAAGATTGCCATGACGTTTGCTGTCCCCCAGTCCGTTGGTACATTTCCAGTATCGAAACTCCGTTGGAAAATCCCGGTCAATATCGGTGCGATTTCATTAGCCATATCCTTCAAGATTCTAGCTGGAAGTAGGTCTGGTCCTGTTGCTTTGTTGGGGTTGAGTTTGAGTAGCAGTTTCATGCGCGGATCCAGGACTTTTTGTCAGTGGGGGTCCAGGTCAGTCTGACAAAAAAAAGCTCTGACAACGGTTTTTTTTTGTTTTTTTAGTCCTCAGCTTATTTTACAGAAGTCAGAGAAATCTATCATTTTTCAAGGTTCCAGAGGGGGTCCAACATTTTCCAGGGGGGTCCAACTTTTTCCAGGGGGGGGTCCAAATGCTTATTCCCTATAGAAACCCATATAACTTGTGATTTTCCAGGGGGGGGGGGTCCGGACCCCCTGTTCCCCCTCTGGATCCGCACTTGGGTTTGAAGACCCCTTCTTTGGTTACCGATATTTCTGGCATGGCAGGGAAAGGTTGGCCCTCTGGGGTATGTATGCTGCTCCTATCCTCCTTGGTCCATGTAGACTCATACTGCCTATTGAGGATATCTGCTTTAACCCTAGGTTCAGATTGCAGTCTTCCACTTGTATCCTTCCTCATAGATTTGATGAATGACCAGAAACGCTTTTGCTTAGGATGATGTTCTTGTCCGGGTTCACCTTCATCAATTATATGATCTACACAATTCCAATAGGACTGGCGTTCGGCCTTCTGTAGTCTGGCTTTAGTTTCCTTGTAATTACGTATATCCTTTGATCTCTTTGTCCTCCGCTGCTTCTTGAAGAGTTTGTCCCTTTTTCGTATAACAGTCTTGACCTCCCGTGATACCCATGTTTTTTGTTTCTTATTTCCATGCAGTTGTTTGGAAGGGATGTATTTATTCATAAGAGAGTGTATCTTGATTTTAGAAATGTGATTGGTATGTGCATATAACATTTTAAATAACAAAATATAACAGAATACTCTGTGCCATGGTTCGATGTAACGATCAAACGGCTTGTAAAGAAAAGAAAAAAGCTTTACCTTCATGCTCGTAAATCAAAGAACCCTGATGTCAAGATTCATTACAAGCGGTTCAGAGCACATGTACAGAAGGAATTGAGAGATACCTATTGGAAATACGTTTCCAATATATTTACGTTTGAGAAAGACAGCTCAGATCCCAACACTCCTTAAAAAGTAAGGATGCAAAGATCAAGAATCGATACAATCAAGTATCATACCTGACCCAGGATACCAATGGGAAAGTGACAAACTCACAGTAAGACACCACAAACGAGAGCCAAGAGGTCAGCCCTTTCCCAGCAAGTGACCATAAGGCACATATAAACAGATGCACACAAAGGCATAACAATCGCAAGACAGAAAGAAACATAAAAGATCCACAAAGGATGTAGCACCTTGGAACGGTCAGTAAAATATTTTACTGGAGGGCTTAAACCGGATTTACGGCGCGCCAACCTCACCCTTAATTCAGATGTGGATCAAGACACATAGATATTTGGTTTGCATGAAAGACCCCTAACTTATCTTTGCATCATCTCCTAGGACATATAAATCAAGATATAACAAGGACATAAAGCAAAGATAAGGACTCAACAGTAAATACAGCTGAATACCGAAGCAAAAGAAATCCAACAGGTAAACCATCTCATCAATAGATAAGTCTTTAAGTTGGAACCGTCATAGAGTCTGAAGTCCGACCCACCGGCGTGCAATTAAAGAGGAAAGCAAAGTTGCCAACCGTGATTGGGTTGACCAGCAAGCATGCAGTCTGTTTAAATACATTAATGTTATAAGCAATCTTTTTATAATTGGTGAAAAGATTAAAAAAAGGTTTGATCATTCATCAAATCAGGTCTGAGGATTAACCGAAATCACCAGATATCACCGAAATCACCATGAAATCACTGAAATTACCAGAAATAATAAGGAAATCGCCACTGCATTGTTAATTGTATGCCATATTAATATGATAAGAATTAGTATAATACCCTTATTTCTACTATAAAAAATAAAGTTCATAAAAAAATAAGTTCACTTTCAAATCCAGTGCACGGCGAAATCACCAGATAAAAGTTGGAAATCATCATTTTCTTGTTATACATGTCTTTTAATATGAGCGTATGCTTATCACAAATGGGTCTTTTGGAGAATTAATATCTCACAGTTTGTTTATAGAGATCTCTGGGTGATTTCAGTGATTTTGCCGTGCGCTTGTCCTGAAAGTGAAATTAATACACTTTTATCAATTCATTTAAAAACAAAACTGGAAATGAGCTTATTATACTAATTCTGATCAAATTATGACATATAGGAGCTGTAAGGAATTCCCAAAGTGACGTCATTTTCGCGCATGCGCATATCACTGGCCGTCTATGCATCGGCCAACCTTATTGAATCTGTGTTAAATGTGGGTTAATTTTTTTGAGAAAAATGGGCTTGTATAGCCAAAGTCATACCAGAACTTGTTTGTTTTCTTTGATATACATTCAAAATACATCTTTGCGATGAATAAAGATTCCGATAATTAAGCATTTATTCGTTTAAAAGGCAAAATATGAGACTGCAGAAAGTCCTGAAGTGTTGAGCAGACCGCTGATATTTTCTTTCAATAAAACCCATTAAAACTTTAAACATGTACATTTTTGGTTTGTTTATGCAATTTTATGACTAACAGAGTAAATCCAACTGCTTGCCTGCCAATTTTTACTCCCTCTCTCTCTCTCTCTCTCTCTCTCTCTCTCTCTCTCTCTCTCTTACGCACCAGTGATCATAATTATCCAAAACCGGGGATTATTGACCGTCCAAAATGTAGCTGAAAAGGCTAAAACAGTTGACTCATGTATAATTTGTCCCAAAGAAATAATTAAATTCCATGTTAAAAGTTTGCTTTTCAGGGTGGAACTGTTCTATATTTTTAACAGATCCGCTTTCGTCACCCCTGTTGAATAAATGGGCTGCAAGCCCCCAGGACAAGCCAATTCATAGCCTAATGTTTTCACAAGTGTGTCTTAAGAATATGTCATTGGCGTAATAAAAGTCGGTCATAAAAGATCATAAGGATGCCGGTATATGCGCGAAAACAGGAATTTTGGCCGGTTGGGCGCAGGTCCATCTGACATATATAAAAAACTCTGACAACGTGTTTTTTTGTTTTGTTTTTTATTAGTCCTCAACTTATTTTACAGTAGTCCAATGATTACTTTCATAGAAAACTATCATTTTCCGAGGTTCCAGGTTGTGGGGGGGTCCAATTGCTTATTCCTTATAGGAACCCGTATTATTTGTGATTTTCTAGGGGGGTCCTGACCCCATTTCGTTGTATCTAGAGGTCCATATCTTCTTCTGAATCTACATCTTCATCTTACTTATGCTCTCACGAATCTGCGCAGGCTCGCTTGAGGCAATGCAACAAGCAGAAAAATCACACAACATTGTGCAGTCTCGAATGAACCTTCGCTGGAACAGAGAGTAAATGTCATTAAATGTTATTAAATGTTATTAAATTTTAACACCCAGATATGTATAATCTCATGCTCGCTGTTTTTTTGGTTATTGTATTGCGGTGGGTATTATCATGAGCCTTCGCTACATGAGAAGAAAGTGAACATTATAATTTTCTTTTTTTCAGCGCCCAGTTTATGTTCACAAATACTGTACAAGTGACGTCTGCTGATAACCTTTCAAAACAGTTCAGGCCCCACAAAATGTTCTTGCGAAAATGCGTGCATGTGCATCGAGAATGCGTGCATGCACAGTCTCGTATAAGCATTTGCTGCTAGAGAGGAAAGTGTTATATTCTTTTTCAGCCCCTATTTGTTACTAGTGTCGTCCACTGATTTCCTTTTCAAACAGCTCTGACACAGGTCAGGCCTGGCAAAACTTTCTTGAGAGAATGTGCGTTTATGAAAGTAAGTAAGGGTGCAAAGATCAGGAATCGATACAATCAAGTACAACACCTGACCCAGGATACCAATGGGAAAGTGACAAACTCACAGTTAAACACCACAAACGAGAGCCAATAGGTCAGTCCTTTCCCAGCAGGTGACCATAAGGCACATATAAACAGACACGCACAAAGGCATAGCAAAAATAGTAAGTGGGTATGATCAGGAAGTACCACAATCACAAACCCCAAACACAAGACAGAAAAAAAACCCTAAAAGATCCACAAAAGAAGTACCGCCATGGAACGGTCGGTAAAATATTTAACTGGAGGGCTTAAACCTGTTTAACGGTGCACCAACCTCACCCTTAGTTCAGATGTGGATCAAGACACATAGATGTTTGGTTTGCATATAAGACCACTAACTTATCAATGCATTATCTCCTAGATCATATAAATCAAGATATAAAAAGGAGAGGAAGCAATGATAAGGGCTCAACAGTAAATAAAACTGAATACCGGAGCAAAGGAAATCCAACAGGCAAACCCCGGTGGGCCAGACAAGCATCCAAAGCATCAGGCCCTACCATCTCATATTTAAGTCCAACTTGGAATTTAGATATCAAACCATAGTATCGTCTATAAAATTTAGAAAAGGTTTTGCGAAGTTTATGATACCAATAGCCTTGTTTAAGAAGTTTCTGAGTTAACAATCTATTGCGAGTGTTGAAGTCAGTAATATAGCTTGATGCTCTAGCAAAACGAATGAGTTGAGAGATATAGACTCCCTGTAGACTAGGATGTAGAGCGAGGAGCATCTCCATCTAAAAATGGGAAATTGACAATTTCAAAATCAAAGTCGTAACGTTTATCACAAATTTTAGTAGAAACAATATCGTTAGAAATAGACAAATGCAGGTATAAAAATGCAGCTTCGGTATCAGAGGTATTGGCTTTATTAAGTTGGAGCTCTGAAGGGTATATTTGACTTACCATATTGTGAAAATAAACATTATTAATAATAGTAAGTGAGTATGATCAGTAAATACCACAATCACAAACCACAGACAACCCTGTGTCACCGCGAGGAAGAGCCGCTCAACCATCACGAGACACCAGGAAGACAAATTAAGCAAAGCAACAAGCTCTCTCTTCCTCTTAATGTTTAAAATATCGTCCAAATATCTGAATGTAGTGTTAAACGCATCAATAACATCAGCCTGCTTATCAACAGAAAGAGACATCATCAAGTCCCTCTCATATTAAAACAGGAATAAATTGGCAATCAGGGGAGCACAATTAGTGCCCATAGGAATCCCAACTACTTGTCTATACAGCTTGGTGCCAAATCGAATAAAAATGTTGTCCAAAAAAATATCAGCACGTCACAATAAATTTTGACATGAGCATGCGTGATATTTTTTAGGTTTTTTCGAGTAAAAAATGCATTTCTGTCATTACATGTCAGGTATTCTTTCTGGAGGGTTCTTTCAATAAGATCAATAAGTTTATTTAATCAAATTATGAGGTAAAGTAGTGTAAAGAGTAGAAAAATCATAGTAGACAAACTGGTCGCATTGCCAACTCTAGCTTTAAGTTAATCTAAAATTTATTGTTTTATAGCAGTATATGTTCTTGCAAGACTGCACACACGAGCCTTGGCTGCTCGAGAGGATTTTTTAATATATTTTTGGGCCAAATTGTCCTGCACCCAAAATGAATTCATAAACTATGTGACATGGTAAAATTTCGTACATGCAATGAAAAAACGCAACATATGTTTTAAACAGCACCCCTTTTATTTATTTCAAATGGCATAACAACAGACAAATTATCTCAATAATGACAAAGTATTTATAGATGCATAACAATTTCAAATCGCATTTATATGAAATAAACGGCACATTGTAACATGGGAATTTAAAATCGGTGGACATTATTGAAAATTCTACTCCTTTCCCTATCCAGACAATACATGCTTGACGGCCAAGGAATCGATACAACCAAGTACCACACCTGACCCAGGATACCAATGGGATAGTGACAAACTCACAGTTAGACACCACAAACGAGAGCCAAGAGGTCAGCCCTTTCCCAGCAGGTGACCACAAGGCACAAATAAACAGACACGCACAAAGGCATAGCAAACGTAAGACATAAAAAACATAAAAAATCCAAAAAAGAAGAATCGCCTTGGAACGGTCAGTAAAATATTTAACTGGAGGGCTTAAACCGGTTTTACGGGGCGCCAACCTTACCTTTAATCCAGACATACAATGATGCCCTGAAGAACTCATTTTCCACCGAACTATTCCACAGTGGAATAGTCTTTCTCCTTCGGTGGTCAATTCCCAGATTGTTGATGAGTTTAGGGCACTCCTAATTTAGTCAAAACACAGCCAAAAGATTTTTCTTGTTTTTGGTTTTGTTTTTGTTTTTTTTTATTCTCTTTTTTTCTATAAAATTCCAAATTAGCACTCCCTGGCGTGATGATCGAATTCGATTGTTCCAGTATCAAAAGATAGATGTATTGTTCTAAAAATGGTGAGTTAAAAATACTTTGTTATTGGTAAATATCATTGTGAATACGTACAGAATGCCAGCATAACGCTGCAGGACTCTACCATGTCGCCATATGATAAAAGCCGACTTGTACAGTAACAAAACATAGAACAATTACTGAATCCCACAATGGGAGTAACAATCAACAACGAATCAACAACAACAGAACCACCACCTTAGAACGGACAGCAGCCAAAGCCACTGGGGGGGGGGGGGGGGGGCTTAAATGCATTTTACTGGTACAGAATACTTGCCCTAGATTCTGTTGTTGTTGACGCACAAAAATGTTAAGCTGGCATTGAAGATTCCTAACTATTTCAATGTATCATCACAGAGAAACAATATAATCAAATTAACGCACTATGATGAAGCAGAGAAAATGGCTCACGACTCATAGATAGTCAGAGCTAAAGAAAACCTCAAGTTGAGCCACGGTGGGCCCAGCTACAGCCAAAACATAAGGCACCAACCTACTGATTAAAGCTTTACGTCAGAGCCGTCATTGAGTCAGAGGCCTGACCCACCGTCGTGCAGTTAAAGAGGAAACCATAGCTAGAAACCGTGATTGGGTTTACAACCAGGCATACAGATTGTCGCATGATATACAAGTTTTATCCAACTTTTTTTTAATCTTTTATATGTTGAAAAAAAGAAATAGTATCACAATAAGTGAAATCTGCTAAACCTATTTGGTTACATGTACCAAAAATGGAAACATTACCTTTTTAACAATTCTTGAAGTGGCAAGAATATTCGTTAATGTCAAGAACATGTTTTGGGTGCTTAAGTGGGTGTCCCGGTGAGACGTTTCTTTTGGGCACACAGAGTATTGTACGTTTTGGTAAATAATGAGTTTTTGAGTATTACTTTGTTTTGAAGTCAGAGTGTGTATCTGAGCTGTTCTGGTGCTTCTTCAAGCAGGATTATCTTCTATTTGCTTCAAGGGGGAGTCTCATGGAGATGTTTTTAAGCACACAGAACATACACTATGGCGAAAAGTAAGTGCGTATTAGAGTCGTATAGCTATTTTTCTTGTTTTGTTTGCTTAAAAGAGGTGTCTCATCGAGACGTTTCTTTTGAGCACACAGACGATGGGTTTTGATGGAAAATAATGAAGAGCTATATTATCATATTATCTATAAGCTGTAGACCATAGTACACATAGAGTTGGCGCTAAATAGTATTGCCTAAACAATTTTTATGTTCTGGGCCTGAGGCCTATATCACTGAATAAATTATTTGTATTTGTAATTTCATTTGTATAATCTTTTTGAATTGATCACTTAAATTAGGGTTTCCAACAATTCTTTTGAATTTATAAACCAATATAGTATTTAACAATTAACTCTCAGTGTCTGTGGTAGAATTTAGAAAATGTTTTTCGAATTTTATGATATCTATATCCTTGTTTTAATAGCTTAGCAGTCAAAAATAGGTTTCTGCTGCTGAAGTCATCAACATTAGAACACACTCTTGCAAAACAAATTAAAGTTGCGAAATATATACACCATAGGAAGTGGAGCGAGGAACATCTCCATCAAGAAATGGAAAATTTACTATTTCAAAATAAAAACCATCCTGTCTTTCATAAATATTAGACGAAACTATGTCATTCGTTATGGACAAGTCCAAGTCCAAAAAACGGGGCTTCTGTATCAGAAGAATTCGTTATTTAACTGAAGTTCAGTGTGATACATCTAATCTACCATATGATAAAAATAAGGATTATCACTATTAAGTAAGTCATCTAAATATCTGGAGGTTTAGTTAAAAGCTTCAATAATATCAGTTTTGTTATTGTCTTCGCATTGTCAGTATTGATTTTTTCATATTCTGGTAAATATGGAATATTGGGTTCTTCTTCTTCTTCTATAAAGTAATGTCCAACTCTGGCGTATTATCGTACTGTAGTTGATGTACTGTGTAAAGACGTCATCAGAGAGATATAAAAACTATTTTACAGTGCAGTTGAAACATCTGAATGATATTTAGTGGTAGTGTAGGGACTGCACTTGGTGCTTGAAGTTTCCAGTGCAGTGCAGTCAATAGCAGACTGTTGAAGGTTGTTCCAGAGGCGAATACTATCTGGAAAGAAGGACTTCTGGTATACCATGGTCCTGACGTAGGGTACTAGAAACCTCTGATCATGGCCTCGTAGTGGTGAGTTCCTGGAATTTCTACCAATTCATGCACAATACGATACATCATGGTAACTCTTGCCTGTGCACGCCGTAATGTTGGCCACTGGAGCTGGTTATGGCATTTCTGTGACGCTACTTGTAGTTCTGTAGTCACCCATGACAAAGCGGGCAGATCTATACTATACCATCTCCAATTTCCTGATGTAATCGGCTGTGTAAGGATCCTAGATATTACTGGCATACTCTGTTACAGGACTGACAAGTGTCTTGTAACACAGCTTCTTGGTTTATCTTGGAAATTGACGAATGATCCTTGGGAGGAAAGCTCTTGTCAAGTTGGCTTCATAGCCACCACGTCAATGTGATTGTTCCAGCTCAATGACATGTGCAAGTTGACAGATATTTAGCACAAGTTGAAAGATATTTAGCACTCTCTGTTTCTTCAAGGGGTTCTCCGTGGATGGTATGGTCCTTCCTGACAGGGTTCCTCTTGCTGGTTACATGCAAGACTTGGCATTTCTTTGGGTAGAACGTCATCAGCCAATCTTTCTCCCACTCCTGAAGTTTGTCCAAATCTTCCTGCAACTTGATGGCATCTTCCATTGTTATAATAGGCCTGTACAGGACACTGTCGTCAGCGAATAATCTGGTGGTTGATCCTGGTGACACAAATCTGGAAGGTCATGAATGTAAAACAGGAATAATAACGCGCCGATAACACTCCTTGAGGTACCCCTGACTGTTCTGGGGCTGACTTGGAGGATACGCCATCGAGTGAAAGTTGTTGTGAGCGGTCACCCAAGAAGTCTTGGATCCATCTGTACACATTGTCCTGGGTGCCATAATGTTGTATCTTGTGTAGAAGTCTCTTGTGTGGCACTTTATATAGGCCTTTGAGAAGTGTAAAAGAATACTGTCAACTTGAAATTTGTTGTTGATGTTCTTCGGCAGTTCTTGAATGGTCAGGAGCAGCTGTGTTTCACATGAACGCCTCTACCTGAAGCCATGTCGTGCATCTGTGAGAATACGATGGGTGTCAGCGTGTCTCATGATGTTACTGCAGACTATGCGCTCAAGAAGTTGAACATGACGGAAGTCAAAGAAACCGGACGGTATTTCTCAGGTTGGTTTTTCTCTCCCTTCTTAAAGACAGGTGCCACATTAGCTGTTTTCCAACCATTTGAGATCACTCCTTGACCTAGAGAAGCTTGGAAGAAGACAGCAAGTACTGGAGCAATCTCAACTGAAAGTTCCTTAAGTAACCTAATATTGGTCTTTCATGCAAAGTAAGTAAGGTTGCAAAGATCAGGAATCGATACAATCAAGTACCACACCTGACCCAGGATACCAATGGGAAAGTGACAAACTCACAGAAGACACCACAAACGAGAGCCAAGAGGTCAGCCCTTTCCCAGCAGGTGACCACGAAGCACATATAAACAGACGCGCACAAAACATAGCAAACACAAGACAGAACAAAAACATAAAAGATCCACAAAAGAAGTACCGCCTTGGAACGGTCAGTAAAATATTTTACTGGAGGGCTTAAACCAGTTTAACGGCGCCAACCTCACCTTTAATTCAGATGTGGATCGAAACACATAGAAAGTCAAAAGTATTGCAGAATGCCAACCTTAAAGCATTCTGCAATACTTAAAACCTTCACTAAGCGATAATGTGTCTGGAAAACCAATTTTTGGTCTTCTTGTGTGGCCGCTTAAGACAGGTTTACGGATAAACCAAATATCTATGTGTTTTGATCCACATCTGAATTAAGGGTGAGGTTGGCGCCGTTAAACCGGTTTAAGCCATCCAGTAAAATATTTTACTGACCGTTCCAAGGCGTTTCTTCTTTTGTGGGTCTTTTATGTTTTTGTTCTGTCTTGTGTTTGCTATGTCTTTGTGTACTTCTGTTTATATGTGTTTTCTGGTCACCTACTGGGAAAGGGCTGACCTCTTGGCTCTCGTTTGTGGTGTCTACTGTGAGTTTGTCACTTTCCCATTGGTATCCTGGGTCAGGTGTGGCACTTGATTGTATCGATTCCTGATCTTTGCACCCTTACTTACTTTGTAGGAACCTCATCCGGTACTGTGGCTTTGTGCATTGCAAACCTCTAAGTAGCTTCAGCACTCCGTTATGGTTTACTGTAATCGTTGGCATTGAAGGATATAGGCTTGGTCCAGTGTCTTTAATTGTTCTGGCGTCTTCATCTTTGTTGAACACAGATGATAATTTGACGGTAAGTATGTTGGCCTGAGTAATTAATTCCCCCCTAGTGGGGGAGCACTCTCATTTTTTCTTCATATTCATAGGCTAGGGCCTAGCATCTGCCGTTCAACCAAAAAAAATATCAGGAATTTCAAGCACCCCCCCCCCCAAAAAAAAATATTTGTAATTTTAGCAACCCCAAAAAATCCCCCATTCTGTACCTTGACCTTAAGAAAAGACCCTAAAATGCATAGATATGACCCCTAAATATAGTCATATTTTGTGATTACCCCCCCCCCCAAAAAAAAAAAAATATTCACAAAATCTTCATACCCCCAAAATATTCATTTTTTGAAAACCCCCAAAAATGAAAAAAAATATTATTCAAAATTTTGAACCCCCCAAAATGGCCCGAGCCTACGTATGTATGAAACTATCAGAGTATCACCACCCTTGGGTAATTCCGTTGGTGGCTTTAAGTGGAGCGACACCAGTGCTGTCACACTTCTTGCTGTTTATAAATGACCAGTATTTCTAACGATTTTTTTACTCTGGGCTGATCACGTTGTTGACATATTCATTGTAAGCAGACTTACACACTGTAGTCATACCATTACGGCAATTTGGGTCTCGTCACTTATTCCGGTGTTTAGGTAACTTTCTCATCATGCTCAATTTCTTCTTTTAATTGCAGATCAACGACCGAAAATGCTTGGGTTCTGATTAATTTTTGTTCATCAAAGTCACATTGTATCTTTTAGCTTTAAAATTATATGAACACTTTAACGTTTGTTGTCTAGGCATGAAATAACTAATTACGGTTTCGTCATCGTGGACAATTAATCAATGACAAAACCGTATAATTTTGACGAAACCGTAATTGACAATTTTTTAATATAACTGTACAAAAACACATTTAAAATCTGATTTTATCTCCGATTTGGCAAAACAACACAGAGGTTGTGAACTAGAGGATACAATCTCGAAGCAAACATACTCGAAAGTTCTCATTTTTGTCAGCCTTTATTTGAAGGTAGTTTTACTATAACACCGGAGTGGGTGACGAGACCCAAATTGCCGTAGTGGTTTGACTACAGTGCTTACAGGCATTACTGGTTGTCTTTTCAGCTTCTGATATCGTTTGAAATCTGCTGGGTCCTGTGTTGCCCTAGCTTTTCTGAAGCTTCGCCTGTTTCGTCTTGATCTATTGTAAGAGACAAACTAATGCTTCATATGGAAAGTAACAACTTATTTTCAAAAGACCAGTTCGGATTTAGAAGTGGATACTCTTGTGTTACACAGATTTTACATGTTCTTGAAGAATGGTCAAAGGCCCTGGACTCTTATGAACAAATAGATGTAATTTATCTTGATTTCCGAAAGGCTTTCGATACAGTGGCACATGAACGGCTGGCCAATAAACTTCATGCTTATGGAATAAGAGGCAATGTACTGAACTGGATTAATAGTTTCTTACATGATAGAAAACAGAAAGTGGTAATAAACGGTGAAGAATCGTCTTGGTCAAATGTACTCTCTGGAATTCCGCAGGGTAGTGTCCTCGGACCGGCTTTATTTCTGGTTTTTATAAATGACTTGCCAGACTCTATTAAAAATCTTGTGAAGATCTTTGCTGACGATACAAAAGTGTATTCAACAGTAGGTGCCATATGTGACAGAGAACAGTTAGAGCTACAAGAAGACTTAGATGAATCATCAGAGTGGTCGGGCATACGGGATCTAGGTTTTAATGCTAAGAAATGCAAATCTCTACACATTGGAAGAAACAACCCACGGCATAGGTATTATATGCATGAATCTGGTGAGCAAATACCCATCGAGCAAGTTGACAGTGAAAAGGACCTGGGAGTGACTTTTGAAAGTACACTAAAATTTGATAAGCATATATTAAACTGTGTCAATAAGGCAAACAGAATGCTGGGTTTAATCAAAAGATCATTTTCATTCATGGACAAAAAAATGTTTCTCCCCCTCTATAAGGCACTGATTCGTCTGCATCTTGAATATGCCACTGTAGTATGGTCGCCATTTTTGAAAAAGGACATATTCCTAATAGAGAATGTACAACGCAGAGCAACAAAGATAGTAAGATCCATAAGAAATTTAAGCTATGAAGAAAGATTAAAGCATTTGGGCTTACCCACCTTGAAATATAGGCGTGAAAGGAATGATATGATTCAAGTTTATAAAATAATGAATGGAATTGATAAACTGGATGTGAATACCTTTTTCAAGATGTCAACAGATACGCGTACCAGAGGTCATAACTTCAAGATCACAAAACAACAGAACAGAACAGTGCAAAGAGCTAGTGTATTTTCACAACGTGTAATCACTCCATGGAATGCATTACCAGAGAAATGTGTCAACAGTGACTCTATAAACAAGTTCAAGTCCTCACTTAACGATGCTTGGAAAGAACACCCAGAAAAGTTCAGCTGTGTTTAAAGACAATTTATTACGCACCACCCCACATTATTACAGTTATTATAAATATATGAAGATTGTTTAGTTGCTGTGATGGACCATTACAAGCAGACTGCTTAGAAGAAGGTCTCGGGAACCGTAAGTTAACCGTAAGTTGATAGCCACTTTCCTATTTATAATTTAGGTTGTTGTCGGTAAATAGTAAGACCTGCAAGACCTATTTGGATAGTTAAGCGACGTTTCGGTCTCATTCTTATTCATTATCACTAGATGCTTGTACTGGCTGTTAAGACATGCGTTATAAGATCTTGTCAAGCATCCTGGTGATACATCGTTTCCGGTGTCGGAAAAGCGATTTATCGCGAGGATGTCACTGTTTTGTGACACAAAAATTGTTGAATATTTGTGTTCATGCAAGAAATGGTACCCTATATACAGGCTGTATTTGTGCAGGCATTGTTTGAAAGTAAGATGCGGTGACTGTGTGCTTCATGAGGTAAGAATTGCGCTGGAGAACTCGGATGCAGATGTTGCAATAATCCAATAATCGATAACGCAGTGTCTCGGGGTCCGGTACCCGACTCCTAGACACTCATTCTAGGGATCCGGTACCGGACCCCTAGACACTCATTCTAGGGGTCCGGTACCGGACCTAGCACTGAATTCAGGGCGATATGATGGATTTTTATTTTATTTTATCATATAGCCCTGATTTTTTAAGCCTCTATCTTTTCCCTTACGGTTAGCGTGGACGTAAACCAAGTTGAAAACACATTTCCAAACAGTGTCTTCCTCTAACACTACTCCATTGTGTATGTTTATAGGTTTATCTATATGTTGCTAGTTTGGTTTGCCGCTGATGCATACCTGATTAGTTCTAAAAAGATAAAATACTCCTGTCCACACAGAATGTTTACACTATTTGTTTTCAAAACATGGCGTCATTTTTGTCTTCTGAGCTGAAGAGCATGCTTTTTCTGTGGGAAACTAAAGTCACGCACGAATTTGTTTTGGTATTTTATGTACCGATAATGACCCGTTCACTTTCCGTTTTCTGAATACACAGATGTTTCAACAACATTAAATACCAAAATTAGACTTATATAATGTTTTCTTTTACCTTCCTTATTATCATAATTGGCCAAAAATTGATCATACCTGGTCTGTTGAGATTAAAATAATCCAATACCATCTCACCATACATTTGTTACATGTAGATATTTGCAAAAAAGATGACCAATTACCGATCTAACTGGGGCCACCTTTTACCAATTTGTTGCCATCGAGAACTACCCAGTTGGACATGTGCAAACTGTGTCCGAGGAGTTCTTAACGGCAATGGATGGGATCCTTTTTTGTGCATACAGGTTGATTTTTATGGTGACCTCTCTCACCATTTGTAATAGGTTTTCTTTTAATATCTTGATGAATGTCAAAGAATAAAGGTCAATCTTCCACCTAGTATGCAAATTTTTCACCCTGGTTCTGTGTTCCGACGGATGTCACTGGATTGAAAATTGACTATTTTCAGATAAGGAACTCCCCCACTTCCGCTTAGGGCTGCCACGTTTACGAAATTTGGTAAACGTTTACATGAGTTCCAGTAACCGAAACGGTACCGTTTAAACGTAACTTCCAGATTGAATTTTTTTCATTATGCAGATCGGTAAAATCGCCTATATTTTCCCTAAAAAAACCTTTGAAAAATGTACCTTGTGCGAATATTCGAAATTGTAGTTGGGTGTTGCCATAGAACTTATTTCAAGTAATTGGAAAGTGCATGATTGCAACATGCGCAGACTCGTACATTACGGACATTTTCTTCAGTTGCAAGCGTGTAATTAATGAGTGGACACACACAAGACATAACTGCGAATCGTAACGTACGCATCAATACACACGCCGACAGGAAGTAAACAAGAAAATCACATCTTCTTCTTCCAATATAGTGCATGACATTCTCTGCAGCATTGTCGCATGCGTCTCTTCTTTGCCTTTACATAAATAACTGTTAAAATGCAGGAAAATAATTTGTTCCAAGCAGTGACTGAGTGAGACAATATTCGGACATTTTTATGGCCCGTTGAGCATGTCCGTCATAATTTCTAATTGCAGTAGATACTTAATCAAATACAGCGGAATCTGAGAAAACAATCAATCTGATTGATGATCCAGATAGAGATGTGACGTATCACTGTTTAATAGAATTTTTTTTCATTAGGAAATGCTATTAATTAACCACGACGCTTGTCACGTGACAAAGTTTGTGTAAACGGTAGGTCAATTTTGTAAACGTTTATTGCAGAAACACGAAACGGTGCCGTTTACACGTGTAAACGTGGCAGCCCTACTTCCGCTAACAGGAAATACATAGAAAAAAATCCAAATGGTTTTGCATATTCAAACAATGACATCTTTATACAATTCTAATCATAAACCATTGCGCACATGTTCAAAAAGAAGGTCAAAACACCCAATGTCTCTATATAAGATTCACGTGGCGCCTTAAAACGATGGGTACTAACTGTGTGTATTGACTGATAGCCTATTTGAACATAAGCGTGTTATAGTAAAGCTATTCAGCGTGCAGCAAGGTTAGCCATGAAATAAAAAATATTTTCTTTCACCAATATCTTACTGATCACTGTGCAAAAGTAATTTGATTCTGATCTTTCCAATCCATCGCTTCTTGTCGTAAACAAGCTGACCCTCTCTCGGTTCAGAGGTCAATGTACTCTTGCGTTAGCTTGCTACTTTTGGCGGGAAACTTGTCACGTGAGCACATGATCAGAATAACAATTGTCCGCCTTGTTGGAAAAGTCCATTTTCGGTCTGATTATGACATTTTGGGACATGACAAAGCTTCCTTTCAGAAAATTAGATTTATATGGGTGGGATATGTGATTGTTAAGGATTTCTGTCAAGTAAGTATCTCTTTTTCTTTGGCATGCTATATTAAATTGAAATCAAACCATTCTTGGAAATCGACTTTCATTTTCTGAAATAGGTCATTACTCGTTATAATTTAATAGAAAATAGGGGGCGCTACAATGCACAATAATACAGAAACGTGACTGCTGCGAGCGTACCAACATTGTGTAAGTTAACAGAATCAATAGCTTTAACAATTTTGCCCTGATTTTCAAAATTCAAACACCTACTTGTTTCTTATAATGTCCACAATCCACTGTTAATCTTATTATAATAATGTACTGAGTTTTTGAAAAAGCGCTGACATACCTTACCTAGTCATGGGGAGTATAACCAGTACCGGGTTTTATTATATTTCTCAACGTTTTATTAAGTTCGTCTCATCAATTCAACATCCGAATTTTATCGCAAAAACGTCATCACCCCTAGTTCGTGAAAAGCATGCAAAATGGCTGCGATGAGCCGAAAAACAACAACAAGAACATGATATTACAAATTGCATTGATCGTGTCATAATAACGAAGTCAATGGTAACATTTTTATCACTTTGGTTGTGTATGTAAAACACATGAAGAAGTCTAAATGGTTGGATTGTCAAGGAAACAAGTTTTTCCCAAAACTAAAGGGGACTCCATCACTGGTCAAGATAGAGCACAAAAACACTGCGACTTTAGATTCAGCCAGATCGAAAAAAAAAATATAAAGTCGCAGTTCTGCAACTAGTACCGGACCCTGAGCCGCGCCTATGAGGAATGTCTCGGGGTCCGGTATATTGTAAAACAACTACTGACAAGCCTAGGGATACGGGTCCGTACATGCACGTGGTCTGGTAGTTTGCTAAAACAATTATCTATCTTCTAATACTGCCTACGCCCTCACGAGCATTTTTGGCAGGCACTGCGCGTCAGGGTTATGAAAAAGAGTAAAAGATGAATGAATTGTAGATGAGAGGTCAAAATCTAGATCAAAGGAGGCAAGAATAAAAACAACTTTCTGGGATTGATCAGTAAAAACATTAATGAAGACAGTACTTAAAACTGATGAAAAGGGGCGGGTCTAAAACTATTAAAATCATGTTAAAATATGCAGTGTACTGTCTAGGGTTTGGGATGCTGCAGTTGTCCAACTGCTGCCTTGAAGATCTCAAGACTTGGAGCAACTGCAACATTGGCTGGGAGGGCATTCCACTGGACAATGGCCAGTGGAAAGAAAGAGTATTTATAGTAGTCCTTACCAGTATGAATTTGACGGAATGTCATAGAATGGCAATACCTGGAGATCCTATGTGTGGGCTGCATGTAGTCAGGAAGGGGCACGGCCACCAGGCCATTTACAATTTTGTAGAAGAGGCAGAGACGGGCCACAGATCGTCTCTCTTCAAGGGTCTGCCAGTTCAACTGAGACTGCAATGAAGTGACACTAGTTGTCCTGGCGTAATCATTTAAGGTCCACCGGGCTGCACGTCTTTGGACCATTTCTACCTTATGGGCCTTGTCTTTTGTATGGGGGTCCCACACTGCTGAAGCGTACTCCAGCTGGGGACGAACTAGGGATTGATAAGCCATTTCTCGGATTTGGGGGGACTTAGTTTTGATATTTCTTTTAATAAATCCGAGAGACCTGTTTGCATTGGCTGTGATTCTGTCCACATGAGTGTTCCAGCTGAGGTTGCTGGAGATATCCACCCCCAAGTACCTGGCGCTGCTGACAGCCTCCAGCACCTGTCCGTGCAGTATATACTGCGTCTGGAGAGGGTTCCTGGAGGATGTCACCCTCACGACCTGGCACTTGGAGGGGTTAAACTCCATATCCCATCTAGCCTCCCATGTCTGCAGTCTGTCAAGGTCCCTCTGTAGTTTGTCACTGTCGCTTTTATTTTCTAGGGCTAGGTAAATGGCAGTGTCATCAGCAAAGAGACGCACCTGTGAGACAATGTCATCGGGAAGGTCATTGATGTAGACCAGGAAAAGGATCGGGCCCAGCACAGAGCCCTGAGGGACTCCAGATGTGACTGGGACAGAGTCCGATTCCTCGCCCTCAACAACGACCTTCTGCCGACGGTTACCAAGGAAGGCTTGTATCCAGCGCAAGGTTGCGCTTCTGATACCGTAGGAGTGCAGTTTCATGATCAGTTTTGAGTGGTTTACCTTGTCAAATGCTTTTGAAAAATCTAGAAGTATGAGATCGGTCTGTTTTCCCTGGCTGGTCTTACGTGCAAGGTCCTCAATGAGTGATACTAACTGTGTCTCACAGGAGCGTCTCTCTCTGAAACCATGCTGTAAGTCATACATCAGTCCATTTGAGTCCAGGTGTCTAACTAAATTTGAGGCTATGATGTGTTCCATGACCTTACACAAGATACATGTAAGGGAAATAGGTCTATAATTGGCAGCAGTTGATTTATCCCCCTTCTTGAATATAGGTGAGACATTGGCTGAGTTCCAGATAAGTGGCACAGCACCGGACTCAAGGGAGCGTTCAAAAAGAACTTTGATAATTGGAGCCAGTTCGACCCTAAGTTCTTGAAGGATGACAGGTTTGATTCTGTCTGGACCTGCTGCCTTTTTGGGTATAAGGTTTTTCAGGAGGTTCAATATTCCTGCTTCAGAGATTTTGATGTCTTGCATAAATTGTTGGTGCTCAAAAGAACGTATCAATGAGACGGTTCTTTTCAGTACCTATACAATATGTGTTACTAATAAACATTTAGGCTTACGGTCTGTGGCGTCTGGTCTGTGCTTGCAGGTTATAAATACCATGCGCGGATCAAGAAAGTTTTTTTCCGATGGGTCCAATTTTTTTCTGTACATAGTTGATAAGGGGATCAAATATCTTATCTAGTTGATAAGGGGATCAAATATCACTAAAATCGGGCCGATGCGGGCCATCATCGTCCCGACAGCGAAACGCCATAATGGCGTTTCACTGGCGTACCAATGATGGCTCAACATTGCTTAGTAGCTGTGTAATTTTTCAGGAGATCATATATAGCTGTTTTGCTGAGAATAACTTCCCGTGCCAGAAAGCTACATCGGGCCACCATCGGCCCATGCATGTTATATTGGGCCAAAACGGCCCGCATTTTAGCTGATGTATTGTGAATAACTTCCGACCACCATCGGCCTTACATCCTATCCGAAATGAGCTGGAAGAGGAGGCTATGGAATAGACGACAGACAGACACAAAAAGCCCCTAGCATGCATAAATTGTTGGTGCTCAAAAGAACGTATCAATGAGGCGGTTCTTTTCAGTACCTACACAATATGTGTAACTAATAAACATTTACGCTTATGGTCTGTGCTTGCAGGTTATAAATACCATGCGCCGATCAAGAAAGTTTTTGTCCGAGGGGGTCCAATTTTTTTTCTTTATATAGTTGATAATGGGATCAAATATCACTAAAATCAGGCCGATGCGGGCCATCATCGTCTTGACAGCGAAACGCCATTTCAATGGCGTTTCACTGGCGTACCAATGATGGCTCAACATTGCTTGGTAGCTTTGTAATTTTTCAGGGGATCATATATAGCTGTTTCGTACCGCACCTTTAGGATTATCCTTGTCGGTGACCAATTAGAGGGTATGAAAGCAATTAAACAATGCACCTGTAATCGCCGTTTGCTTACTTCAATGAAAGTGCAAATTGGCATTAACCTTACGGACAATAATCAAATAGACAGATAACAATTATTATGAAATGTTTTTTTAATAAAACATAATAAAAACACTGAGAAAAACATCAATTAAAGAACCGCAAACCCGGCGCAAATTCACTGATGCAATAGTAAGTTCCCCCTGACATTAATTACCTTTATTCATGGCTTTTGAAATTGAAAAATAAGGATCAGAAAAAAAAATAATAAGAATAAAGTATGCGAAATTATAAAGTTATTTTTTTTACTATTGTCCGTTAAAAATCTTATACCTTTTTGTATAAGTTTATACTTGTTTGAAAATGTAATACATAATAGCTTCCCTTCTAGGATCAAAGATGGCGGACGGTCACAATGCAAAGTGAAAACTTCAACACATAAGACAATTGTTTTTTTAAAGTCGGAGAGTATAAACGAGTTTTTGTTGGTAAAATAACTTTTAGTACATATGATATACGTGTAGATACGGACCCGTATCCCTAGACTTATCAGTAGCCATATCACACACTACCGGACTCCGAAACAGTCCTCACAGGCGTGGCTCGGAGTCCGGTACCGGATCCCTAGCCTCGTAGTCTAGGAGTCGGGTACCGGACCCCGAGACACTGCGAATCGATAAACAGGTTGAGCAAGGGATTTGACACCTTTAAGCACTATTTTATCACATATGAAGTATACATGTAAAGACGGGTTAACTTGCAATATGCATCATCATGTAACTTATGAACACATGGTACATCAGCTCATGCTATTATTGTTTTTCTGTATTGACCATACACCTGAAAATTTCAAAAGAAAACAGACCCCTGTGGTGCACACTATTTTGTTGAGAGTCATATGAAATGACGCATCTATGTTTATTCCATTTTTCTTACAAATTATTTATAAAATGTTGAAAACCAGGCACCTTATGTATGTTAGAATACAGTTTATTCCCCAATAGAGAACCGTCTCCAATAGACCAGTCCAATGTTATTGTTTTCGTCCAGGCTTATTGACCACGTGATAACAATTTTGACCACGTGACTTTTCATTGTGGCTGGAATAAAATCTTCCTCTCATTGCAATGGCCATTGAGCTGGGCCAACATTTACATGAGAAAAAATCATCTTAAACGATATTTTAGCCCCAGGTTTTGATTGGATATGTAGAATAATTATGGAACAATGGTTTACAATAATTGTCTTTTGAAAAAATAATCACTTTTATTAGTTTTTCTTTGTTTTTTGATGGGCCCCCGCTCCTGTGTTTTGGTCCGATGTCGAGCGTTTCAATCTCCGATATTTTTGTTAAATGACGATAAAATATGTGAAAAAAACACATCATATGATAGTTCAAGGATCAAACTATGGAAACCAGTCGTTAGAATTCTTTTTTATGGAATAAATTTGGCTTAAATTCGCTATAAAACATGTGCTGTTTCCATGTCCGATACAGGTAAACAACAGTTTATTGCCAACCAGAGTATTTACCAGCTATCGGATAAAGACCGTTGTGTTCCAGATGATATTGATTTGTAACGTAGTGTTTGGACTCGTCTATAAAGAATCACTTGTGTAAACTTTCCCACATATTTCTTCCAGCTGATGAAGCAAAGCCAAACTTTTTGTATTGTTAGAAAGGGTAATCATAAGGGATCCAGAACATAATTAGTTTCTTCTGAATTCCTTAAAATTACCTCTTAAGTTGGCTAAAATGTGTCGTAGTATATTGCCAGTAAAGCCATTTTAAGCCTGGTTTTGAAAGCAAAATTGCAAAAAAATGATATTTGTTCAGTTGAAAGGAAACAAGGTGGTTCCAAAACTATGTCATGAACATGCCCTATGATATCAGACTTACATATAAAAAATTGACTTCCAGCTGCCAGGAAATTTAACAGATGACAATGTTATCTTAAACACTGTACAGTTGCCATTAAGAATCACTTATTTTTGGGTGACTTCTGATGACCTATACTCAGTTGGTGGTGACAGAGAATGAAAGTATGCATCCTAACATAGAGTTTACTCATCAAATAAAAGTTTGCTACTACCTGAAAGCAAAGAAAGCAGATTGTATTGAACCTTGAACAAAAATATACTTCTGATGTCAGAACTATTAAATATTAAGGAATATTGTAGCTATAATGAGCACTTATAAGATTTGAACCAAAATTTTGTGTTAAACTGTATAAGAATGACATAAACTACTTGAATATGTTCTATAGAGGTGAAACTTTAGATCACTATATTTTTGATGTGATGCTTAATCCATTTTCATCTTGGGACTGGACTGTTTTCGGGTGATTCTTTACTGAGGAATCATGTGGTTCTTTACTTGAGACACTGTATAAGGGTTATAAGTTGCCACTATTCTGTTAATCAAAGCTTTATAATATTACGGTAAATCTTGTAAATTATTCCATGGTGGTCGGACGAAAAAGTCATGTATTAGTTCGTACAGTGGTCATTTTTCGGTTTGTATTTTTTAATGGTTCGTACACAATGGGATTTTCCTTCATTTTGGTACCTACATGGCTTTTAATCAGTGTGTCTGTCTACAATACTTTCGATTTCCTACCGTCGAGCACGCCAGTTTACAAACATATCAGCGGCGCATGTCAGTGCGACCGTCAGTATCGCTAACGTGCATTCCTTATTGATGCATGCCAAACTTTTATTCATATTCCCTGATGAACGCTCTAGGTTCAATGAACGTTGGACTGATGCAAATGCACGCCTTTGTCGCCATCATTGAAGATATTTGTCCAGTCATTACAAAAATCAAATACATGTACAATACACAACCACGAGCGTGTGCACATTGATTGTGAACGTGTCTGTGATCATTGAGCCTTTCCATCAATATTCTCGAAACGGGAATCTAAGCACGTTAATCCTTATACTAACACCATCAAAACCCACGGCTTATTCTAGCGTTATTTCCTCCTGGCGACTTTTAAATCAAGAGAACGCACGCACACGTGCGACATGAATAATTTCTACGCAATGCCCATGTATCTTTTTTTAATCAATGGATCCAAGCATGATAATGTGATCAGCGAAGGCTCAGGAGAGCCTGCGCGTTTGTGCAATCTTGTCAGGGTCACGCTGCTGACTAACTCAAAGTTTTTAAGTGGATGAAGACTAAGGCCAAAACAATCTAGACATCTAGGTACTCCCACTAATAAGCTGTGCTTTGAATATGTGATCATCAATTTTATACGAGTTTGACGGGTTTCTAAAACACGCACGCAATAAGCGTAACAAAATAAGTATAAACTGGCAAAAGCCTAGCGCGGCGTCCCCAGATTTTTGCGGATCCATCGGGGGCGGGGGCAGGGGGTTTGGACCTCCCTGGAAAATTACAAAAATATAGGGTTCTTTTGCAATACTGGTCCGGATCCCCTGAAAAAATCACAGCTACCAATCCAGCGTTCAATGTCGAGCCATCATTTAAGTGGCGTTTCGCTGGCGGGCCGTTGATGGCCCACTAATAGTGGTATTCAGATCTTTCCTCTCCTCATCACTCATCAAACTAAAAAAAACAAAACAAAAAAAACCCCGTCAAAGTTGGACCCCCTCTGGCAAAACTTTAAACTTTCTGGATCTGCGCATGCTCATGAAACTGTATTATGGGGTAAGAGATTGAACACATAAAATGATTCCGGTGGATCATCACACGTACGCACAGACGCACAAACTAAGATGTAAATTGATTTTTGCATGCTTCTGCATCATGCTTTACGAACCGAGTCAGCTCATGAGATGTTACCTCTCGCACATGTGGCCAGCGAAGGCTCAGACGAGCCTGCACATCCGCACAGTCTTGCCAGGGACACACAAATGAAAGTGCTTATATTCCCACTAGGTGGCTGTGTATAATACGCCAATGAACACCACAACAGATAAGAAAAAAATGTTCGAAAAAGCGTCTTGTTTCACGGCTAAATTTATACTTAAATTCACGTTATAATTCCACACAATTTGGCACTTGAACAGAAAAGACCATTGAGATGATCGCGACACCTTATCAGGGTTTGCTTTAATTACGCCATTCCGTATGTACCTTGATGCGAGAAAATCGACTTTGTTGCATGCAAACAACAAAGGCGCAGATCAGCCTGCGCATCCGCGTAGTCAGTTAGCTTTAGAAAGTTACACGCAAAAAAAGAAAATAAAAAATTCTACTGTCAGACATGCGTGTGCGGATCCAGACAACTCCAACGGGGGGGGGGGGGGGGGGGGGGGGGGGGGGGGGGGGGCAGTTTTTCTTCTATGAAATACATGACAGGGGGGAAATATTTTTTATTAGTTCGTACACAGATAAAAATAATTATTTTTTGCTGTACGAACTAATACAAGATTTACCGTAAACTTACATGGGTTGTAAGAGGTATGATGGATGTATTATATGTGTATTGTTTCAAATCAGTTGGCAGTTACAAACACAAATTGTCAAGAATATAATCCTTAGTGATTCTTTATTACGGAATAAACTGTACATCAAAATAGAAGAATTATTGTTGTCAGGTATATGACCATACTTTAAAAAATCCGACCTGATATTCTAAAAATGGCGGCCATTTTGTTTTTTTTAGTTTAAGGGTTGGAGCACTTTGAGTGGTTATGCCTCCCATCTACTTTAAGAAACTTATCCAAATGGTGGATGAAAATGTTCTTTAGACAGCATGCAGTAACTGTAAAAACTAATTTGTTCAATTTAGTAATATTCCTTATGCTAGTGAGTCGGGAAAACTGTGCTTACATATTTTCTCACTTTCAAGTTTCTTTATAAATTCATTTAAGACATAGCACCACATCAAATGTAATTGTTTTTTGTAAAGCAGTGAAGCAATCATATGATTTGAAGGTGAATCACTAGAGCAGATGCCAATGTATCGGGGAAAGAAAAGTATTTTATAACTGGAATAAAATGTGTCTGAAAATATCTTGTTTTTAATTGACAAAATAGTACCTTAAGAATTTGGATAAAAAACATGACCATTGTAGGTGAAGGGGCTGTAATATTCAAAGAAAATCAGAATATTTACATTTGACCACCAATATGTATTCTTCTAATGACATTCTACCTCAGCAATGCCAGGATGTTGTAAATTAAATAATGTAGCTTCATACATTTGAAGAAAATGGCAAATATCAAAAATAAAGAAAAGCCAATAAAAACGTCAGAAAAAACTGGGACTAACTAGGTTCAACTTATAGACCCTTCCAATGTTATAGATTACATCTGGGCTTATTGACCATGTGATAACAATTTTGATCACGTTAAATTACTTTCTGCTCCATGCAATTTCCAATAAGCAAAGAATTATTTCTTACCTAAAAAGCCCAACCCGATGATCCAGACTCATTATTATGATCATATACATACTTTACAAACATAATAATAATAATGATAAAAAAGTTTTAAAAAGAGCTAAATGGCCAATTTCTGGTCTGCAGTGCTTCCACTAACATTTTGAATCAGGAAGTCCTGACTTCCACCCTCTTCAATTTGGAAGTGCTGGGCTAAAAATTGGAAGTACAGCTGCCCTCGCGCAGTTGCGCCCAAATATTAATGAAATATGTACATGTACAATATTGTACACATAGAAATTATACATATTAGGTTGAAATGGCCAACTTTGAGATAGATTTTCTTTAGAAATTTTATAGTGCATTGAAAAGCACTGGTACATGTACCAGGCTTTTCTCAAAGGCTTCCCCAACAAAATAAACTCAAATTTAGTAACCTAGACTTTTGCGCATCCAGGGTTTGCGCTAGGATTTTTTCTTTCGCCACCATTTTTGGGCCAACCTTAAAAATATTTTTGTTTCCCCTTACCCGACTCTGTTTTACCGGTATGGGTCGGTCGTTGGGAAACTTATTTTTCAGGGTCGGTCGGGTAAGGGGAAACATATAAAATTTTAATTTAGGCCTTGTCAATCAGATTTTTTATAATACAGAAATTGTAAACAGAAGATGGCGTGAGTGATCCAGGGCCACATGACTCTCTTGTATTATTTCAGGTTGATTCTCCGTACTGCCCCAATTGTCTTGAAAACTTACCTCCTGCTGAAGCAAAACTGAAGAAAAACAGGTAATATAAAAATTAAGGAATATATAAGGTATACTTTTCCGAGGCTTTCTTGTTTAACCGCGAACCGAGCGGTTTAAACAGAAAGCAGCGGAAGAATCCTTTATTTTGCTTGTAGCTTGGCGCAGGCGCAAATAAACAGTTACACATGTTACTGTCACCTGATGAAATTAACATTAGCTCCTCCCTGCATCCGGCTGAAGCTGTCAATTATTTTACAATGGCCTACGGGTTAATTTGTCGCTATTGAGGAAGTTCTTGCCTACATCGCTGTTTGAATAAATTGGAAGTTAGAGTACGGTTTTAAGCTCCACCTTCATTATTCTTGTCAGTTACAAGCAAAGTATGCGCACGAAGTACTGGTTAACTGCTTGTTCAAGCTTGCCCAGGAAAAAGTGTGGTTAGGTGAACTGACCGTCCCGCAATGACCATAGCTGTTGACTTGGGACGTAAAGCAACAAAACAAACAAACAAAATTATTCTAGGGTGTTCGATTTAAACATCAGCAAAGATCAAAGAAAGAAGCATCGGCCATACTACAACTTCAGTGTTAGATTTAGGCTTGATTTCTATTGGGTCCCTGGGACCCAGGGCATCAACAAAAGTTGAGTCCCATGTAAATTTTACTGAGTCCAAGAAAGTTTCCCAACCTAATTTTTTTGCAATATTAAACACAGAGAAGTTAGCTAAAACTACCAATTAACTTTAATCTAAAACATTTTCAGTTTACACTAAGTGATTGACGATCAATTAAAAAAAGCAAAAAGAAGCAGACTTAGCAGTGATGGAGTCTTTGACTATTAAACTTTTTCGCTTTTAAAAAGTCTTTACTTGACGCTCTAGACCAAGACTATTTTACTTGTGCCTGTTGAAAATCGCTGAACCTGTCTGTAAGCGCATTTTTTAACGGATAAAACATCAATTTGTGATAGTATTACAAACGTTATATAAGGGTTGGATATAACTTGGATATCATGCGGCAATCTGCATGCCTAGTTTTAAACCCAATCATGGTTTATAGCTATGGTTTCCTCTTTAATTGCACGACGGTGGGTCAGGCCTTAGACTCTATGACGGATCTGACATAAAGCTTTAATCGGTGGGTTGGTGCCTGATGCTTATCTGTAGCTGGACCCACCGTGGCTCAACTTGAGGTTTTCTTTAGCTCTGACTATCTGTGAGTCATGAGCCTTTTTCTTTGTTTCATCATGGTGTAGTAATTTGATTTGAGTGTTATTCCATGATGATACATTGCATTATTTAGATGGCCTCCGTGCGAGCTGAACATTTTTGTACTTCAACAACAGCAGAATCTAGGGCGAAGATTTGGTACCAGTAAAATGCATTTAAGCCCCCCGGTGGCTTAGGCTGCTGTCCGTTCTAAGGCGGTGGTTCTGTTGTTGTTGACTTTTTGTTTATTGTTACTCCCATTGTGGGAGTCTGTAATTGTTCTATGTTTTGTTGTACGTTACTTTATGTCCATTTTAGTATTGCAATCATCTTGGTGGGGAAGAGAGAGGTGATTGCTTTGCTTAATTTGTCTTCCTGGTGTCTTGTGATAGTTGAGCGGCTCTTCCTCACGGTGCCACGGGGTTGTCTGCAGTTTGTGATTGTGGTATTTCCTGATCATACTCATTTACTATTTTTGGCTTCAGAATACACTTTATTAAGTTATTTAATGTTTCTAGTGTGATTCCTCGAGACAAACGCCATTTTTACCCAGCAAATCCATTTTGGAAAAACCGTAAATCATTATTTATAGCTTAGCCTCGTTCTGATTTCAACCGTAGCTATGAACAACGGATGTCGGAAAACCACAACTGAATACTATTTATAGCAGTCTCTTTGTGATTTTAAAGCGTTGCAAAGTAGTCAAGGGTTTTAACTCTCTTTACTATTGAGCTGGCTTAAATGTGTTGAAAGTCGACTGCTTTTGATCTTGCGTTCCATGGACGCAAGCTACTTGTCTTTTTTTGCGTACCAATGATTTTCGTTGCGTATTTAGATATTATTACGGCGTAAATGCGAACACTGAACTTTAATTATCATATGATGTTGCTGTGATTCAGTGGATAACGTCATGTCATATATAATGTTATGACCACACGTTACATAACACTTTCAGTGCGAACAAGTAATTTCATGACGACATCTGTGACAACAATGCAAATTTTCATTGAAATAACAAAAATTTCAAGGCCATAAAATCGGACTTAAAAGGTCATATGATAAACAGAATCTTACACTCATGATCATTTCATATTAAATTTCTTAAACTTGCCCAATTCAACATGTGAACTCGTAATAATCAAAATATGAAATTTATCAACTTTATACATTTGTACATGTCCAAGGACGAGTAAATAGAAGTTTTCAACTTGTCCTGAATGAATGAGACCTGACTGAGGTCAGACAAGTCGGGCATCATTTCCACAGCCCCGTGGAAGGTGAGTCTAACTGATACTCACAAGTTCACATGATAGTGCATCTTTAATTGAGCAAATTAAGGAAATATACATACACATTTTTCACCTCACAAGATGAAAAAATGGCATTTTTTAACATTAATTTTATCTTATTTTATAGAAAGCTAATACAACTCTGTATTTTATATTCAATAATTATGATGAACTGGCATGTTGTGTGGAAAACAGTGTGGATCCTGATCAGCTGGCTGAAGAAGCCAGATGATCTGGATCTACACTGATTTCAATAGAGTTTGTATCTGGTTTCATATTTAGGGCTAAGCTTAATTCTTTGTGCATTATCTGTTCTTTGGACAAGTTATTATGACAATTTATTTGTCCGTGGGCAAGTATCAACATTTGCTATTACCACTTCCCTGCCTTGTGCTTTGTAGAAAGTGACCCAATGAGGAAACCATAGGACAAGGAAACTTTTTGAGCGTAAAATTCTGTGTTTTCTGTGCTCAAAACTACCCATAGCAGAGCCCTTTTTTGACAAGAAAAGCTTGAAGGCCGGTGGGCTTGAAATCCTTTGACATTGCACTACTGCACATAAAACCCATTAAATTCCATTAAAAGTCCATAAAAATGCCATTAATAATCAAATTCCTGTTAAAATCATCCATTACTTTTCGTTTCTTAAAATTGATGGTTTTGTGTGTTCGGTCATTAATATTCATTATAATGGCCATTAATTCAGCGGTAACGGCCATTAAAGAGCAAGTAAAATCATTAATTTTTGATTAATTTACACCTTCTGTATTATTAATGACCATTAAAAGAAATAATGGTCCATTAATTTTCGTTTTGTGATGTTTTAATGCCCATGAATTTGCATTCTGTAATGGCCATTACAAAAAGTAATGACCATTAAAACCTTTCGTGTCTATTGATGGCATTAAAAAGTAGTCAATTTGCATGTTTGATATTTTAATGGCCATTAGATATATAAATATGCAATTCATTAGCATTAGAAAGCAGTGAAATATCGGGAACCAATATTTATACGAAACAATGTGCCATTATTTAAGTGGTAATGGCCATTAATTTAATTCAAGAGCAAGTATGATCATTAAAATACCATTAATTTTTACCCTTGGTATGAAATGATGACCATTAAAATTTAATGGGCCATTATTTTCTGTTTTATGGTGATTTAATGCCCATGAATTTGCAGTATTAATTGCCATTACAAAATCTAATCGCCATGAAAACCCCATTACATGTCTAATAATGGCCATGAAAGATGTGTTCATGAATTTTAAATTACTGAAGTTGGGAGATCAATATTTTCATGGCCATTAATTTTTGGGACTGAACATCTTAACCCATTAATTTTTTAATAATTTTAATGAGATACACTGGTAATCAATTGGTAATCAATTTTAAACTTGTAGCACAAACATGTATTCTATGGATCTTGCATTTGTAGAAATTTTGTGCATAATTTAACATTCCAAACAGTTCTATAATTCTAAGTTATGTATGCTACCAAACCCTGCTTGTCCATCAACAACATGTGTATTACTGCTTCTGAGTACAAGCACAATCACCATGGAAGCAGGAACCCGCGAGGTGCGAGTAGTATGGCGATTGAAATTTTCAGTCAGGCGTCTCATAAATTTAAGCACTACTTGGTTAGCAGGCTTCGACCACCATGCCTATAAGTCTGAACAAAGAAGAGAAGTAATAAAAAGAGTTAGTTTATTTTTGAAGAAAATACAAAATCCAAAGCCATTAATTTAGCCTAAATGAGTTTTGAGCAGGATTTAATGGCCATTAAAGTTGCATCTAATGGATCTAATCTAATTTCATGCCAATTATTTATCCAAACTATTTATTAATGGCCATTAGTTTTGAATTAATATTGTTTTCTTTATATGTGACTGTGTCCTAAGAAGGATTCAACTTGGCCAATAACATTTCCACTCAAAATTCATTTCCATGTAAAAGAATGCAACATTTCTCAATAGAATCAGAAAGAAAAAAAGACTTTATTCTAAACGCTCTTGATGAGGCTTCATTAAGACTGTTGGTGTGCCTAATGTGTAAAGCCATTTGATCATGTCTTAGACTTTACTTATTGGATATATGCTGTATCATTATCATCCCCGTTAACAAATTTCATAACGTTTCAAACTATGTTTTTATGTCACAAAACCGAATATCCAGATGAATTAAGTTTTCCAAAAAAAAAACATACCAACAGGTAAATGCTATATGTAACACTGGGATAGAATTTGACAATTATAATGAGAAGTACACAATTTAATGTTTAAAGATGTCTCTAAAATCGTGAAAATACCATACTTTATTTTTACAATTATCTTAATAAAAAATTTTGTTTTACTTTCTGACTGAGAAAAATGATCAAAATATGCAATAATTCTAATAAACACATTTAATGGCCATTAAAATCACTTAAACAAGAGTTGCAAATTAGAGTAGCTCCCCTTGAAAAATCTTATTTTTTCACAAAAGATTAATATGATATACAAAAATGATTTAAGACTTATATTTTTTCTGAAATATTATATTTATTAATTTATCAGAATTTCTGATCTCTATTATTAACATACAGCAAGGTTGTGCCCTAAATTTATCAAAATGTATATGTGTTGCATTCACCAATGGTAATTATATTTTCATCAATATATAGAAGGATTCAGAAATAAAAAGGTAACATTAACTTGTTAACTGGCCTGTTTATCTCTTAAGATGACAGGGGACTTAAACCAAAGTCCAGCAAGATTCTTGCTTGTCTTTCCTGCTTCTAAATGAGAAACAGGAAGCAGCACAAGAAATAGAATCTTGAAAACATTGCAGTGGGCATAAGAGAAAATTAATGACCATTAACAAATTTTTATTAGAAATTTGTCATGCTTATCTAATGGCCATTAAATTATGCATTTAATGCCCATTAATATGCTGTTGATTTAAAAGAATGATGCCCATTATTTTCTATCCAATATACTAATGGGTAATTAATGCCCATAAATTTGTAGTTACATTTTCTGTTATAATGGCCATTAAAAATAAAAAGCCACTAATAATGGTTCTAATAATGGCCAAAATTTTCATGGCCATGAAAAATAGATCATATTAATGGGCATTAAAATTAACCAGCAACAATTTTAATGGGAGGTTTTAATGGCCATTAATTTTCGCACACTAAAAATAATGCTTAAATGATGCTCATTATTTTTTTCAATTAATGGTTTGAGTTAATGGTATTTTGACAGATTTTCAGTTTTGAAAGTGCATTTTACCATTAAAATTGACCATTAATAGGACCATTTTTAATGGGAAATTTTAATGGGGGCCATTAATGGGATTTTAATGGGAGTTTATGCAGTAGTGAATTGGGCTCCTGCACAGCACACACATTAATTTTTTCTTGATTTTTGTAATGAGCATTCACCCTTAATGCGCCAATCACAACAAAAGTCGTCTGCTTTTCTCGTCTGCTGAAATGTTTAAGAAGCCTATGGCAAACAGTGTGGACCAAGACCAGACTGCTCCTATAGGAGCATTCTGTTCTGGGTCCACGCTGTTTGCTTCTATACTTAATTGTCAGTAATGTTAGGCAATTATTTGCAGCAGACGCCTTCAGCAGACAACATTTTCTGATGCATTTTTTCTTGGCGCTTTAAGGGTTAACTATCTGTGCATGATTGTTTCCTTTTATAGATGTAGCAACTGTTTTGACTGCCCCAGTTGTGGTCATACCCTGACCACGAGGGCCACTAGCCAGCTGGTGTCTAACCCTGACGACCCAGGTAAATCAACACCCAAGAAGATGTACTACTTGGCATGTGGTTTCTGTAGATGGACTACAAGAGATGTTGGCATACCAGACAAGACGCAAGGTGAGCCAGGGGACACCACTCGTCCATCCGTAATTACGAGTAAAATCTAGAAAGGACGAGTAATACTTCTCAAAGCACTGGTCCTGTAGGACGAGTGCTTTGGGAAGAATTACTCGAGGGTAAGGGTGAAAAATCTGAGGGTGAAACTAGCATTTTCTGATTATTGACTGCTGTCAGTATATGGGATGTAGTTCTGAAACTGACTAGGTAAATTATCATTTAAGTAGTCATATTTAAGGAACTTTATTATAAGTCATATTACATATTACTCGCTTATGTTCTCTATTGCATACACTTTTAAAGGACAAGTGCGTGTGTTTGCAGGATGAGTGAAAATTGTAAGTCACTCGTCCTGCAGGACAAGTGCAAAATTGAAATATTTTTGTCCCCTGTGAGTCATTACATTTTCATTCAGAGCCAATTTGGGCCATTACATGACATTTAGCCATATAATATTAGGCACTCTATATTCAGAAATACATTCTTCAACCATGTATGTGCATTCAAATGACAGTAAGCCACACCTGGCCCCTGACCTGGACCTGAGGATATAACTCTGTTTTCATGCTCAACTGAACTGAGCTTGAAGTATAAACTAAAAAGATATTTTTTGCGTTCAAACTCTCAGATGCTGTATTTATCATGCTAATAAATGTTAAAATGCCAACAATTGTTGGCATTTTAACATTTACGAGCATAATAAATTCCATGCCCATTTGAGTTGAGCATGAAAAAGGTTTTATAACCTTGGGGCCTGGTTTGCACATGCAAAACAAGCCTCTTGTTTGTTAGATTAGATGTTCAAGGGCATTAATTTTAGTCTCTTCCAGTGTTCCATTTGTGACTATAGCTGTACACACAATAAAATCAACATGGCAGGCATAGGACTACTTAGTATCTGCAGCAAGAGTTGTCATTTGTTGTTAGCACTGTAATCAGCAGAAAATGCATATAAATGAATTTAAATATAAGTAATAGGTTTCATTTTGTACCAATTATGAGCCAGGGATTTTTTTGCAATTTTTGGGAGGGGCCCTACACGGGTGGTAAACTTAGGAACTACCACGAAATTGTGTTAACGTAATTTTGTTCCCAGGCCACATCCGGGACACGTCGTGGTAGTGTCCAGGCCGGAAATTGGATAAAGAAAGGTTGGTGTCACTTTCATTTTTTTTTTATTTTACAACTAAGAACGAACAATGGTGAAATCTGACAATGTGGTTCCGTGTAAATATGTCTCAGCGTCCCCTCTAGCCCAAAATTTTGTTTGAAAGTTATTTTCTTTCTTTAGATTCGTGTTTCCCCACTGAGCATCAGACCAAATTTTCCCAAAGTTCGAAGGATTTTAGCCCATATCTGTCAAATGGAATTTGATATCAATTGAAGATGGAAATAATAAAAAGACCCTGAATAAACATTCTTACACAGAAAAAAAATCTGAACATTTACTCGTAACCGAATTCATGCTCCGTTCGTCCTGTGTGGTAGTTTCCAGCTCATCATGGTAGTTAAAATGCTATCATGGTAGTTTCCAAGACTTTGTAGGATACGTTTCTGAAGTGTTACAAAACATTATAGTGGTTGTTGTTTCGCATGATACCCTTGAATACGTCAATTAATTACCATGGTAAACAAATAAATCACATTTCAACACCATGAAGAAGATAAGCTGAGGACTCAAGAGATTCAATACGATGCTTGACAGGTGGAGATCATGCCCTGGACTGCCAAACAACACCTTTGGAAATCTAAAGCAAAAGAAGGTCATCAGTTGAGCAGTGGTGGACCAAGCAACAGACAAAAAAAATGATATAAAAAGTGCGTCACTCGCTACGTTGTTCCATGTTCAGTCAACTTTAAGATAAAATGGCAGGCTAAGACTACTGGCCCAAAGTATCGTTTGTACTTGCGCTTCAGAAAAAAGGGAAATATCCTTGGGTTGGGACATTTTTTTATATATATGTGAGTGCGACGATGAACGGGCATGTTATTTGAAAATTAAAAAAGCATGTTTATTCAAAAACAAAATATGTGAATATCCCTTCTTTTCATTCTTCTCATCATTTCAATAGCCCAGTAAAATTAAAATTCAGGCAGTCGACAATTGTTATCTGACAAAAAGGTTGTTTGAAAAGGTCTTCGTATGAATAAGAGGGGTATTCATGGTTCGGCCCACACACCCTGTCTTTATAAAAATGAAGTTAACCCCTGAATAGTGAACATCTGCTGATGTAAACTACTACTTATTTCCTACAAAGTCTTGGAAACTACCACGATAGCATTTTAACTACCACAATGAGCTGGAAACTACCACACAGGATGAACGGGGCATGAATTTGGTTACAAGTAAATGTTCAGATTTTTTTTCTGTGTAAGAATGTTTATTCAGGGTCTTTGCATCATTTCCATTGTCAATTGATATCAAATTCCATTTAATTTGACAGATATGGGTTAAAATCCTTCGAACTTTGGGAAAATTTGGTCCGATGCTCAGTGGGGAAACACGAATTTAAAGAAAGAAAATAACTTTTCAAACAAAATTTTGGGCTAGAGGGGACGCTGAGACATATTTACACGGAACCACATTGTCGGATTTCACCATTGTTCGTTCTTTGTTGTAAAATAAAACAAAAATGAAAGTGACACCAAACTTTCTTTATCCAATTTTCGGCCAGGACACTACCACGACGTGTCCCTGATGTGGCTTGGGAACAAAATTACGTTTACACAATTTCGTGGTAGTTCCTAAGTTTACCACCCGTGCCCTAGGGCCATTCAGATTGGGGAAAGTAGCGTGGAAAAGGACTAAATTGGGATTTTTGTTATTATAGTGCACAATTAGTCCTTTTTGGTAGATAAAAAACAAATTAGCTATTACGGTTCACATACTATTGCTATTAAATTGAAGAAGGTCAGCTTTTGTGTGTGTTGACTGAATGGAAATCCCAATTTTTGAAAAAAAAAATTTTTTTTGGAAGATTGGGTTTTTTTTTCAAAATGGGAAAAAAGTCACCTAAATTCCATTGGGAATGGGGTTGTATTTCGGCCCTTGACAACACCAAAAAAAAAAAAAAAATCAAGAGTCACGTTATATTGAAGCTCTTTGAGCTTATGAACAGTACAAAAATGAATCATAATGATGTGCTTCTAGATGAAAATGTGTAATTACAAATGAATTTTCTTACTTCTATCACATAACACTGTCTAGGAGCGCAGTGGCTCTGTAGTAGAGTGCTTGACTCGAGACATAGGGGCTGCGGGTTCGAGTCTCACCGGCGTTGTATCCTTGAGCAAGACACATTAATCCTAGCTTAGTACTGGTTCAACCCAGGAAGATCCGTCCCTTTATAACTGAAAGATTTTTGATGGGACGTAAAGAATCAAATAAAAAAAGAACTGTCTCAATGATGAGATGGTTCTTTTGAGCACACCAAGCACATGTTAGAATTAATGGACAAGATATATTCACAATTCTAGGTCCCCCAAAATGTTTGTTTGTTTGTTTGATTTGATTCTTTACGTCCCATCAACAATCTTTCAGTTAAACAGGGACAGGTCTTACTGGGTTAAACCAGTACTAAGCTAGGATAAATGTGTCTTGCTCAAGGACCACAACGCAGTGACCCCGGTGAGACTCGAACCCGTTGCCCTTTGGTCTTGAGTCAAGCACTCTACCACTGAGCCACTGGGTTGTTTCCTTGAGCAAGACACATCAATCCTAGCTTAGTAGTCTGGTTCAACCCAGGAAGACCTGTCCCTTTATAACTGAAAGATTGTCGATGGGACATAAAGAATCAAATCAAAAAAGAACTGTCTCAATGATGAGCACACCAAACACATGTTAAAATTACTGTAATGAACAAGATAAATATATTCACAATTCTACGCCCCCAAAAATGTGTTGATGTGAATAAAAAATGATATTATATCAAGACTGTCTTATATATTTTCAGCAACTGGTGCTTGGCAAGATTTGGAAAATCCCGATGCTACCAAGGTAGGGTTTTCATTTCTGTTTGAAGCAATGACACATTGTGACTTTTAATAGAGCAAATTAAAGCATATTAATTAGCTTTATCAATCAACTAATAGCTGCAGTGAAATCTGTCTTAAGCAGCCACTCAAAAATAGACAAAAAAGGTCTTGAAGACAGGCAGTAGCTTAGTGCAGGTCAAACGTATTGCAGAATGCTCCACCGGAGCATTCTGCAATACTTTTGACCTGCATTAAGTGATTATCTGTCTTGAAATCATATTTTTGGGTTTATTTTGGGTGACTTCTTAAGACAGGTTTTACTGTTTACAGTACATTGTACTAGTCATAAACTGTGCCTATTTTAACCAGGCCAATACAGTCTATCTTGGCCAATATAGATGAGTTAGGCCAATGAAACGCCACCGATGCAAATTGATCTGTTAATTATTCACATGCCCTTGTAGTATTATGACGCATTGGTATGCCGACGTCCAATAACATACGGAACCACTCTGCAGTAGTTAGTTTCGTAATTGAATGTTTACTAATTTGAAATATATCGGTGTTGACTATACATTAGGCCAGCGTTTCAAGGATTTACTACTTCACTATAGATTTGAGCCGTGACGTGATTTCCAACAATATGGCATTTTGACAAGTGAAGGCTCAGACGGGCCTGTGCAGCCAGCTTAGAAGCTCCAAATGATGTTCGGTCAGTAGCTTAACAGTCATAGAATATTCAAGCAACTAGCAAAGGCTTTGATCAGACTGAGCATATGCGCAGGCTGGTCTGAGCCTTTGCTTGTCGCACATTTCACATTGTTGGAAATCTCATGCTGTGGCTCATTTGATCTCTAAGGTATTAATAGCTGACTATGCTGTGATACTTTCCAGATAAGTCGTCTGTTAGAGTATTATCACCAACTGGCGCAGAAAGAGAAAGCAGAGAAGGAACGGAAGAAATATGTAAGAAAAAGAAGTCATCTCATGTATGCTGTAAGTATGTTTCATATTCCAGGGAGATGTATTGGGCCAGCATACGAGATTTTGCTTCTTGTGGTATATGCATTTAGCAAGGGTTTTTCTAGGCCTGATTTGGGGCCGAATATCCACCCCTTCCCAATTTAAAAATGAGCAAAAACTTCCCAAAATGGTGTATATCATTCCTAATTTCTTAGTTCTACATTTTGGTGAAAATGTCATGAAAATCCGAACTAAAATAACAAAGTTACAGATGCATTAAAATTTGCGTCAAAATGCGAATGAAAACATGTTTTCATTCACATTTTCATACAATTTTTCATGAGTTTTTATAGTTGGCAATTTGAGCAACAAATATGTTACAGCTTTACACTACTAATTTCTTATATGTTTTTTTATCGCCTGCTTATAGCAGGGTGCGATATAGGAGTTAGAATTTCTGTCAGTCCGTCTGTCATTCTGTTTGTCAACTTCTGTCACTATTAATTTCTCAGTACCTATGATAGCTAGGATTGTGAAACCTTGCATAGTAATTTTCCGTGACATGCTCTACAAGCATGCACCTTGACCTTGTACCCTTGACCTACATTTCACGCTCCATTGACTTTGTCAGATTTTACGTCGCGACGTTGAGTAAAATACTAAAGTGTGTTTCTCTGTACTTATGGTAGCTAGGATTATGATACCTTGCATAGTAGTTGTCCTTGACTTACTCAGCAAGCACACACCTTGACCCTATACCCCTTGACCTACATGTCACGCTCCATTGATTTTGTCAGAATTTTACATAGAGTAAAATACTAAAGTGTATTTTCTGTACTTATGATAGCTAGGATCATGATATCTTGCATATTAATTGTCCTTGACTTACTCTACAAGCACGCACCTTGACCCGGTACTCTTGACCTACATTTCACGCTCCATTGCCTTTGTCAGAATTTTACGTCGAGTAGAATACTAAAGTGTGTAAGAATTTTGTAAGAAGCATGTTTAGATAGCATACTTTTCAGGGAGCATATTACAAAGTTGCTGATCAGAGTGCAGGCTGGTCGCGCCTTTGTTGTTCGTATGCAATAAAATCAGGTTTTCTCTTGAAGCCCATATACATGTGAGCAGCATTAATGAAAAAGAAATTTTAAACTACCATGAAAGAATGAATGCCACAAACAGTGCTCATTGACTCATGTTTTGAATAAGTTCCTTAAGTTACAATCCCTTATATTTGCAGTTATACCTTGATAATTCAAACTCTGATAGCTCAAAGTACCAGCTAACTAAAATTAAATTTGGGATAGATAGGATTAAAATTTAATGACAAATTTATGAATTATCACTCTTATCAAACAGAGTTATAAAAAGTTGTGTATTAATCTATCATATATTGTTTTCTATCTTAAAGGCCAGTATGGACAAGTATGGTCTGGTGTCAGTTGCTGCCAAACGTAAAACACTGATGTCTGGAACCTCACCGTAAGTCAACTGTTTACCCTTAATGCGCCAATCGCAACAAAAGTCGTCTGCTTTTCTCGTCTGCTGAAATGTTTAAGAAGCCTCTATGGCAAACAGGAGCAGTCTGTTCTGGGTCCACGCTGTTTGCTTCTATACTTAATTAGTCAGTAATGTTAGGCAATTATTTGCAGCAGACGACATTTTCAGATGCATTTTTTTCTTGATGCTTTAAGGGTTAACCATTTCATTTCAAAGCTTATAACGCTTTCTGCTATAGATGGCGACTTTTGGTGTCTTTTGATAGAACTTTGCATACAGTTTGAACCTAGATCAGGCCCAGGGATATAAAACTTTTTTCAGGCTCAACTCAACTGAGCATGAAATTTATATGCTCATAAATGTTAAGATGCCAACAATTGTTGGCGTTTTAACATTTATAAGCAGGATAAATTCATCATCTGAGAGCTTAAAAGCAAGAAATGCCTATATTTTTTCAGCATTTTAGTTTATGTGAGCAGTTGAAATGCCACGCTCAGTTGAGTTGAACATGAAAAATGTTTTATAACCTCGCCCTGGTCTGATATTTCTGTCAGACCTCATCTGGTTTAACCTGTTTAACACTCTGATGGTATTCCTGAAAGAATGTTTCTTCAGATGACAAAGAAAGCATGCAAAAGTTCCCATAGGTTTGCTGCTGAATTTGAAAAATAGAATTTTCCAGGTGTTAATATGGATTAATCTATCCTAGGTATCAATACAAATGTACATTACTAGGTATCAATACATTATTTGGAGAAAAAAGTAAGCAATTACATGGAGTCCCTGATCAGACTGCTCCTCTAGACCTCTAGGAGAAGTCTGAACTTGGACTTCTTTTGTTATACCCCCCCAAACTTTGTTAGTGGTGGGCATTCTGTTTTCACGTTGTCCATCCGTCCGTGCGTGCGTGCGTCCGTCCGTAACATTTTATTTCCTTAATATCTTGGAGAGTCATCGCAGGATTTTCATTAAACCTTGCAAACATGTTCATATATGCAAGACAAATACTTTAGACAAAATAGGAAGGGGTAAGTGCAATTTCTATTAGAGTTATTTCCCTTTGTAGTTCTAAATGGCTTTTAATGTAGGGTTCCATGCTTATGCTATTATAGGCCATACACGGGCCAATCAACTCGTACCACAGCTTTTTATGGAACAATTTGATACTTTGCCTATACAATGTAGACACATTGAACATATGCATGAAGGAGTTTGGTTCATGTCTTTGAGAGTCATTGCTGGATTTTCATTAAACCTTGCAAACATGTTCATATATGCAAGAAAAATACTTTAGACAAAAAAGGAAGGGGTAAGGGCCAATTCTATTAGAGTTATTTCCCTTTGTAGTTCTAAATGGCTTTTAATATAGGGTGTTATGCTTATGGTTTTATAGGCCATACACGGGCCGATCAACTCGTACCACAGTTTTTTTTAATGGAACAATTTGATACTTTGCCTATACAATGTAGACACATTGAACATATGCATGAAGGAGTTTGGTTTAGAAAAAATATTTTTTGACAAAATGACAGCAGTGAGAACTTAGACAAATTTTTCCCTAATAGGGCTTTTGTATTTGCATAGATGGTGCCTTCATGGGCTGATCAACTCCTACCGCAGCTTTTGATGGAGCAATTTGATACTTTGCCTATACAATGTAGACACATTGAACATATGCATAAAGGAGTTTGGGCTAGAAAAAATTATTTTTGACAAAATGACAGCAGTGAGAACTTAGACAATTTTTCCTTACTAACGTGTTTGTAAATGCATAGATGGTGCCTTCATGGGCCGATAACTGCTACCACAGCTTTTTATGGAGCAATTCGATACTTTGTTTATACAATGTAGACACATTGAACATATGCATGAATGAGTTTGGTTCAGAAAAAAATATTTTTGACAAAATGGCAGCTGTGAGAACTTAGACAATATTTCCCTCATAAGGCTTTTGTATATGCATAGATGGTGCCTTCATGGGCCAATCAATTCCTACCACAGCTTTTGATGGAACAATTTGATACTTTACCTATACAATGTAGACACATTGAACATATGTATGAAGGAGTTTGGTTCAGAAAAAAATAATTTTTTCCAAAATGACAGCAGTGAGAACATAGACAATTTTTCCCTACTAACTTGTTTGTATATGCATAGATGGTGCCTTCATTGGCCGATCAACTCCTACAACAGCTTTTAATGGAGCAATTTGATACTTTGCCTATACAATGTAGACACATTGAAAATATGCATGAAGGAGTTTGGTTCAGGATAATTTTTTTTTTTTTTGACAAAATGACAGAGTTTGATTCAGAAAAAATAATATTTGACAAAATGACAGCTGTGAGAACTTAGACAATTTTTCCCTAATAGGGCTTTTGTATATGCATAGATGGTGCCGATCAACTCCTACCACAGCTTTTAATGGAGCAATTTGATACTATGTCTATACAATGTAGACACATTGACATATGCATGAAGGAGTTTGGTTCAGAAAAAATATTTTTGACAAAATGACAAGAGTTTGGTTCAGAAAAAATAATATTTGACAAAATGACAGCTGTGAGAATTTAGACAATTTTTCCCTAATAAGGCTTTTGTATATGCATATTTGGTGCCTTCATGGGCCGATCAACTCCTACTACAGCTTTTGATGGAACAATTTGATACTTTGCTGATACAATGTAGACACATTGAACATATGTATGAAGGAGTTTGGTTCAGAAAAAAATAATTTTTTCCAAAATGACAGCAGTGAGAACATAGACAATTTTTCCCTACTAATTTGTTTGTATATGCATAAATGGTGCCTTCATTGGCCGATCAACTCCTACCACAGCTTTTAATGGAGCAATTTGATACTTTGCCCATACAATGTAGACACATTGAAAATATGCATGAAGGAGTTTGGTTCAGGATAATTTTTTTTTTGACAAAATGACAGAGTTTGGTTCAGAAAAAATAATATTTGACAAAATGACAGCTGTGAGAACTTAGACAATTTTTCCCTAATAGGGCTTTTGTATATGCATAGATGGTGCCTTCATGGGCCGATCAACTCCTACCACAGCTTTTAATGGAGCAATTTGATACTATGTCTATACAATGTAGACACATTGAAATATGCATGAAGGAGTTTGGTTCAGAAAAAAATATTTTTGACAAAATGACAGAGTTTGGTTCAGAAAAAATAATATTTGACAAAATGACAGCTGTGAGAATTTAGACAATTTTTCCCTTATAAGGCTTTTGTATATGCATAGTTGGTGCCTTCATGGGCCGATCAACTCCTACTACAGCTTTAGATGGAACAATTTGATACTTTGCTGATACAATGTAGACACATTGAACAAATGCATGAAGTAGTGTTATAATTTTTGTTTGCACAAATTTTACTGAAATCTTCTTTTCAAAACTAAGGTCTGCTGGTTTGAACTATAACTTGACAAGTTTTTTCACTGACTCTTACAGTGCGGGGGTATCTAATAAGCATTGCTTATTGACTTTTTTCATTTGCGCATGCTTTCCCTGTCTGTGTAATTTGGTTAGCTAACATTTAAAGAAATACAATAAAACCTGTGTTAAACGGCCATTCTCAAAAAGACCGAAAATTGGTTTTCAAGACCAATTATTGCTTGATGCAGGTCAAAAGTATTGCAGAATGCTCCCATTATGGGAGCATTCTGCAATACTTTTGACCATCATTAAGCTGCCATATGTCATTAAGATCTTTGTTTTGTTAATTTTTAGTGGCCGTTTTACACAGGTTTTACTGTTTGAAGTTGAAATTTGGTTTCTTATTTTCATCCTAATTATCTGTACTCTTTCGGGAACTAAACTGATTGTGAGGGTGGGATTGAACAATCCTTCCTGATGATCACCTTTTGGCATTGAGAGGCTAGCCAAGTGATGACAAATGGTGATCTGAGCGGGAATTTTTTTTATCCTATCCTCACACAAATAATGGATTCTTTTTTTCTTGCTCACCATTCAATTCTAAATTCTTATTTAAGAAATGAATTCACTTTTTGGAATGTTAAGGGAATCATGAATACTTCGGGTCTCTTACAAAGTAAGTGGAGCCCGAAGGGGTTCACCTTAGCTTTGCAAGAGACCCAAAGTATTCATGATTCCATGAACATTCCAAAAAGTGAATTGCAAAATGGAAAATCGGAACAGCCAGCTTGAACACGGACAGCCAATGGATCAAACAAGAGGCTTATTTTGCTCGTGCGACTCGGGTGTGGCTCGCTGTCAATCACAACACCATTATTACTTCTGGCGTATGAGTTTGATGTTTGAACCGTATTGCACGGACAAGTGAGCTTGGTAGCTGTAAACCAAATTTGTGTAGTTCATGAGGCTTTAAACAGTTGCAAAAATCTAAAGATTCATTATACGATTGCTTTGAAAATGTAAATATATTAAAATAAACTCTTGGAAGTTTCTGATGATGCTGTCACATTGACATAACAATGACAAAATTTGAAGGCCATGTGCTTGAGGTCCAATACACCCAATGCACAGCCCACACATGACGGCCTGGGTATAATAACATGGGTAGATAAGAATTTCTTGCACACCGGATAAGAATATCTAAGATTTTACCCTGGGATAGAAAATCTTATCTTACCCATGCTATCTTACCCAGGATGTCAAGTAACGTCATCAGGTGAAATTGAATCTTAGCCTATTCAGAGACTTCTGGAAGCTTATTTTAAAATAAATTAAAAAAAAAAAACAGTGGTGAGCAAGAAAAAGAATCCATTATTCGTGTGATGGTAGGATAGAAAAATCTGTCCCTCTGGATCACCGTTTGTCATCACTCAGCAAGCCTCATGATGCCAAACGGTGATCCTCGGGACGGATTTTTCTATCCTACCCTCACACTCATGTTAGATTTTTAATTTCTATTCCAGGTTCAAAGCTCATATTCTAATCCACTGTTCAAAAAAAACAGTGAAAATAATGAATGCAAAGATCAGGAATCCATACAATCAAGTACCACACCTGATTCCAGACACCATATGGGAAAGTGACAAAAACACAAGAAAACATCTCACACAAGAGAGCCAAGAGGTCAGCCTTTTCCCAGCAGGTGATCATAAGGCTGCAAGGAACAGACAAGACAGTATAATAAAGACAGACATGAAACAAAAATAGCAAAAAGGATTCACAAAAGAAGCACCGTCTTCGAACGACAGTCAGTTAAAAGATTACTGGAGGGCTTAAACATGTTTAACTGTACCAGCCATGATTTGTATAATAGAAATGGCTCTATGGGTGAAAATTTTCAGTATTAATCCTTAATGCAGCATTTTGAGGCTGACTTTCCATCTAAAGTCAGCCTCAAAATGCTGAATTAAGGAGATTATAATAGCTTTTTTGTTAAGTCTTCAGATTATCTAAACATAATCAATCATTTTAACCTTAAGTTATCAGTTTTTGTAGACATCCTGCAAGTTTTAAAATGTGAATTTCAAAAGTTCAGGATTTCGGAAATTTTGAACTTTCACCCATGTTGCTCTTAATATCTAAAACATGCTTTAGTTGAGAGTGCTTTAGTCTCCAAATGTTGCTCACCTGGGACTATGCTTTATTTTTTGATAAGAATAAAAGAGAATGAAGAGGCGGTGATTAAGACAGTAAAGGAAGCTGAGACTGTGGAATCCTTTACACCTTTACTGGAGGACATATTTACAGAGACATTGCAATTATCTAAAAGTAAGTACAGTAAAACCTGTCTTAAGCGGCCACTCAAAAAAGACCGAAAATTGGTTTTCAAGACTGATTATCGCTTAATGCAGGTCAAAAGTATTACAGAATGCTCCAAGGGGAGCATTCTGCAATACTTTTGACCTTCATTAAGCTACCATCTGTCTTTCAGTCCTTTGTTTTGTCTATTTTTGAGTGGCTGGTTTAGACAGGTTTTACTGTAATGTTTATATTTGGTGGATGTACCCTCTTTTTGTGGTAGCTCCAGAAATCGAGGTTGCTATACTATAATTTCTCGAACAACCTAAATCATAAAAATTTTTTTGATTAACATGCAGGTGTATGGGCATCATTCACATCATTGGGCCCCCTTCCAGGTAACTGGCTAGCTGCATGCATAGCAGATCTCACACCTGGTCCCGAGGTTATAAAACTTTTTTCATACTCAACTGAACTGAGCATGAAATTTATCCTGCTCATAAATGTTAAAATGCCAACAATTGTTGGCATTTTAGCATTTATTAGCAGGATAAATACATCATCTGAGATATAAAAGCAAGAAATACCTATATTTTTCAGCATTTTAGTTTTTATGAGCATTTGAAATTCCAAGCTCAGTTAAGTTGAGCATGATAAAAGTTTTATAACCTCATGGCCAGATCTCCAACCTAAAATCCTGTCATTTTCCATTGGTCTAGATAAACAAATAAATTTAGCTTAACCCATTTAAGCCTAATGAGAGTTCCCACTCATCAATTGGACCAGTCCATTTCCATTTTAAGGGTTGTTGGATGGTATTTTTCTTTTTTTATTCAATTTCTAATAGAATATTCTGTAAGCAAACAGTGAAGAGCCTGATCAGATGCAGCATTCTGCAGCATCTGATCTGGGTATGCACTGTTTGCCCATGTCACACAAAAAGGAGGCTATGCTTATATGGGTTAAAGTTGTGATTATTTTCTTAGCCTTCAGTTTAAACATGTGTTTTGGGTGCTCAAAAGAACAGTCTCATTGAGACGGTTCTTTGAGTACCCACAACATATGTATTGGTTGAGAAATAAGGAAAATAATTTTCAAATATGTGCTCTTATCTGGAGCCTGATTTTCTATAATTTGATGCTGGGTTATCATATTTTTTACCAACTATGACTGAGTGACTCCAAGTATTATACTGAACATCCAATGTGTATCCCACAATATGATGTGACGAATGATGATATATGAGTTAATTTTGCTTGAAAGTGATGTCCATCATTGGAGAATTTTAAAAAGCAAACAACAACAACAGGTGACAAACAATTGTGTTTCAGTGTTGTTGCAATGCAAAAGTTGACGAAACCTTTAGAAATATCTACCAAAAAGATATAGTTTAGATTGTAAGAATATTGGCATATATTGATTTAAAACTAGATACTTTAGGGATAACAGGTTTTCTCGCGTCACGGCCCATATGAGAGTAGTTAAAAGTTAAATGAGCGTGTGCTGGCACACACAAATTAAGGCCACAGTTGAAGGCAAAGGCCAAAATTAAGGTCTCTAGCCCCGCTATATAGCTGTGCTCTCATGTTTAACCCATATAAGCCTAGCGTCCTTTTTCTGGGACATAGGCAAACAGTGCAAACCCAGATCAGCGGTGTCTGATCATGGTCTCCACTGTTTGCTTACAGAATGTTCTATTAAAATTTGAATATAAGTGAAAAATACCACCCAACAACCCTTAAAACGGAAATGGACTGGTCCAATTATTAAGATTGGGAAATTACATTCGGCCTAAATGGGTTAATGTGTGACTTTATGCATATGTGATAAGTACCGAAATCTCATGAATTGGCTTAAATAGGGTTTTCTCATGTCCTGGCTCAGATGATGTTTTACCATGGCTGTAATGTTGGTAATCAGATAATTTTTTATAATGTTTGAACCAATTCATGAAATTATCACATAGTGTGACATACATGTATACGTAAAATTGACTTTTAAACATGCACTGGTGCTAGAGGCATAAATTTTTGCCTAAGTCTTCATCGAGCTCCCTTATTATGTGTGCAAGCAGTGAAGTCTCTGATAAGGCCTCACAGATGTGCAGGCTCATGTGAGCCTTCACTGCTTACATATCAATATTATGTATAAAATCAGTTAATCAGTTAACGACATGTCAGATAAAAGTGTGAGGAGCACAGTGGCTCACTGGTAGTGTTAGATTTGAGATCGAAGGGTTACTAGTTCCAGATTCATTGGAGACACTGTGTTGTGTGCTTGGAGTAAGACACTTTATACTCTGCTTAGTACTGTTTCAATCCTGGAAGACAGGAAAACATGCTGAAATGACTGAAAATTTGTTGACTGCGACGTAAAGCAACAACACAAACAAAGATAAATGTGTAAAAGTTGAGATTTATTGCTAGAAAATGGAGGAATTAGTAATTATTCAGGTGTTTATTACATGATTAGAAGTGACAGTGGATTAGTTTAGGGGATAAATCTTTTGGCCTGTAAATCAAGTCACAGGTTCAAGTCTCCGCTCCTCCAGTCTCCTTATGACCAAAGCTGTTGTGAAAATGTTAACTATTTACTTACTAGTGTTGTCTGCAGATAACTTTTGTAAACAGTTTAGACCCAGATCAGGATTGACAAAACATTGGGCCTGATCTGGATCCAAACTGTTTGACACTCTGATGGTATTGCTGAAAGAATTTTCCAAAAAAGTATGAATGCAAACACACACACATATATATATATATTTCCATTTTTTTTTTCAGAAACAACCATCAGTCAAAGACTATCTAGTCCAGAATTTCAGCCTTCAGAAGCCGCTGACTTGTATCCATGTCATAAGCACTTTCTTATACGAAGGTCACTGCGCTGTAAGGTAAGTTCTGGTATCATGCATTGTGAAAGTTTTCAGGATACTTCCTGAGTTCAGGACTTTGAAGCTGACTTTTCCTTTTCAGATTTATTTTCAGTTTGTCAACAGACAATGGATCATTTAAAATGATAATTATTATTTGTAGGGCTACTACTATAAGTTCAAGATTTGAATTTCTATAGTTCAGAATTTTGTGACGTTTTTTAACCGGGATTTTCTAGATTTATTCTCAGAGATTAATGGCCCTTATAAATGCTTTAAAAAAATCAAAAAAATTTGTCCTACTGTTCTAAACCAAAAATTTGCTTATCAGGTTATTAATACTGATTTGTATACCCACAGACCATAATTCTTTCCTATCTTATGACTGGCCACTTTTGTCGTCTGCTGATAACCTTTGCATAACAGTTTAGACCCAAATCAGGTCCAATAGTCATTAGATATTGACTTCCACATTTTAATGTTTGCAAAATTTTACTAACCTGTTTGGTGGGAACACAACAGATACAAGTTCAATGAGCCACATTATGCTGCCTTTCATTTGGGTCTTCACTGTTTGTAAAAGTACCCGTTTAGAGGCTTCCCCAATTACAAAGGGTTAAAGATAATATGCTTATGTATTAAATATGCAAATTAGGTAAGGTTATGTAATGATGCCCCTAACAATTTCATAAAAATGGCAAAATCTTGACATTTACTCTCCAATTTTAGTGTGGTTGTGATAAATCGACCTCAATGCGAGAAAACCTGTATTCCGGGTTTCTGACCAAGTAAGGCTTACATCACCCTGCTCAGCTACAGAGACTACCTATACTGACGGCAAGAAAAAAACACCTCATCTAAAAGTAAGCGTGAATATCTCTTAGACTGATCAGACAAAAGTTATTAATTTTAGTGCATTATAACATCTTATCAGTCAAGCGTATCTCATGAAAACCAAATTGCTGAAAGAATATTTGAGGCTGAGAAAACGACCTCGGTTCGTGACAGGGGTCACCAGTTTCGCGTGACACAAGGTTTAGCCACATTTGCTTTGTTTACAGACACAATCCCTTGACAAGAAAAACGTGTTTTACCATTGTAAAACCATCTCTATTTTACCAAAAATGCGTTTATAATGTTCAGACAATGTTTGTATGCGTCTGCTGAACGAAACAACTTACCCCACCCACCTTTTTGCCATGCATTTCAGTAAAACTTAAACGTCATGACTTTGCAAAGTGGGTGAAAATATTGTTACGAATCATTTGCAAAAGTCTTAAGTCTTTAACCAGCTAGGATTGCTGAGGAAACTCAATCTGGCACGTGTTCCAGACGACTGTTTTGGATGACGTTAACGTAGACCAGCGATTGGCCATTGGGCATTGCAGCTCATCTTAAATGATGTAATATTATGTAGGCATATTCTGTGTACATTACCTAATGTACCCCTTTATCATTTTTTCCATTACTTAAATCAAAACGAGAAAGTTAGCAAGTTTCGTAAACGGAACTTACATTTTGCCTTTAATATGACGTCATAATTTCATAAAGTTATTACTCACAAGCACAATTGTTTGAAAAAAATGATCCAAAATTTGTTCAGTGTTTAGCAAAACATTAACTGCACCAACTGGGTACAAATTCAAATTGAAATCATAAGCGAAAGATGCATAATGCTGTCATGTGTACATTGAGCCTCTGATGTCATCGGAATAATGCGTCACCTGCATATCAAATTAAAAGTCATTTTCCAACATTGCCCAACCTCTACATAAAGAAGCAGTACGTGGCTGTTCATTTTTGTATATCATCGCTAAGAAATCAGTGGTAATGAGAGCAGGGCTTCAGATTATTTTCAAGATTGGTGGGCCGAAGTGACCCATTGAGCAAAAAATGGTGGGTCATTTTTCTGAAATGATGGGCCCAAACATATTAAACTAACCACAGTTGACATTTAGGTAGTATACTTTACCTGCACACTGACACAGACACTTGTATGCATATATGTATAATGACTGCTGATTATACAGTGAAACCTGTCTTAAGCAGCTACTCAAAAAAGAAGACCAATTATCGCTTAATGCAGCTCAAAAGTATTGCAGAATGCTCCAAAGGGAACATTCTGCAATACTTTCGACCTTCATAAAGCTACCATTTGTTATTAAGATCTTTGTTTTGTCTTTTTTGAGTGGCTGCTTAAGACATGTTTTACTGTATTGACTACAAGATGATATTTTTATATAGTGAGATTTTTTCACAACTAAAAAGGATGGGTCCACTGGGCCCACTGCCTTGGAAAAAGATGGGCCATATTTTGAAATCATGGGACAATGACCCGGGTCCACCATAAATCTGAAGGCCTGTGAGTGAGGCGTTTTTAGTTGACATCAGTATAGAATATTGGATTTTTGTATGCAGCTGGTTTAGCTTTCATATTTTTCAAATAGTGAATAATGAAGACGCTGATCAGACTGAGCAGATGTGCAGGCTTTGCATGCAACAAATTCAGGTTTTCCAACCTAGCGGCTCATTCTGCTCAATTATTATTGAGTTTATTCACCCTTTGTTTGTTTGTTTGTTTTGATGCTTTACGTCCCATCAACAATCTTTCAGTTAAACAGGGACGGGTCTTCCTGGTTGAACCAGTACTAAGCTAGGATAAATGTGTCTTGCTCAAGGACCACAAGGCAGTGACGGCGGTGAGGCTCGAATCTGCAGCCTCTCGGTCTAGAGTCAAGGACTCTACCACTGAGCCACTGCCCTCCATATTCACCCTTTGTATACTGGTGACCCCTAAATGAGTACTTTGGCAGACAGTAAAGACCCAGATGAAATCCCATATAATGCAAGATTTCATCTGGGTCTACACTGTTTGCTAAGACGAAAACGATCTTCAGAGAAAGAAATACTATTTTATTTGGCAATTATAACATGTGACCCCTCAATAAATACTACTAACAGGGGACAAAAATTCCGCTCATAATTACGAGTGAAATCGAGAATGGACGAATAATTCTTCCCAAAGCACTCGTCCTGTAGAGAGTGCTTTGGGAAGAATTACTCGCGGAAGTCATATTAAATATTACCTCCTTATGTTCTTTATTGCATACACTTTTAAAGGACAAGTGCCTGTGTTTGCAGGACGAGTTGAAATTGTAAGTCACTTGTCCTGCAGGACAAGGGCAATGTTGAAATATTTTTTCCCCCTGATGAACCATCTCAATTTTATTGAATCAAACTAGAAGGAAGAAATCCATTAGTACATTGTTATTTTTTTGTTTGTTTGATTTGATTCTTTACGTCCCATCAGCAATCTTTCAGTTAAACAGGGACAGATCTTCCTGGGTTAAACCAGTACTAAGCTAGGATAAATGTGTCTTGCTCAAGGACCACAACGCAGTGACGACGGTGAGGCTTGAACCCATGGCCCCTTGGTCTCGAGTCAAGGGCTCTATCACTGAGCCACTGCACTGTCTAGTACATTGTACATAAAGAGTTAAACTGATTGAGAAAAAATGATGCTCTGTGATGTCTTGTTCACATCTTATTATTTTGTTCCAACTTGTTTAATGAATTGTTAGGTTCTCTGTTCGTTACTGAGAATTTAGGTCAACAATTACATCAGTTTTTTATTTTTCAGGAATGTGAGCACAATTTGAGTAAACCGGAGTTCAATCCTCTATCTATCAAGTTCAAGATACAATTGATTGCGATGTAAGTATTACTTTGTATTCAGGTCACTGTTTGCCATTGTCCGGGTTGAGAGAGTGTTATGCGGGATAACTCTTTGCCTGCTAGTGACGTCTGCTGATATCCTTTGCTAACAGTCTGGACTCAGATCAGACCCAACAAAATGTCAGGCCTGATCTGCATTTAAACTGATTGACACTGATAATCTTGAAGCTTGCACAGGAGACATATTTTAAAATGAAATAGAGAAATGAAGATATGAACCAGCACATGAGACTTTACGCATATTTTGAATTTAGTCTTAACTCAATATTTCGGTCAGAGGCATTTATCAAGCATTGTCACTGTTCATTTTGCAGATGTGATCTGCAGTTCATTTGAAAGTGCATGTTTTTAGCTCACATGAGTAGGAAGTACTCAAAGTAAGCTATTGGTATCAGTCATGTCGTCAGTCGTGGATTGTCAACAATTTGCTTTAAATGACAATTCCTCCTATACCACTGGGCCAGTTTTAACCAAACTTCACAGGAATGATCCTTAGGTGACCTTCTACAAAACTAGCTAAAAGAAATTTGATCTGTCAAAAAGCATGGCCCCCAAGGGGCGTGGCCAAATGCGGTAAGGCAAACTTTAGAAACCTTCTCCTCTGAAACCGGTGGTCAGAATTCAAAATGAATTTAGTAGAAATGATCACTGGGTGACCTTCGACAAATATAGCTAAAACGAATTTGATCGGTCAAAAACATGGCTGCCAGGGGGCGTGGCCAGTTTCCCTTATGTACCTATGTAAGAAATTTTAAACATCTCCTCTGAAACCAATGGACAGAATTGAAAATGGTTTGGCAGAAATGATTATTATACCCTCTACAAAACTAGCTAAAAGAAATTTGATTTGTCAAAAAACATGGCGGCCAGGGTGTGTGGCTTATCCTGGTAAGGCAAATTTTAAAAATCTTCTCCTGAAACCGGTAGTCAGGATTCAAAATAATTTTGTAGAATTGATCACTGGATGACCTTTGACAAAAATATCTAAGACAAATTTGATCCGTCAAAAAACATGGCTGCCATGGGGCGTGGACAGTTTCCCTTGTGTACCTATGTAAGAAACTTTAAACATCTTCTCCTCTGAAACCAATGTTCAGAATTGAAAATGATTTGGCAGAAATGATAATTATGTGACCCTCAAGAAAGATAGCTCAATGAAATTTGATCCATCAAAAATATGGCTACCAGAGGATGTGGCTTATCGTGGTAAGACAAATTTTAAAAATCCTCTCCTCTGAAACTGGTAGTCAGAATTAAAAATAATTTTGTAGAATTGATCACAGGATGTCATTTGACAAAAATAGCTAAAACGAATTTGAACCGTCAAAAAACGTGGCAGCCAGGGGGCGTGGCAAGTTTCCCTTATGTACCTGTGTAAGAAACTTTAAACATCTTCTCTGAAACTCAGAATTGAAAATGGTTTGGCAGATATAGTTATTTGGTGACCTTCTACAAAAATAGCTAAAAGAAATTTGATCCATCAAAATTTTGGCAAACAGCAAAGCCCCAGAGGAAATGGCGCATAATGCAGCATTTCATCTGGGGCTTCGCTATTTGCCAATGTACCCGTTAAGACCTTTTCAGTCTACAAGTGGTAAACTTCATTGTAAGACTCAGGTGGACAACAGATTCTTTTGTTTGTTACACAGGTTGCACATCCCAGAAATACGCCTGATGCATCCTCCAGAACTTCGTTTTAAGAAAGATACCAAGGTGACGTTGACCTTCAGTAATCCTGCTGCCTACAATGTGAAGCTTCAGCTACTACAGGTAGAAGGCAATGAAGGAGAAACGGTTACTGCCAAGGTAAGTGTTAACAAGGGGTATGGACTTCCTGAACTTCATTTTAAGAAAAATACCAAGGTGACGTTGACCTTCAGTAATCCTGCTGCCCACAATGTGAAGCTTCAGCTACTACAGGTAGAAGGCAATGAAGGAGAAACGGTTACTGCCAAGGTAAGTGTTAACAAGGGGTATGGACTTCCTGAACTTCATTTTAAGAAAAATACCAAGGTGACGTTGACCTTGAGTAACCCTGCTGCCTACAAGGTGAAGCTTCAGCTACTACAGGTAGAAGGCAATGCAGGAGAAACTGTTACTGCCAAGGTAAGTGTTAACAAGGGGTATGGACTTCCTGAACTTTGTTTTAAGAAAGATACCAAGGTGACGTTGACCTTCAGTAGCCCTGCTGCCTACAATGTGAAGCTTCATTACTACAGGTAGAAGGCAATGAAGGAGAAACTGTTACCGCTAAGGTAAGTGTTAACAAGGGGTATGGACTTCCAGAACTTTGTTTTAAGAAAGATACCAAGGTGACGTTGACCTTCAGTAACCCTGCTGCCTACAATGTGAAGCTTCAGCTACTACAGGTAGAAGGCAATGCAGGAGAAACTGTTACTGCTATGGTAAGTGTTAACAAGGGATGTGGACTTCCTGAACTTAGTTTTTAGAAAGATACCATGGTGACGTTGACCTTCAGTAACCCCGCTGCCTACAATGTGAAGCTTCAGCTACTACAGGTAGAAGGCAATGCAGGAGAAACTGTTACTGCTAAGGTAAGTGTTAACAAGGGATGTGGATTTCCTGAACTTCGTTTTAAGAAAGATACCATGTTGACGTTGACCTTCAGTAACCCTGCTGCCTACAATGTGAAGCTTCAGCTACTACAGGTAGAAGGCAATGCAGGAGAAACTGTTACTGCTAAGGTAAGTGTTAACAAGGAATGTGGACTTCCTGAACTTAGTTTTAAGAAAGATACCATGGTGAGGTTGACCTTCAGTAACCCTGCTGCCTACAAGGTGAAGCTTCAGCTACTACAGGTAGAAGGCAATGAAGGAGAAACTATTACTGCCAAGGTAAGTGTTAACAAGGGGTGTGGACTTCCAGAACTTCGTTTTAAGAAAGTTAGCAAGGTGACGTTGACCTTCAGTAACCCTGCTGCCTACAAGGTGAAGCTTCAGCTACTACAGGTAGAAGGCAATGAAGGAGAAACTGTTACTGCCAAGGTAAGTGTTAACAAGGGGTGTGGACTTCCTGAAATACGTTTTAAGAAAGATACCAAGGTGCTGTTGACCTTCAGTAACCCTGCTGGATACAATGCGAAGCTTCAGTTACTGCTTTCTAGTGGTGTAGTCAGAAGAGCATGAGATATACAGATTGATGGCAGGCGGGGGGCAGGGTGGCCCAAGCTAACATGGAAGAAACTGATGGAGAAAGACTGCCGTGAGTGGAAGGTCGCGACAGTTGACCCTCAAGAAAGGAGCACCTGGAGATCAGGTGTGAGAACTGCTATGTGTGCAACTAGCCAGTTACCCGGAAAAAAGCCCACTGATGTGGATGATGCCCCATGCACCTGCACGTTAATCAAAAATTGAACTGAAAATTAATTTTCTTATTTATCAACCAAAACGTATGTTGTGGGTAATAAATGAGCTATCTCATTGAGACGGTTCTTTTGAGCACCCAAAACACATGCTTAATCTGATAGAAAGTGAAAAAATAACAATTTTACACTAAAATTGTTTGCTTAATTGGACCTATGTAAGAGTTGACTATTGATCATTTTCATGTTAAATCTATCGGTCTTTAGATAAAAAGTATATAATAAAAAGATTATTTACTTATTTCTCAAACTTAACATATGTTGTGGGTACTCAAAAGAACCGTCTCAATGCGACGGTTCTTTTGAGCAACCAAAGCAGTTGTTAAAACTGATAGATAAGAAAAAATTCACAATTTTGCGATCGAAAAATTTGTTTATCAGGACTTATGAAACTAGTGACAGGCCCCCAGATAAGAGTGCGTAACTGAAAATTATTTTTCTTATTTCTCAAGCAAAACATATAATGTTTTACACTGCTAATTTCATATATACTTTTTAATCCATTTAAAATGACGGTCTAGTTCTTTTAGATGGCATCGAATTTTCCCAATTTGATAATCCAAATGTTTTTTCCCAGATTCATCAGGCCCCTGGCCCAATTTCAGAAAGGTAGGAAAATCACTGAATATACACAGTATAAAAAAGTTAAGAATGACTTTTTGCTTATGATATATGGAAGCTTTTAAATGGTCTGGCTTATTTACCCTTTGCTGAACCCCATTTTGTGGGGTTCAGCCCCACAAAATGGGGCATTTTGGCAAACAGTGAAGACCCAGATGAAATGCCACATCATGCGGCATTTCAACAGGGTCTGCACTATTTGCTGAGACAAAATCACAATCTTCAGAGAAATGAATAAATTTATCTTTAAGTTATAATCTGTGACCCCTCAATATATACAGTCATATACATAAGTTAAGCATCGCCTCAATAGTTTCCTAGAAAATGAAGGAAGCTTTACAGTCATGAATATTTTCTTGTTTTGTTTTTTTATGAAAATAGATAAAGTGGTGACAATTTACAGCAAATTTCGATTCGATTACCACAAAGTTAAACAAACGGGCATGGTAAATGCACACTTATCCCTAAAAATGTCCCTATTCTCTTACCCATTATGGTATTTTCAAAAGGCTTAGGCATGTAAATTGTTAGCGTTATATTGTTACAATATCAAAGACAATATAACACTAACAATTTACTTGTTACAATATCAAAGACACCGGGCCGCGTAGCGCAGTCGGTAACGTGTCTGGCTACAGATGCGTGTCTGACTGCAGATCCAGGGGTCGCGAGTTCGATCCCGGCCCGGTCCCATACTTTCGTGGAGATTGATCATGAAATAATTTCTACGGTCATTCTCCTCCCTTCCGCTGATTCATTCAAGAAGGGTTGTTGTCAGTTACAAGCGAAAGTATGTGCACAAATTACTGGTTAACCACTTGTTCAAGCCTGCCCAGGAAAAAGTGTGGTTAGGTGAAATGACCGTCCCGCAATGACCATAGCTGTTGACTTGGGACGTAAAGCAACAAAACCAACAACAACAATATCAAAGACAAGTTCTGCCTGAAAATTTCAGATTCATATCTCAAAAAGAATCAAAGTTATGGGTGTGCAAAGAATGGCATGTTATATAGTGACACTCGATTAAATATCTCTATGATCCTCTATAACTGACATGAAACTTTGAGTTCGACAGAATCAGTTTGGCACACATTTGAAAAATATGTCTAGATTACTTCTGCATTTATTTGAATTCAAAGTAAGCACTTTGGCTTAAGCTGTAACACTTTTTAAGGGTACACCAAAAAATAGGGGTTGGTGTCAACAGGACACTGTAGAAATTCAGCAAAATGACCAAGTGGCATTCTGATATGTTCAGCAGACCAAAGGAAGATTAGGGTAACAAAATGTTACAAACTGGTTGTTCTTCTGATGAAATTTGTACACGAAAAACGTCTCTGAAATGATGTTTGGGTGATGCTTAACTTATGTCTGACTGTATATATAATAATGGATCATCCTGACTTAACTGTACCAAACTTTACGAAAAATTGCATAGGTCTAAAGAGTTAATAGATCGTATGACTCATTACTTCATTGATTGATATCTTTCAGATTGATCTTCCCAAGAAAGAACTAGTTCTTGCCCAGAGAGATGACGCTGCCATCTATGACGATAACAGCCAGGCCCAGCAAGAATTCAAGGATGATTCAAGGTAGGCATCTCATGTATGCTCCTCTCACATAGTATAGAAGATCTAATCTACCCCATTCAATTTACTTGGTTTGTGTATGGGCCTCGTCGCCAAAAAAAAAAGCTGATTTCGTTGAATGTCCATATGCAGATCAGTTTTAACATGCTCAGTGCCGTTTTTATTCAACCCATAGAAAGTATTATAACTAAGCTCAATACTTCCTAACCCTTAAAGCGCCAAGAAAAAATGCATCTGAAAAATGACGTCTGCTGAAGTCGTCTGCTGCAAATAATTGTCTAACATTACTGACGAATTTAAGTATAGAAGCAAACAGGGTGGACCCAGAACAGACTGCTCCTATAGGAGCAGTCTAATCTGGGTCCACACTGTTTGTCATAGAGGCTTCTTAAAGATTTCAGCAGACAAGAAAAGCAGATGACTATTGTTGCAATTCGGGCTTGAAGGGCTAACATTCTAACAAGTTTCTACGATGAAGCTGCCTGAATTGAGCATTGCCTAGTAGCAAACCCTGAAGATAGGGTTGGTGTTTTTTTGCAACAAGTCCCACTTGAGACATTTCATGATAAACATCTTTTAGGATTAGTGACCAGGCCCAGAGGTTATAAACTTTTTTTCATGCTTAACTGAGGACGAAATTTCAACTGCTCATAAAAACTAAAATACCGACAAATAGGGAAGTTTCTTGCTTTAAGTCCTTCAGATGTTGTATTTATCATGCTAATAAATGTTAAAATGCAAACAGTTGTTGGCATTTTTACATTTGTGAGCAGGATAAATTTCATGCATAGCTGAGTTGAGTATGAAAACGTTTGGGGCCTGGTAGGACTCGAAGCAGTTTGCTCAGATACAAAAACAAGCAATAATCTTAGAAACTAGCATGTGGAAAATATAGCTATCATAGCTTCCACGGCAGCCAACAAGAATGCCTTTGCTCAGATACAAAAACAAGTAATAATCTTAGAAACTAGCATAATTGTGGCAAATATAGCTTCCACAGCAGCCAACAGCAATGGCGTTGCTCAGACTGAGCTGGTGCACAAGCTGATCAGTGCCTTCTTTGTTTTCATACAGCAAAATTAGGTTTTTCTCATGATGTTACATTATTATGGGCCTTGAAGCGAGAAAATCTGTCTTTGGGGGTTAAACGACCAACAAAGGCTGCATCCGTGCACTGTGTTCAGCACCTTTTGTTATTTGCTAATTGGAAAGTATCAAATCTAAACTTGCTACAGGTGCAATTTCAATTTTCTAACTAGTCTTTGTAGCTTAGGAGACTGATTTTAGTCCAGCTTTGTCGAAAATCCCGAAGATAGGTTTTGTCATGTCGAGGCCCATATGGTAGTTAGCTCTGACCAATAGTGGTATACTATTAACCCTTTGTATACTAATGGAGTCTTCCTTCTGGTTTGATACAATAAACTTGGGATAGTCCATTGTACATATCTGGGGGTGTCAGGTTATAATTTTAAAAAAATATTGTATTATTTTGTCTTAAGATCTTCTTTACCTTTACAAACAATGTATTATGCTGCATTTCATCTGGTTCTTCACTGTTTAAAGAAAGTACTAGTTTAGGGGTTTCCCCGAATACATTATAGGGTTAACCTATAAAACGCCACCTATAATTTGCAGCAGCCGACAATTTGAAATTTTGCACGTTTTCAAAAATAAAAAATAAGGCATGACATTTCATGTGAATCGTCTGTTGGCAGACGATTCTCATGAAATATCATACCACATTTTTTTCGAAAATTAGGAAAGATGTCGCAAAATTTGTCGTCTGCTGCAGTCGTGATTGGTGCTTTAAGGGCTAAGACGGATTGTTTGCATGGTAGCAGACAGGGCAGTAATAGCAATGGTACTCAAACAAATCCAACATAGAAATGTCATCTATAAACTTTTTGTTCACTGATGAAATCTTCTATCCAGTCGGATATATGAGCTGGTATCCAGCTTAAGGTACAAGTTCATAGGTTTAGATAAACAAAAATTTTCAGTGTAAATTTGTAAATATTTTCTTACCCATAATTTTAAGCAAATGTTTTGGGTGCTCAAAAGAACCGTCTCATTGAGAAGGTTCTTTTGAGTACCCACAACAGATCTTTTGGTTTAGAAATAAGAAAATTATTTTTCTGGTACGCTATCTTATCTGAAGGCCTAATGACCTGGATCTTGATTTTATAGTTTTTTTTTCTTTTTTGATTCTTGTTGTTCAGGCATTATACTTGATTAATCCAACTGATGCCACTCTGACATCATTGAGTGTTTTGAAATATTAAAGATAGCGTCCAAGATGGCCGTCAATTAGGTTCCTAGGACCTATACGACATACTTGATCAAAAGCATTTTAATTTTGACTTTTTATGTATGTTTAGAAGCTAAATGATCCAAACAATTCAAATGGAACATTGTTTTGATTCATATGGTTGAAATATTAAAGATGGCGTCCAAGATGGCCGTTAGTTAAGCTTCGAAGACCTATATGACCAACATACTCGATAATAACCTTTTAATTTTGACATTTTTTATGGATTAGTCAGGGCCCTTAGGGACAAAAAATAGGTCCCGTGCGAGTTGTGTGCCGATTTATGGTGACCTATATCAAAACCTTCAGTGGAGTCTTACCTTTAATATAAAGGTGGTCACCCATCTCAAATCCGCGTCTGAGGCTAGTTATGACGTCATAAATATGGCGACCATAATAAGAAACTGCCCGTTAATAAAAGCTATAGTTTGTGTTGGTATGGTCATATTTATCCAACACGAACGCTTTTTTTAACATAATATCAATTATTTTAGTCATATGATGGTTACATCAATGTTTCACCTGACTTTGACAATAATTTATTTATCGATAACCATATTTTGCATGCAAAATACCGTAGATTTCTTGTAAATACCCAGCTTATTGGGCCACCTTTAGACTGGTGGTTGAGAATGTTATTGCTCCCCCTGGGGAATTTATAAATTCTTTTGGAGCAAAATTACAGCTTCCTGTGTTGTTATGTACGTTACTTTAATTAGATTACCCTTTAAACATGAAACTTGGGACCAATATCATTTACTTTCTAGCTTATATGTGCATTTTCCAAAATGTTTTGAATATTTTGTACTAACAAACTCATTTTGGTTAGAAAAATCCAAAGTTTGCTTTTATACTTTAAATATAGTGTCTTAGACGTGCAATTAAACAACCCAAAGGCTTTACCCAATTTTAAGGAGCCGAATTTGGTTGCCATCATTTAAGTAAAAATATATGAAAACATTTGCTGCTGTTGGATATCTTGCATATTTGGGATCGTCTTGCTCATATTATTAAAATTATAGAATTTGCAGGTTTAACAACAAGACTGAAGCACTTGTTAAAGCTTGTAACACATGTTACATGACATAATTAATGAGCAAGGACATTGACTTGATGTAAGAGATGATATTTCAGGATAAAATGAATATATTTCGTATGTTTTCCTAGCTAAAGTCTCCAGCCTCTGGTACCTAAGTCTTAGGTATTGATGATTATTAAGCCCCTGTACCTTTGTTACAGATGTTATGAATATTTGTTTTCAATATTTCCTAGTATGAATAATTCTAAAATAAAGATACATCCTAGAGGAACATAGAAAATAATCGTTTCACATTTAAACAGTGCAATTTAGTAAATGTCCTTTTCTAACGTAAATATTCTAAACCAATCCTTATCCAAGTCATATACAATATCGATTATTATTTCTGCTTCTCTGGTAAAATAATTGTCCTCCTCATCTCATAAAAAAGCAGAATAATCATCAAACAAGATTTTGACTGCAAGCTGAGTATTGACCTGCTCCATCCCAAACTCTTTTAGATATACTCTATCGTCTTTACCAATTCAAGGTGCATCGAATAGGAGATATTTGCACACTGTAAGCATGGGTGTTAGCCTGTAACAGCTTATTACATATGTTACTTTATCAATTTGAGAATAAGAAAATTGAAGCTTGAGCTACAGAAAAAAGACTTTAAAACTATACTATGCACAATAAGTTTAGCAATTTCTTATGTTTCACATCTTTATGTGCTCATATTGTGTGCAATGTCGAACAATTTCAAATGCAATGATGAGAACATGACCTTAGACAAATGAAACCACGAATTTACAGATGCCATCCTTTAAAATGACATTTGGGGAGAACAAGAATTGCAGGAGGGGTCAGTAAGCTAAAATGACATCCGTTGTAAGTAATGCTAAATGATAGCATGTGATTTTTCGTTTGGTGGTCTTACATCTTCCTCATGCCATCATACGCCTATAAAAACTATTGGTTATGTGACAGATGTGATAGAGATTTCATGCGGAAAAAAGCAGCTGCCATCAATGACGTCAAAACGTAGTCATCATTTGATTACACTTCTAATGTTAACTGGCGTGCCAATTCAACAGTGACTCAGTTTACAAAGATGGCATAGGCTTACAATGTAATTGATCCTATGGTTGATTAAAACCTGAAGTTGACGGAAAATGGTGCGATGCATTTGCGAGATAATGGTGACGTTAGATTTTATCGTTCGGGTTGTGCTCTATAGCCATGAAGATGTTTCATTCAACATTATTTTTCTGAATGTGTTGGAAGGCATAAAACAGTTTCACCTGTCAATGTGGTTCAAGAAAAACCGACTAAAACACCGCTTAAAGGCGATAACGTAAATGCATTAATAAAAACGTCAAATTGTGAAAACTTGATCCTTTATCTCTCTTCTACAGTTCAGAAAATTGCAGCATTTGCTATGCTTTTTTTGGTTTCAGTGACCAAACAATCGCTTGACAATGTTTTTGGCTTACCCATATGATCAGAAATACCCACGTTACCCGCTAGCCTTAAAATTTAACGTCACTTTAGCACGGCCGCTGTCTTTGGTAATTCCATATTTTTTACATGGAAATTCTTGTCTGATGTTCGGCGCTTATATCTTCATGACAGCAAATGAAACTTGAGATCTGATTTGGATGGGTTCTCACATACAAAAAAAATTGCTAAACTTATTGTGCATAGTATAGCTAATCAATGAACATTCTAATAGTCTGCAAATTACTGGATGACTTTACTATATATGACAGCTGTTTACGGCAACATGTTGTATTATGTGCGTTACATGAACTTAATTATAATATAAAAGTGGTAATTTTTGGCTTTCGTCATTTAGTTTAACGACTGCTCTCAGTCGGTTTCAAACCGTTTTAGATTATCATTATAATTTTACTTTTAATTCAATAATTCGGCCAAAGGCCATTATCAAGAAAACATGCACTTCAATGTCAACTACAAGATGGTGGAACAGAGACTATGTAGTTGACATTGAAGTGCATGTTTTTCTTGATAAAGGCCTTTGGCCGAAATATTGAATTAAGAGTAAAATTATCATATGTGTTTAACATTGTTCCCTATGGAATATAAATGAATATCGTTTTAGATTATGTTTAACAAACCTATACTCAATTGACGAATACGAAAACCAAATTTTCCTTCCTATCTTAAATATTTTGTCTTATATGAGCTAATGCACAACCCTACTCCCAGTTTTGCAGAGGAGCAAATTTTGTTTTCGCCGCTTAAATAAAACATATATAAAACAATTGCAGAGTGTTGATATTTTACATTTTCTTAAGCAGTCTTGCTCATATATCATCAAGTTTCTAAGATCAGAACACTTATTAAAGATGTCAATGTGGCATTGGTGATGTCACAACCGGGGCTCTGATCGAATTCCATGCATTTTCAGGTGCTGATATTAACTAGTTCAATGTCAGGAAAGAGCAGTAAATCATATTGGCAGGCATTTAGCTATGCTAGAGACTCTATCCACGAAGCATTCTTTCACCTCGGCTCAGTGCCCTTAGAAAGCACTGTGGCGGATGCACTAGAGTAATATATTTGTAAATTGTCCTGACTTCTTAGCTCTCGTCTGTGATGTTTAACTGTGAGTTTCCATTGGTATCCTGGGTCAGGTGTGGTACTTGATTGTATCGATTCCTGATCTTTGCCGTCTTTCTTACTTTGTATTAGCCAGTCACCGATATTTTTCGACTCACTGCGTTGACGTAGTGGATATTTGGGAGAAAAAAGCTGAATTGCAAAATTACCACTTCCAAGAGCTGTGTTTCTCGAAGGTGTCAAACGTGCGCAGTACCAGTGCATCATTTGGAAAACCTCATCTGTCATTAACCCTGACAAATCAATGCCTGACAATTAAAAAAGTTTGACATCCCCCCCCCCTGCATGCGCGGATCCATGAATTTTCGTCGGGGGGGGGGGGGGGGGGGGGGGGGGGGGGGGGGGGGGGGTCAGTCTGACAAAAAAAGCTCTGACAACTTTTTTTTTTAGTCCTCAGCTTATTTTACAAAAATCAAATGGTCAATTTCAAAGAAATCTATCATTTTTCAAGGTTCAATTGAAAGATTGTCGTCCCATTTTTCAAGGTTCAATTGCTTATTCCCTATAGAAACCCATATAACTTGTGATATTACAGGGGGGGGGGCGGACCCCCCTGTCCCCCCCTCTGGATCCGCACTTGCCCTGGAAAATAATGGACCCCCTCTGGATCCTTGGTAGAGTATAAGTATAAATTTCTCAGCAATAAAACCATTGGACCCCCTCTGTAAACTGTAAAATAAGCTGAGGACTAAATAAGACTGACAAAAATCCCTGGATCCGCGCATGTTGCCTCCTGCCCCCGAAACCCCTCTGCAGCTGATAAAATGTAGTTGCAGCATGTCTGTATGCGAAACATCTCGGTGTAAATACAAAGTAAACCATTTGTATTGTATGGATGATGTGTTGCCGTGGAGCAGAAGAGGACTCATGTAAAATATTGCCAGTGGTTAATATGCTTATGACTTTTGAACACCTATTTTCATGTGGATTCAGATTTTTCTTTAGCCGTATCAGCAAGAATGCCTTATTGTCTGATTTTGACCTTTGAAGACGATTCTACCTATAAGCATGCGAAAGATAAATCAGATTGTAACAGTTTTCTATTGGCCGTGCTATGGAAATACAATGGGTAACTTGTAGAGGGTTTATCCTTATTTCCATATCATGAACTTACTACTAAGTAGACTCTTCTAACGTTTGATCCTTCAGGGGTCAAAATCGGACTATAATGAGTTTGGTTGATAGTGTATGCAAATGATTATTACTACTATCTTTTCTTTGAGTGTAGGATAAGCAGCTACAGATAAGTCAAAAGCTTTTGAGCGTAACTCTATTAACAATATTGATATGTTGTACTAGAAAAAAAGGTTTTCTATAAAAGCTTTTACTATAAAAGCTTTTACATACACATATGTTCTACCCGGACTGGCTCATTTTACGTATTCTGCATCAATCGTTTGAAATAGAAAGACCCAAAGGTCATTGGTTAGAGGTCGTGGTACATCTATATATATATATAAGCATAAGAGATTATAGTTACACCGTTCATTATCGTGTTTTCCATTCACTCCACTGTCTTTTTATTCGTAAATCGTGACGGCATTTATGTCCCACCCTCGAACTGACTTCACACTATCTGAATATATTTTGTATGTTACGATTTAAAAGAGTTTGTATTCAGTCATGATAAGGCTGCCAGTTTATTAAAGGAATATTTCCATGCGTTGGAAGTGGACAAAACGCATATATATGTGGTATTTACATATTAGGCGTCATTTCAATGTCATCTTTTTGTTCTGATGCGAAAACACTATGGGCGACATGTTAATTATAATTATTAACCTCCTAAGATTAAATTTGGTGCATTTGGACTGAAATTGGCAAACAAAATGCAAGAGAGTCCTGATTGCCATATACTACAATGGACATACCGTTTAAATTGCACTGATACAATATACGTTATTTTGATGATGTCATAATGACGTCCAGACGTGAAACCCAGATGGGTGACCAGGTGATTTTCATTAGTTATCCCCTAAAGTTTGATTTGGTATAGGTCACCATAAATCGGCATCAAATTCGCACGGGAGTCCCGATCGCCCCTGACTAGATGTTTAGAGACTAAATGATGCAAACAATTAAATTGGAACATGGTTTTGATCAAAAAGGTCGAAATTTTAAAGATAGCGTCCAAGATAGCCGTCAGTCAGGTTCCAAAGACCTATCTGACCAATAAACTTGATATAAAAGCATTTTAATTTTGACTTTTATATGGATGATCAGAGGCCTAATAATACAAATGATTAAAATGGAGCATTGATTTGATTCAGAAGGTTGAAATATTTAAGATGGTGTCCAAGAGTGCATATCTTGACTGCCAGTTGGGTGTAACTGTAATATACAGGCCTGCTGCTCCGGTGCAATTGTAACAAACATCTGCCTGTCTAATTATAACCTTAATTCGTTCCTAATACACCAAGTGTCCTATTCAAAAAGATACCAGTGATATCTGATCCATAGGGAAGTTTTGGGAAGCATCTGAAAAATAGGCAGATACCCTATCAAAATGTCAGAGGTCCTTTACGACATAGAACATAACAAGGGTTGCAAAATATGTTCTCATAATCAAGTTATTATAGATTGTATTATTTCAAGCATACCACTTAACCACAAGTGTTTAAGTATCATTCTGATATGGGTCATTGTTTCTCATAAGTAGTAGTGGTCTCTAAAAAAAAGTAAAAAAAAAAAAAAAAAAATCTATATATATATATATTTTTTTTTACTTTTCTTAATTGGGAAAATCAGACATTGTATTGGGGAAAAAGGTGGCTATTTTCGATTGGGAATGGGGCCAAAATTGGGCCCCTAGAAATGGGCAGAAAATCCGCTGGATATACATATATATTTTCGATATTCTAACCTGTTATGTCCTTCGTGTGTCATCTGTCATGTGTCCTCAACATTTGTTTCGAAGGACATCTCCTCCTAAACTACTGCTTGTATTTTGATCACACAGGGCAGGAACAATCCTTATATGGCCCTCTAGTGGTTCTAGGCTGAAGCATATCAAGGTCACATGGGCTAAAAATAGATTTTCAAAAATCTTCTTGTCTGAAACCACAAGGCCTAGAGCCTTTATATTTTGTAAGTGAGTATTGACCTAGCGGACCACTTTTAAGTTTGTTCAAGTTATGGTTCTGGGGCCAAAAATGGACCCACCTGGAGGTCACCAGGGGTGTGGCCAACCTTTAGATAAGAAGTTTTAACAAATCTAAGGTGTCAGAGTGATTCAGGGCCACTTGGCCCTCTTGTTGTTTTAGACAACAGTGAATACCCTGATAATACAACTTTTATCTAGGTATGCACTGCTCACCAAAGTACCAATTTATAGGTTTACTGTATACAAAGGGTTTCAATCATTTCACCTTTGAACCTTTATATCCCACCATTTTTTCTTTGTTCTCAAAATGTTACCTGCTTTTACATCTGCTGCATATATTCAAGTGGCCACTTCAATCAGAAGTTTGGTCTGGGTCCATATTGTTTGCACTATATAAGCTACCTAAGAACATAGACAGATGAGAAGAGCAGACAACAAAAGTTGTGACTGGCACTGCCACGGGAAAAGGGTTAAACAGATGATAGCATAAGGATGAACTATCATTACTAAGGTATATTCATATACCTGGAAGGGGGCCCAATGATGTGGACCTGCATGTTTAAAAAAAAAATCTGACGATGATGATGATATGACTAAAGTAGGAAACTGGTTAAGTGTTAAACTTTCAATACATACATATTGTACGCCCTGTTTAACCCTTAAAGCGCCAATCACGACTGCAGCAGACGACAAATTTTTCAACATCTTTCGCAATTTTTGAAAAAATAAGGTATGATATTTCAAGACGATTCTCATAAAATATCATGCCTTATTTGTTATTTATGAAAAAGTGGCAAAATTTGAAATTGTCATCTGCTGCAAATTATAGGTGGCGCTTTAAGGGTTGATAAAGAGGATGTTTAATTTTAAAATGAAGATAGAAATGGTGATTGATTGCTTCAAAGTAAAACATGCCTCTTTCAGACTTATACTTTCAAGTACACTTAAAAGTGTTTTCCTGTAGTTAAGGACATTTATTGTGGAAATAAACCCATATCACTTTCTTTGCAAAATTAACCTATCACCACACAACATATTGATTTTCTTTTAGATTAAAACCAGGGTTTTTTCATTCATATGAATCATTTCCTGAGTTTGGGAATGTCAACTGATATCTATAAAAACCATTTAAGCAAAGACCATTGTATGCGAGCAAATGATATTGTATGCAAACAAATGCCAGTGTGTGTGTCTGCGGAATTCCCCGTCTGCATTCATAGGAAATGGTTATCTAAATATTTCAAGGGAATTTTCAATTATAATATTAATGAATAGATTTACCCTTTTTTCTTAGCATACAAACAGATAGGACCTAGCAAACAGTGAAAACCCTGATCAGACTGCTCCTGATGGAGGGTCTACACTGTTTGCCATTGTGTCACAACATATTAAAACTCCTTGCCAGAGGTATTTTTCATTTTTCATGTAATAATAGAAAGTCAATATGTCTTATTAATATGGTTGTCAGAGAGAAAATGAACATAGTGAGATAGACACATGAACAACAGCGCCAATCACAACTGCAGCAGACGAAAATTTCGAGACATCTTTCCCAATTTTCGAAAAAAATAAGGTATGATTTTTCATCAGAATTGTCTGCTAGCAGACAATTCTCATGAAATGTCATGCCTTATTCATTATTTTTGACAAAGCGGCAAAATTTTGAATTGCCGTCTGCTGCAAAATATAGGTGGCACTTTAAGTGTTAACATAGCACATCATTCAACAATTTATTAAACAGAAAGCACATGCTTTTCTTTCCTTGTCAAGTATGTTATTATGACCAAGCTTAAACTCTTCAGGTGCTGAATTTCTAAAATGGAATCTTCTCGTTGACAATCTGACCTAATATATCAGGATGATAAATATATAATTTGCTGAATAAAGCGAGCACTTAGGTTCCTGATCAAAGAAGCAGGTTGATCTGGGGCTATTTTCTTTGCACATGTTTTTTTCCTTTTTTAATTATTCAGAGTAGATAGTAGGGCACAGTTTTTAAAATGTAAAATATTGATTGGGTACTTAACTTTAAAAGTTTTGAATGTGGACCAAGCTAGAAAAAAGTACATTAATCTTTAGCCAAAGACTCACAGTATCTTTGCTATAGAAGACAGGGAAGACTGATCAGACTGGGCCGGTGCCCAAGCTGATTTAATGGGCCTTCTGAGCACATATCCTAATTCTTGGTTTTGTGTTTAATCAATATGGTTTAAATAATCTTTGCTGTTCATATAAGTGGTGCCTTTTATTTAGCATAATGTTTCACAATGGAATACCCGTCAAGGAAGTATGATTAAATTTAATACCATACCACTTTAGAAGCTCAGCTGACTGTAATCATCCAGGAAATCAAACACTTGTATACTATACTTATGTTACCACAAACTTGAACTATGTTTCATGGCTATGAGAAAAAATGGTATTTTTTTACATATGTAAACAACAATGGTTGAGCTCAGTCTATAATAATTGTAGCAGAGCACAATTAATGTCTTTGTCTATATAGACTTGATGCGGTACTTGATTCCTGATCTTTGCACCCTTACTTACTTTGCTAGTATATGTAGCTGAGTAGACGAGCTCTAGTTTTACCTGACACCAAACCCCAAAGACAGATTTTCTGTGACATGGTTCAGTTTTCATGGAAAACCCAATATATTTGATTTCAAGTTTTAAATTATAGACCACAGTTGGAGACATTATACATAAAAAGCCTGTTTTAAGCTGTCAATCAAAAATAGACAAAGCAAAGCTCTTAAAGACAAATGGTAGCTTAATGAAGGTCGAAAGTATTGCAGAATGCTTGGAGCATTCTGCAATACTTTTGACCTGCATTAAGCGAAAATTGGTCTTGAAAACCAATTTTGGTCTTCTTATTGAGTGGCCGCTTAAGGCAGTTTTTACTGTAATGAGCTGGGACTAGAGAAATCAACAATGTGGCTGTGCGTCACAAGACAAATTAGATCAGCCTAGACATCAGTTCAGTCTGATTATATTCTTCACTGTTCATATGAAGAAAGCTTTGGTCAATAGTTACCAACTGACTGAGCACACAGGGAAGACTCTGATCAGACTTAGTCTTCTCACAGTGCATACTCATTTTGTTGGTTTTGCCATGTCATGGCTCAATTATGAATATATTGTAATATATAATTCAGCAGTAATGTGCAATATAAAAAGAACAGGCCTCGAAGTTATAAATTTTTTTGCATGCTCAACTCAGCTGAGCACGAAATTTATCCTGCTCATAAATGTTACAATGCCAACAATTGTTGGCATTTTAACATTTATTAGCATGATAAATACAACATCTGAGAGACTTATTGCAAAAAATGTCTTTATTTTGTCGGTATTTTAGTTTTTATGAGCAGTTGAAATTTCGTGCTCAGCTGAGTTGAGCATGGAATAAGTTTTATAACCTCGGGCCAGTTCACTGCTTTAGTAGTCTCATAGCTCAGATTAGGCCCAATTATATTATTTGGCTTTTGGGTCCCTGTCTAGCCATGCCCCCAACTGGTTCCTATCTCTGTTAGCTTTACATGAGACCGGGACATTGCATACCACATGGCGATACAGTGACCGAATAGCTGAATAATATTATAAATAGATGTTAAGATACAAGTTTGTATGAAATTAGTTTCTAATGAGCTTTTATGATAATAGTGACTCGGAGTCAGGGCTGGGAGACATATTGTTTTCCATGTGCATCCGTCTATCCGGGCAGCCATCCGATACATAATGGAGTTATGCAATCTGTATGGCCATGTTTAGCAAGGTTAGGGTTAGGTTAGGGTAGCTTGGTGTTATGGGTTAAAAAGGAGCTTATGGGGTAGCTTATGGGGTTAACTATTTGTGGTCAACCTCATAAATTTGTAATGGGAAATTACCATTAATAATCTCAGAACGTCCGTCCTGTAAGTATATCCGTCCGTCTGACTGTCCGCACAAATTTGAGTCCAATCCTTCTACAGTTTTAGCCGGATCCTTTTGAAACTTTGCGGTGTTTTTGTCAAGGTCTGAAGATGTGAATGAGGTTTAGTTCTAATTTTTGTTACTTTTTTCGCAGTTTAAACTTGGTCGTTTTTTGGCTCAACTTCTACCAAAGCATATAGACACTGGGTATCTTGTTATCTCCTCCTACAATTTTACCTGGATCTTTTTGAAACTTTGCACATGTTTTTGTCAAAGTCTGAAGATGTGCATGACATTTGGCTGTAATCCTCAGATTAATTTTTGTTACATTTTTCGCAGTTTGAACTTAGTTTGGCTCAACTTCTACTGAAGCATATAGACTCTGGGTATCTTGTGAACGCAACTCCTCTTACAATTTTGCCAATATCTTTTTCTAAAATTTGCAGGTGCTTTTGTCTCAGTCTGTAGATGTGCATGTGATTTGGATGTAACATGGATTTTCTATTATAATGCAAACAATATTATTTGCCCAGCCATTATTTGGGAAAAAGTTAATTATCATATATATGATAAATAACTTTTTCCCAAAAATATGATAATTAATTTTTTCCCAAATGATGTTTGTGCAATAGTTTACTGAATTAGCTGGATATCTTTGCTGGATAAGAAATTGATTTTATGCTAAAAAAATCACCATTATTTCAGTTTGAATTGCATTTAGTGACATTTCGAAAGGGGGGTGGGGGAAACATCTTCTTTTTTGCAGAAAAAACAATTCTAGTTTAGCCTTTTTGCGGATAATTTGAGGGCTGGACCAACTACCTTTACTATAGAAAAATATCATCTCAGAAACTTTTATCTGGCCATTTTTATGGGCAATCCTGCATTAAGACTGTTTGAAGTTATTTTTTAAGGATTTTCCACCTCTGAAGCCTGGTCTCTGTGCATTCAACAAAAGGTTTTGCTCACGACAAATCACATTAGAATATTGAATGAATCATGTTTACAATGAATAAAGGTGTTAATATTTCTGTTATATTTCTGTTTTTCAGTATTGTTGCTTTCCGTAAAGCCAACAAGATAGGTGTGGTATGTAAGGTGACACCGCTGGTACCCGACGGTGATGTGAAGGTTTGTTTCCTGCTGAAGCACAACTACAAGAACACAGCTTCCTCACTGCCAACCGAGAACCAGGAGCCTCCCATTGTATGGCTAGAACATAGAGTTGCTTTGAACCTGGGACCCGTTGCACCCCCAAAGTGAAAAGTAGAACAAGATGTCTAAAGTGTTGTAAGCTTATCAAAGTCATTTGTGGTGCATGTTCAATGGCTTAACTATGTTGGGACACTGTCCTGCAAACTATTTAGATACAGATGAGATGTCTATGAACCATCTAATCTGTATCTACCATGTTTGCCTATATAAGTCCAAAAAAAACCCCTGTGTTTAGGGTAACCCGACCCTACCTAAATTTACTGGTGAAAGATAGAATTTTTTTTTCGGGTTTTCTGGAAAATATATAATTTTATGCATTTTGAAAAGCAAAATGCCTTTCAAAATGCATAAAATTATTTTTTTCCAGAAAAAAAAATAAAAGGTTAAAAATATATGTGTGCCTACCCTACCTAAAATTTACCCAAAACACACTTATTTTTTTATTTGGCCTTAGCTAGAATTCTAGAGGAAAACTCCTATTGGTAGTGGTGTACAATCAATTAAAGCTGAATGGAAGTTTCCATCAATTGGACCTGTTCATTTTCGTTTTTAGGGTTGTTAGGTTGTATTTTTCATTTTTATCAAAATTCTAATTGAGCTTTCTGCAAGCAAACAGTGGAGACCCTGATCAGACGCCTGATCTGGGTCTGCACTGTTTGTCTATGTCCCACAAAAAGAATGCAAGGCTTAAATGGGTTAAGCTAATGGGTTGTATATCTTGTTGATGCAAATGTTGTTGATGCAATAAACTTATGATGGTGCATTTAATTTAATGCTTTATTATACACGTTTTTTTGTTAGAAAAATGGGGTATATTAATTTCGTACCAAAAGTCTTAAATCTTTCGAAAAATTCTTTCAGGAATACCATCAGTTTGGCTCCAGATCAGGCCCAATTTTCTGTCTAGCCTGATCTACTTACAAACTGTTTGCATAGATTATCAGTAGACGACAAAAGTTTCACTGGGAGGTAAATAGTTCCCACTATATCAGTGGCTGACTCATATGACCTTTAGGGATGTGATGATTATTAATTATTGTATTTTCCAATATACGCATATTTTCTGGAATATGGGTTTGCTAATACCTAATATAGTCATTATATTTTACTCTTTCTTTTTCAAGCTTTTTATGCTCACAGTTTGTTTCATTAACTGGCAGTGTTCCATACCTCATCAAGTGCATCAAGTTATAAGTGATTTACTAAGTGTTTTTAAGAATATACTTAAGATATCTTAACCCTTATAATGCTGGATATTTTATGTACTACACTTCTTATTTTTGATCCAATTAACTTACAGGATTCTAGTTACAAGTATATATTTACAAGCAGTGGAAAACATTGTGGATCCTGATCAGAAGCTCCGGATCAATATAAAGGGACTGATCACTGACGGAAATACAAAGTAATGTTGTCGAGGCTTTGTTTTAGCGCTATTTCGAAGTACTACAGCCTATAAAATTGATCAAGAACATACCAGAGATTATATAAAGTTATTCCCGGTATGCAAGGTTGAAATATTACAAGTTTAAGTAAACAAAATTGAAGTTTTATCTTTTTATGTTGATTTCTGCCGATTTTCGGCTATAATTGCCGAAAAATAGCTAAAAAGGGTACCTAGGTTTCTTGCTGATGTTCATAAAAACAGATAAGCTTTCAATAAATATAACAACACAGTCTTAAAGATAGTATATTGAACCATTGCTTTTTGAAGAAAAATCACAGATATGCAGAGAAATAATAGAGATATGATTATTTAATCTTGAACATACTTCAGTTTTGAAAGCTCAGCCTCGACAACATATTCCCAATATATACATTTACCTGTATGTAAATTACCAGTCCGTGTATACTGGGTCCGAGTCAGAAGCAAGCACTGTGTTTAATCCAAGATGTTACATATTAAGGTTTAAGTCAGTTGTATAATTTTTTGAACTAGAGGTTTCACGTTAGAGTTATTGTACTGATATTTAGAGATAACTATAATTGAGCCTTGACATGAGATTTCCAACAATGTGGTATGTGCGACTAGCAAAGCCTCAGATCAGCCTGCGCATATGCACAGTCTGATCAAAGGCTTTGCTAGTCGTTGGCATATTCTATGAGTATTAAGCTACTGACTGAACATCATTTGGAGTTTCTAAGGTTAAAAGAAGGGTGCACAGGCTCATCTGAGTTTACACTTGTCAAAATGCCACATTGATGGAAATCACATGACGCGGCTCAATGGCTGTATTCATATCATCCCAGTATCAACTCAACCCTCACGATCATGTGGACATTGGTCCATGGTCAATATGGGCAGGGATTTTCTTACATGTGTTAATGTGTAACTTGAAAAACAAATTGCTTTCTTCAATAGCAAATGTTTCACAAATACATGTGAATGGACCCATTTAGGAAGCAACTACTTTTCAGTAAATGTTCTAAAAAAAACAAGCATCTACCTTTCGGAAAATGTTCATCTACCTTTCCGTAAATGTTCTAAAATTTGAACTAGTTGCCTGCCAAAAAGGCCTAGATACATCAAGTGCAGACCCTGGTCAGGTGCTTCTTCAGAAGCAGTCTGATGAGGGTCTTCCCTGTTCGGTATTCTGACAAGCATTTTGTGAATTCTAGCCCTGATAGTCAAGCAGAATGAAAAGCAATATATTCTTGAAAAAGGCAGGTGCAGGTTTTCAATCTTGACACATTACATTTGGTAACATTCTTCTCAATTTGGGAAATGACCTTATTCAATTGGGAGTTGGGCTGAAATCCAGCCCCAAATGAAGGGTAGGAAAGTCTGTGATTGGACATGATCTGAAAATGCCATGAACCATGTAATTGATTTTTCTTATGTTTTTTTGCTTCCCCAGTGTGTGTTCTAAATGCTGTAACTTATTATATCCATTGCTGATTAATGACACAGTTACCTGTACTCTATGTAAAAATATTGTATTTTCTTGTAATTGTATGATAGTGAATAAATATTGTATGGCCTTTATCACATCACATCCAATATCAACCCTGGACTTCCATGTGATAAATACACATTATTATAATAGTAGCTTGATCTGGCGTACAGTATCACGTCGAATGGATGAGGTCATACCATAGGATCACCCGAGACGCGAAGCGTCAAGGGTGATCCAATGGTATGGCCTCATCCACGAGACGTGATACTGTACGCCAGATCAAGTTGCTTTTATAATAATATGTTTATTATACCTTTCCTGACATTAATTTGATTTTATAAATTGTTTTGGTCTTTAATCCAGAAAAATTGTGGGAATTACGTTTTGTCGCGTCATATTCACGTCATATAATATGACGTTACGTCATCATGTTTTCAGTCTCTGGTTCCATGCTTGAAATTTACTTTACGTAACGTCGCCGCAAAAGCAGGTAACCGACATTAGCCTCGTTTTAAAGGATAGTGATATGGATTCAGAAAACCTCAGTTCGTTGATCCGGCTTTCTGTATCAGATGGCCAGAAAACAGACAGTTCTAAAGTCGTATTATTTATAGGTATATAATAAAATGGATAGAATCTATTTCATTATATATTTATCTTTACCATGTAATTTTTTTAGAAGAATGCGGTGGCTCAGTGGTAGAGTACTTGACTGGAGATTGAGGGGTTGCGCGTTCAAGGCTCACTGGAGGCTTTGGGTTGTGTCCTTGAGCAAGGCATGTTATTTGCTGCTTAGTACTGGTTCAACCCAGGAAGACCCATTCAGACATGACTGAAAAATTGTTGACTTGGACATAAAGAATCAAAACAAACAAAATTTATCATGATTTCATACAGTAAAACTTGTGTAAAACAACAATCTCAAAAAGACAGAAAATTTGTTTTCAAGACCAATTATCGCTTAATGCAGGTCAAAAATATTGCAGAATGCTCCAAGAGAGCATTCTGCAATACTTTTGACCTTCATAAAGCTACCATTAATTTTGTCTTTCATATCACTGTTTTGTCTATTTTTGAGTGGCCACTTTACACGGTGACGGGTTTTACTGTAGTGTACTCTTTAGGAATTGAATTGTGTCTAGATTCTAGACATGACAGATAATTAACCTTAAACTCCTGCTTATATTTCGAACTGTCTGTATTACATCCTCTCTCATCTTCTTTCATCAAGTGGTCTCTGTCAGACACTTTGTCTATCACAATAGAGATATTCAGGAATACCATGCCCACCTTACAACAAAGCAATCCAGTTCCATTGTTCAATTGACCCATTTAAGCCAAATGGAATTTCCCACTATTATCAATTGGACCAGTCCATTTCCATTTTAAGGGTTGTTGGGTGGTATTTTTTCATTGTTATTCAAATTGTAATAGAACATTCTGTAAGCAAACAGTGGAGATCCTGATCAGATGCTGCATTCTGCGGCGTCTGATCTGTGTCTTCACTGATTGCCTATGTTCCACAAAAAGGAAGCTAGGCTTAGATGGGTTTATTATTTTTAGCTCAATGTTGTACAGAAAATAGTGTGGGTCCTGTTTGGAATCCTGTTTTATAGGAGCCAGCTGACATGGATCCACACTGTTTTCTAATAGCATATATATCTGGTTACATGCTGTTTTCAAAAGAGTCTTAGTTCTTTGTTCATTATATGTTGTTTTAGACAGGTATTTTTTTCATTTGACATGTTCATCATGGTCATTTACTTGTCCCTCGGGAAATACCAAATTTTGCTGTTGCCATACCCCTGCTGACTATTTTTGGCCTTTACATTTAGGTGAAGTGTAGTCTAATTCAAAATTGTTCCATTGTGTTAATAGCCAATGGAAAACCACTGTGTGTTCCAAGTGACACCATGTTACAAGTTTTGAGATATAATAGGATGGGGTTAGATATCTAATAAATTCAATAAACATGAGCACTCATGTAAGATCCTCTATTTATGGCAAATACCAAATTTTGCTATTTCCATACCCTTGCTGATATTGTTTTGCTGCCCACTGTTTTGGCCTTTGAAATCCGGATTCATTTCACATCCTTTAGATCTTTACCTGCTTGTGTCATCTGCTTATACTTTTATTTTGCAAACAGTTTGGACCCAGATCAGGCCCGACAAAATGTAAGAATGGAGTTTCGAAAGTTCAGGATTTTGGAAATTTTGTACTATCGCCCATGCTAGTGTGGCGTGTGGCTTACTTTTTGGTCTGGACCATCTTTGTGTGTATAAAGTAAGACTGATGCGACTGAGGGATGTGTAGGCTTGTCTGAGCCTTCTCTGCTTGCCTTTGTGAAGTCGTCCATTCAGTGGAGGCCATTAATTTTTTATTGGACTGAAACTTTCCTTTTCTATTAAATTTCAGGCTTATATTACTTCATTATTTTCCTTTTCTGCTGTATGTATTAATTTAAAGTGCTATTATTAAATAAAATAAAAGAAGAAAAAAAAAGTTTTGTGTGTTACTGATAATTAAGATATGTATTGATCCAAATTTGGAGTTTTTGCGCAGGGCGCAAACCATCCTGTGGTGGAATTTCTGCTTATGTGTGCATTGAAAAGCTTGCTTTTTGGGATTATCTGCATACAGCGCATATTCCTTTAATTGCAGGATTTGAGGTTGTGCGTAGATACGCGCAAGGCTACTAGTTCTATGGATCATTTCTGTGCATGGAGATATTTTGCGTACGTACGCAGATATTCCCTTTTAATGATGTTGGCCTTCCAACGCTGGATTAATTGGGCATATGAGCAAGTACCTAGAGACATTGATGTATTCTGCGTACGTACTCAGATATTCCTAAAAACTGGTATTGGCCTTCCAACGCTGGATTATTTGCGCATATGAGCAAGTAGACAGATACCTGGATGTACTCTAAGTACGTACGCAGGTATTCCTAAAATGCTTTTTGATCTTCCAACGCTGGATTATTTGCACGTCTCTATTAAGATTTGACGAATCTATTGGCGCACAAAATCTAACAACGGTGCACAGATTACTTCTGAACGTATATATAGGGAATTATACAAATTTTTATTTTGAATTTCTGCGCAGTATAAGCAAAAATTCACATCTTGATTAAGGATTTGCGTGTTTGTGCAAATAATCCAAAGTTGGACGACTTTATTATCCAAAATCGCTATTAGGAATTTCTGCACATGTAGGCGAAAATTTCCATGTCTCTATTAAGTTTTGGCACATCTGTCAGCGCACAAATTCCAACAATATTGGCGTGCAGAATACTTCCACGTATCTGAAGAGAGTTATACAAATCGCTTTTAATTTAGGAGTTTCTGTGCATGTACGCAAAAAAACTTCCACGCTCCTATTAAGGATTTGTGTATATGCGCAAATAATCCAGCGTTGGAAGACTTTGTTATCCAAAGCCACTATAAGGAATTTCTGCGCATGTACGCAAAACCTTCCACGTCTCTATTATGGGGATCACACATGTTTATTCATGCATTAACACTTGCCGGGTCCAGAGGATGTTGTTTAAACAAAAGGCCATCAGGCCGAGTGTTTCGAGGGACCTGGCAAGTGTTAATACAATGAAACAAACATTTGTGATCGCTGTTCTTGAATATTTTACCTGATTTCGACCTAAACCGGTCTGAAAACGTTGCTAAAACATTAAAATATCCATTTTCTATTTCTCAAAACAAAAAGGTGTCAGCATCAAACATTCGAACGTCATTACGTCGCCACAACGTCATAGACACGCCTGAAGTTTTCGCAAACAAAAGCATTGGCCTAATGATCAGTCAATGCCGCAACACTCCTGTGCAACGTCATGCAATCAAATCAGGACCCAGTTTAGGCTTTGTCAAGTAAAAAACATGTTCAAACAGCATGTGAATATCATGATTTAAACATGGATTTTTGCGGCTTCAAACAGCGTCGTGTAACAAATTCCCATGCAAGAATAAGGATTTGCGTATATGCTCAAATTATCCAGCATTGGAAGATTTTTTAGCCAAAACCACTATTAGGAATTTCTGTGCATGTACACAAAAACCTTCCATGTCTCTATTAAGGATTTGCGTATATATGCGCAAAAATCCAACGTTGGAAGACTGTTATCCAAAATCACTATTAAGAATTTCTGCCCATGTACACAAAAAATTTCCACGTCTCTACTAAGGATTTGCGTATATACGCAAAAAATCAAACAAATGATTATTGTACAAAGCTCAAATAATCCAATAGTGGATGTTTTGGGCCCTGCGCAGAATCTCCAGGTATGGAATACGTATACCTGGATTATTGTCCCCCTCCTTTTTGAAGGAAACTGAGAGCATTCAGATCTTCCACCCTTCCACAATTACATCCCCCCCTAAAGTACATGTAGTATGTGCATGGTGTGTGCAACTCCAGCTACATTTTTGTGACAATGTGTTTAAAATTTTACAGACCTTTTGGTCATCGGCTGAAAAAGTGAGTATGACCAGGAAATGCCACAATTCAACCCACAACACAGGGAGGATAAGACATGAAACACAGACACAAAGTAAAGTTATCAGCTTTCTGGCACACCAAATTGAGATTTCCGTTGTTTTTACCCATGTGAGATTATGCTATCTCGCATACCCGTTCCAGCCCGTGGGAAAAATAAAAAACAAAACAAAAACAGCCGCATGTCGACCCACACTGTCAGCACGTCGATCCGTGATGTCATTGTAAGGTTAAAACTACGTCACCATGATTCAGAATTTTCAGGAAGTCTTTTTCATGTTTTCCAATATAAAATTAGGTATTTAGTGATGAGCAAGAAAAAGAATCCATTATTCGTGTGAGGATGGGATAGAAAAATTCGTCCCTCGCGATCACCCTTTGTCATCACTCGGCAAGCCTTGTGATGCCAATAGGTGATGGTCGGGACAGATTTTTCTATCTCTCACTCATGATGGATTCTTATAGTCTCTTCCTTAGCAAGGTGATTGCAAAAGTAGAAAGGAAATGAGCCAATACCACAGGGGGTTAACGAGCCAATACCACAGGGGGTTAACTCAGTCACAGTGCGGGGTGATTCTTTATGACAGTTGTCAATGATGCATTATGAAAAGGGTTACAGGTTCTTTACTTTGGGTCAATGATTCTTTACAGGTTTCTATGCTCATGCCAAACGCGGGGTGAAAATGGTAATATTCGACAGTTTTAGAGTCAAATTTTGTTAATAGACATATAAGCAGCATGTTTCATGATAGTCTATGCATTTATCATACAGTTTAGCTGTCCAACAATTCACCAGTTACACTAGAGATGCTAAGTTGCAACAAATGCCATATGTGTATATTTCATGGTTTTATCGAGCCAAAAACGCTTGGAAACGAACCATTATATTATAAATTTGGTATCTGAAGCTTAAATTCTTCCTTTGATATACGTTTTAGCCAATTTCAACATTTTTCGAAGTTCATGGTTCTTTATGAAAGGTTACAAATGCTTTATGAGCCTAAAATTCGGGTTACAGGTTCTTTTAGAAAGTTATAACATATTCTTTATGAAAGAAGTTACAAGTTCTTTATGAGACAAATGCAATTTCGTCCTGATATACAGCCGTAATGTATTTTTTGCTCCAATAAATGGGCCGCTGGTATGTGCGACCAACAAAGGCTCAGACCAGCCTGCACATATGCGCAGTCTGATCTGAGCCTTTGCTAGTCGCTTAACTATTATATGACTGTTAAGCTATTGACCGATTAGCATTTGTAGTTTCTAAACTTAAAAGGAGGCCGCACAGGCTCGTCTGAGTCTATTCGTGCCAAAATGCCACATTGCTGGAAGTTTCTTGTCCCGGCTCAAATGTCTTTGTTGGTTTGTGTTGCTGTTCAGAAAAAGTTGAATTTTGACCTATTGACCCTATCCTCAGGGTCGTGGGGGGGTGGGGGTAGGAGAGGAGGGGGTACGAGAGGGGTAAGTCAACAATTTTTCTGTCATATTACGGCACCCCAACTTTACTGGGCAAGCTTAGCTAAGGAGGTAATGAATGCCCTATTCCACACAGACCACGAATCCCCAGAATCATATAGAATCGATAAATGTTAGGATTCGTGGAGAATTGTATTTTTTTTCAACCCATACGTGATGTTCTACAATTCAGTGGAAATACTGCAATAAGTTAAAGAATCGACCACGAATTAGTTGAGAATATGCCGAATGCAGCACGAATTTGGCACGAATTAACAGAAATCCGCGGCGATTCATGATGATTCGCGAGATTTGCCCTCACGACAGTTATAAAAAAGGCCCATCCATGCTTCGGGGGCATCAGTTCCAAAATGAATGATCCTCGTATGTCAGCTGTAATATTTGTCAATTCGTGGGATTCGGGCCCTGTGTGAAATAGGGGTATAAAACAGTACTTTTTGCACATACTTTCACTTGAAACTGACAAGAACCCTTATTGAATCAGCGGAAGTTGGCGAATGAACGTATATCCGTTTTCATGACCAATCTCAATGGTAATAATGGACTTTAGGAGGGTCGCAATGAAACTTACGAACCCTAGATGAACCACTGGGCTTGCCTCCGACTGTGCTATAGGACCCAATAAAAATTATACTCTCATACGAATATTACCGATAGCATGAAGGTGTACCACTAGACTGATATCCGTCATAGATGCTAATATTTCCCTTATGAATCCATACCAACCGCTACCATTCCAAGGGAGTGCTGTGGCTCAGTGATAGAGTGCTTGACTCAGAACCGAGTGGTTGCGGATTCGAGCCTCACCAGCGTCACTGCGTTGTGTCCTTGAGCAAGACACATTCATCATTGCTTAATACTGGTTCAACCCAATAAGACCCGTCCTGGCATAACTGAAAGATTGTTGACTGGGACATAAAGAATCCACTCAGCCACCATCTCACAAGTTCAAGGTAACAACTTCAACTCAGATGTCTGTCCATAGATCATACATGCTTCGAGTCCCCTAGCTCTGTATCTCATTACAGTTTAAGATATCCTCATGAAACAGATATCAATCAACATAAGACGACGTGTAAAACACAAGGACTTTAGCTCTCTATTACCCATTTAAAAAAAATATGGCCCGTTAAAACGGAAAATTGTATATTTTGCAATTTAAATCGTGCCCGCTCTGTAATAGAAGTACCTCGCCCAATAACCATTTTTGTTTATGGTAAGACTAGAAATATTTTCTTCTAACGTGCATGGACATCGATTTTAGAATTGCTTTAATTTGATCCACTTACCAATTACAACAAAAGCTGTCTGCGTTTGTCGTATGCTGAATGTTTTTGAAGTCTCTTAGGCAAACAGTGTAGACCTAAACAGGCTGTTGCTGTTTGCTTCTAAGCTTATATATTAGTCAATAATCTAAACAAATATATGCAGCAGCCGAAAATTGGGTGTCACATCTTGAATTCTCATTCTGTTGTTCTCATATTGCTTTCACAAGTTCAGTGAATGTATAATTGTTGGTATATAGATTTATTTTCTCAATAAAGAATAAAATTAGGGTCTGTTCTGAGCAATCTGGCATTTGGAGCAAATTTCTATTTTTGGGTTTTTGAGATACTTGGGTCCCTATTGACATGATATTTTGCCTAGATATATGAAACAAGCTCAAGTACAAGCTTTTAAAGAAAAAATGAGCCATATTTTTTTTGATATTTGGTTAAAACTGTGATTTCTAGGCTTCTGTAAGGTGTCGACAATTGGTACATGTCGAAATAAGGTGCAAAAGTGTATTCCTAATCCATCTAGACTGTAGATTCAAGTCAAAATGGAGTTTTTTGTTTAAAATAACAAGCTCACTCTGACACAGGCAGGTCCCACCTCAACACTGGCCAGCTACTTTGTGGCCTCGGACAGCTCAAAAATGCCTATCGGGACAGTGAACAAGTCCGAACTTTATAGCCCTTGTCAAATGTTGAATCAATATCTACTGTTGCTCCAATTTTGTGTGTTTGTATGTGCCGAGTGGGGGGGGGTAACTAATTTACAAGGTAGTTCATAGTGTCCTTCCTTATTTTTTTAAAATTTGTCTGCTGTGTAAGAGAGCTGCGGTCGGCTTTTATTGTGTTCTTGCTATTGTGTGGGTGTCTGTGTTAGAGTGTCTCTTCCTCGGGATGTGATGGCTGGTTGACCTGTGGTTTGTGATTGTGGCATTTCCTGGCCATGCTAACATGTTTTCTTGGCACTAGACTTAAATATGGCAATTGCCGTATTTACTCTAAATATTGGCACACCATAGCTTCTCTGCTAGCTTATCATTAAATCTTTTGACCCCCCCCCCATTTCACAATCGGATGAGCTGTGATATAGGCAAGTTATATAAGCCCTGATCAGACTGCTCCTATCCAAATTGTCTGATCTTGGTTGAAACTACTTGCTCATGCCTACCAGGTGGAATATTTAGGGTAAATACAGCATTACCAGTGTGATCTCAAACGGTGTTTTTGTCCATAAATAGTTTGGACTCTGATCAAACTGCTGTTGCCCTTGGAGTCTCTGATTAACTGATTGAAACTAAAAAAGTAACTCTGCACCACTTGTCAGACAGTGTTTCAAGGAGAAATTAATTATTTTTATTTATCTATGATTAGGTTATGGAGTCTATGGGAAGACAATTGAACAAGGCCACCAGTTATAAGTGACAACACCGTGCCAGACTACACAGTGGTTCTTCCATTTGAGCAGTCACTGTCATATAACAAGAAACGGTCCATTCCAAAACCTTCGGTAAGATTTTTTGTACTAAATTACTAAGTTCTAGGTGAATTAGATACCTCCTTGGAGTCTACACAAGCATCATTGGAGTCTGCATAATGAGTGGATATGTCCTGGAAGGACAAAATGCCCCACCTTGAATTGTGTCTGACACTGCTGATTATGAAAAGGATGAAAAAGGACTTTCCTGTCACATTTATACTCATTTTTGCATGGTGTCAGAATTGGGGGAATTCTAAGCAATAACAGACATCATAGAATTAGTGACCCTGTCATTTTTTATGAAAAAGAGCTGCATATACATATGTCGTCCAGGTGGTGTTTTGTATTCCGTCGACAATTTGTTGACGGCTCACAGACGCATGCTGTGTTTGACTGCTTCACATTCTTCAGCATCACACACACATATAATGGACGGCCTCCTATTGTATTTGGCATTGTTATGTAAATAATCAAGACTGAAATTCAGCAGTTTTGATTGTCAATTTCCTCTTTAAATTTGAATTTAAAACTTGAAATTTATTAAATTTGATAAAGATTACTGAAATTTAAGTTAAAAATTGCCATACACCTACTGGGATGATATTTTTCCATAACTTTTGGACTATTTAGAGAGGAGGAAATTCAGAGATTCTGGCATTTTTTAATTCATTCTAAAATTTCAAGGAATAAGAAAGATATTGCAAAAATATTGAAGTCTCGGCCTGGAAAAAATGTCCCCTCTGAAGATTGTTTTTTCCGAAATCTGTTTTGTGTGTTTGATTGGCTGTCACATCTTGAATTCTCATTCTGTTGTTCTCATATTGCTTTCACAAGTTCAGTGAATGTATAATTGTTGGTATATAGATTTATTTTCTCAATAAAGAATAAAATTAGGGTCTGATAGGAATCAGACCACAATTATGTCCCTTGATTGGTTGTACACAATAAGGATGTTCTTTCGCGCATATAGTTCCCCTTTTAGTGGGCTGTAAATCTACCAATTCATGTGAGCATCCTTGTTATTGGGTATGTCTGAACTGCCCAATGAATAAGCTTTCAGAAAATGTTGCTTCTGTCCCGGTAACTGGTAATTCTAGGAAAATTGAGGCCTCTGCACACCTAAGTAAAATGCTGTTAAGATAGCCAACCCGACTGCTGTGTCACATAGGGTTTGTCTAAATTCCTGTGGTTCCAAAACGAGCCGAACTTGCCCTATCTAGTCAGTGATTAGAATGACTCCCAGGCCATGTTTGAGTGGGGAAAAGCTTCAGAAGAAAGCCAGCTTCATCATGTATAATAGGAGGTGCTGTAATGAATGATTAAATTATATAGTAAAATTAATTGTGGTCTCGCGCCTGTTCTGCCATATCTATTATTTTTCAATAGCACATGGTATTAATCTAGGGGGCGATACTACACAGTTCCCCTCTGGCTAACTCTGATACTTACCTAATAAGCGGACAACTTCTATACTGGGAACCCATCTTGTACCTGTTATAACATAAACTGAACTTGTCATTTGTTTGTGATCCCATATATCAGTCAATTTAATTTTCTCCTTTCTCTGACTTAAATAATCGCATAGCTCATTAAAAATATACAATATCCATTTTACTGGCATTTTAATTTTGATATTTTCTCGTAATTTACCACCATGGCGATATTTTGAAAATCCCCTTTTCTACTCCCGATTTGTTATGACTGACTGAATGTTCTTGTTATTGTAATAAACCTTGGCCTTCTCATATTTTATGTTCTAAATACTGCTCTATACAACCATATTTACTCCTCCTTCTTTATTCATATGGAGGGCATTTTCTCTTTCAAAACGATTGTAAAAACACCAAATACTTAGTTGTTTGAAGCTCTACCCTTATTTTTATCTGAGATTTTGTGCATGCATCTCTGTGAATGATATTTTTCCACTTCTGGGGAACTCACTTCCACTTCCTGGGAAATCTCAATTATTACCTTCTACCAGGTAAACAGTGTGCGATTTAAAGCCGGAGAATTGATCAAAATCTGTTCAGGCAACGTGAACATCTTTTCCCTGGAGTCTACCATGGAACACATTCTTGCTACTGCAAATGAAGCAGATTAGGTGATAAGGTTTCAACTTTCTCCAAGCATTTTCAAGATTGTATATACTGACCATTGGAAAGCACATTTGTCTTTAACAATGATGCATTTTTGTTTGTTTTATTGTTGATATGATAACTCCTAAGCTACTTGTATCTGGATCAGGTAATTGTTGCATACTAAATGATTGTTTTCAGAATAAATAGAACACATTTTTCATGCAGCTGATCATTGCATATATTCTTCATTTTTCTAATGTCCTTCTTACAAAGAATTATAAACTGATTTGACCAGCACTGATTTTTTTCTCAGTAGTCTAAACTAAATTTACAGCAGGAACCAATTTCAAGGTTACAAGCTGATACTCAGAAAAAGAGTAACCAGAATTTCTACCTTTTTGAGAAATTTGGCATTATATTCTAGACTGTAAATACCATTTTCTACTTCCGGGGAACTGGATTCCATTCCTGGGAAAACTCAATTATTACCTTATACCAGATAAATACCTTTTTCCACTTTCTGTTACCACTTTTGGGGAAATGACATTTGACCTAGTCACCAACCGATTTTTAGAACCCTCTTTCTTATGAGGAAAGTTTGCTTTTCCCACATAAATCTACTGATCCCTTACCTTTGGAATTAACCTTTAACCAGGTAAATACCTTTTTTGCACTTCCGGGGGAACTCATTTCCACTTCCTGTTAAATCTCAGTTATTACCTTACACCAGATAAATCCCTTTTTCCACTTCCAGGGAACTTCATGTTCCCTCTTCTGGGGAAATGACATGTGACCTAGTCACCAAGGGATTTTTAGAGCTCTCTTAGGAAAATTTGCTCTTCCCACATAAATCTACTGCTCCTATGTTATATATTCTTACCTTTGAAAATAACCTCTGAAATTCCATTTCCAGGGAAATCGATTTAAACGATTTAAACTGCAGGTGTATTTGATTTTTAATTTTGTCTCACTACTTATAATTTGTCCATATCTTTATAGCCAACATAAGCATCACCGTTTTGCGTTTGAAAATAATTCAGAATCAAATGCAGTATTCTCTTTCAATACTCTGACATTAGCTGTTTAACGACTACACTTTTGAAAACAACTGACCCTTTTTCAAAGTTTGTATGACTCATTTTTATTCTAAAAAAAGCTTACCTTTAACTGGCTTGGCTCTTACATCTATTCTACTGTGGATGCAGCGAATTCTGCTCGTACCCTCTGATAATTTTATATTTCTAATTGTAATCTCATTTCTTTGATTATCTTTTAAATTTTCTCCATCTCTTAGCATATATAAATCTACCCATTTTCAAGCAGAAGAAATGTATGAATCATTTAACATGTAGCAACGATCTCATTGATATTTTTCTTAAACAGAAGAAATCCAAATTTCATTAAATATAGAAGAAATTCAATATCAGGAATAAGGTCTGCCAATGAGCAAACTTTAAATTCCTTTCTGCGTTATAGCTTTGATTCCACATAAACAGTCATTTACAAATTTAATGTAGTTATTCTTTGACCGTTTACCACCATAACAACATCACTGTTAAACTTTCCAAATTATTTGACCAATGCTCGCTTATTCAAGTAATGTATTCTGTTTGTAAAATGCTTCCTTAGCTTCATCTGACAGAACGTTCCATTTGACTGAGCTTTATCCATGTGGTTAATATAAGCCTCGCCATTTTCAAATTTGCACATGAAATATCATTTTTAAGTTGTTGCCATGTAAACTTGCAACTTTTTGTATTTTAAACTTAGATTTATGCAAATTATCGCCTATGTTGTGACAATCCAGTACTAATCTATGCTTTGTGCCTTGCTATTTGTTACAGTAGAGTATTAATGGCATAAGGCTACGTTTCAATTTTAATAATACATTTCTAAGATAGTAACGAGTTGATCCGGCTTATTTGTTTTGCATGGTATTGGGTTGTTTTATTAATGTAAACCCTCTTTACATGGCAGAAATTTCCATCTTTTTAAAAAGATGAGCACTCTCTTGCAAAAAGAAGCAATATTTATCGCGATAAGTACAGCAGATCCTTTTCTATAACCAACATAAAGTACTGATATGACCATGCATCTATTGATATTTAATTTTTCAGCCTATTTCATGGGGATTCATCTGTACTTACTCTCTGACGAACCACCCATCTCCGTTATCGTCTCTCATGACCTAACTGATCTGTGCTACCAGCCTTTGTATAGCGCCAAACTTCACATCTTATAAAATGCTTTATATCAGAAATGTCTATCTGATGAAAACAGGAAAAACTGCTTTCTGTACTTACCTTTACATTGTGCTTTAAATATGGACATTCAAATTTCCAATGCCGACTTTGATTGAGCTCTTCAAATGTGTTTCTGATCCTCCTCATCACTGGCGACTTCCAGATGTAAATAATCATCAACTACCTTCTAGCACACGTGGGTTCTAATAACCTGTCGTTGTTCCAAATACAGGAAACTGAAATGTAAGAACGTTAGATGTAAAACTGTGATCGATTCTATTATTATTATTATTATTATTATTATTATTAATATTATTATTATTATTATTATTATTATTATTATTATTATTATTATTATTATTATATCCTCTTTGCAAAACCAGGGAATGCCGCCCATTTCAAAGGGTTGTATAGACTGCTCTTGACGTATATACGTTAACATATTTGGAACTATGATCGTTTTATCTCTGGTATATTCCTACATAATGTGTATGTAGTGGGTTGCGTTTTTTTATTTGCTCTATATTATACAACATCCTCCGCTTTAGAGCGTTTCAGATAAAAATGTATAGGCTGCTCTTGACGTCTCTATACGTGAACATGTTTGGAACTATGATGTGTTATCTCTGGTATATTCCTACATAATGTGTATGTAGTGGGTTGCGTTTTTTTTATTTGCTCTATATTATACAACATCCTCCGCTTTAGAGCGTTTCAGATAAAAATGTATAGGCTGCTCTTGACGTCTCTATACGTGAACATGTTTGGAACTATGATGTGTTATCCCTGGTATATTCTTTCATAATGTGTATGTAGTGTGTTGCGTTATTTTTTATTTGCTCTATATTATACAGATTCTCCGCTTTTGAGCATTTCGGATAAAAATGTAAAGGCTGCTCTTGACGTCTATATACGTGAACATGTTTGAAACTATGATCGTGTTATCCCTGGTATATTCTTTCATAGTGTATGTGCAGTGTGTTGCGTTATTTTTATTTGCTCTATAGGATATGTAAGTGTTTCAGATAAAAATGTACCCTTCGCTAAATTCTTCATCTTCATGCGCCATTTATGAAACGAATTCGATTTTAAAGGTTCTTAGAATTATGAATACTCCGGTTCTCTTGCAAGGTAAGTGAAGGGCTTCACGTTAACTTTGCAAGAGACCCAAGGTATTCATGATTCCATGAACATTCCAAAAATTGAATTTATTGCTTATATTTATATTTTATAATAGATATCTAAAATATAAAAATTATTTTTAATTTAGGAATTAAAACAGTTTTGATTTAAGATATAATCGTATTAACGGTTAAGTCGGAGAGTAAAATGGAAAAGAGGAACAGCCAGCTTGAACACGGACAGCCGATGGAGCAAACAAGAGGCTTGTTTAGCACGTGCGACTCAGGTGTGGCTCGCTGTCAATCACAACACCAGTGTCAGCTCGATGTTCGAAGCGTATTGCACGGGCGAGTGAGCTTGGCAGCTGTCAATCAAATTTTGTGTACTTCATGGGGCTATGAACGGTTGCAAAAATCTAAAGATTCATTAAAGGATTGCTTCAAAGATGTAAATATTGTATAATGATTTAGATTTATGTCGCAATAGTCTATTTTTTGAACATGCCAATGCGACAGACGCATTTTGCTTAACGTATAATTCACAAAATAAATTTTTGATTGTCACTTATCCTTTTAATTCTGTTGAAATCAACATGTTCATTCCGTTCTGTCTGCTGTTAATACTCTATGTCGATGCCATGATATTTTCTTACTCTAGAAATATGAAAATAGACCAACGTCCTTCGCTTTTTGTGTGTTGCTCACGTTAGAACTGATTTTACACGACACTTCGTTTGCTATTGTAATACAGTTAATTGCCTAGTTTCGAATCTGGCCTAGTTCCGAATCACGTCATAGTGTCATTGCAAACTACACATCAGCGGCAATATTTAAAATACATATTTTTGTTTTGTTTTGTTATATAATTGCCCCTCTGTATGTGTGTGAAAGTAAATATCTATAAGTTATCTGCTTGCTGAAATAATTACAATTTTTCCCCATGACCCATTTTATGAAGGCATATTTTCACACGTGTCAGTATCTGTTCACTGCATATTTTCGAAAAATACTTTAGTTTGATATGCATCTTTATCAAACTTTCGGTTTCAGCATGTTTTCCAACATTTATTTAAACACATCCAAAAAAAAACGGACCTTTTATTCTGTTTTTGGTTCCGTCATTGTCACCTTTTTGCCCGATTAGAATCGGGTAAAAACCAGTTAATTTCACGTCACATAACAATGACGTACACGCGCTCAGCTGTTTGTATATGTGAAAAAGTTTCACGGGCACCATATGCTCTCTCTCTCTCTCTCTCTCTCTCTCTCTATGTATCAGAGTATCCTCGCCCTGGGCTATTCGCATTCAACAAAATCAGGATACAACTTGGATATCATGCCTGGTTGTAACCCAAATACGGTTTATGGCTATGGGATCCTCTTTAATTGCACGGTCAGGCCTCAGACTCAATGACGGCCCTGATGTAAAGCTTTAATTTGTTGGTTAGTGCCTGATGCGTGTCTTTCGCTGGGCCCACAGTAGCTCAACTTGATGTTTTCTTTAGCTCTGACTATCTGTGAGTCATGAGCCCTTATCTTTGTTTCATCATAGTGTGTTAATTTGATTAGATTGTTTCTCTGTGCTGATGCATCGCATTAGTTAGGAAGCCTCCATGCGAGCTAAACATTTTTTTTTTGTATTTCAGCAACAACAGAATCGAGGGCGAAGATTTGGCGCCAGTAAAATGCATTTATGCCCCCGCCCCTACCCAAGGTAGCTTAAGCTGCTGTCCGTTCTTAGGCGGTGGTTCTGATGTTGATTTATTGATTTATTGATTTATATACCTCCCATTGTCTAAGTTTGGTATGCATTACTTTATGCCCATTCTAGTTTTGTGATCATCTTGTCGAGGAAGAGAGAGCTGGTTGTTTTGCTTTCATTGCTTTTAGGATGTCTTATTACTGTAAATGTTCTATGGCTCTTCCTCACGGTGGCGTGGGTTGGTCTGCAGTGTGTGATTGTGATATTTCCTGATTTTTCTTACTTACTTTTCTTGCGACGCACATACTACCCAAACTGTGGATAACAGTGTACCTAATAAAAAACAACTTCAACAACAATTGTGTTTACAGTATTATTCGCGGATGTGGCCACTGAATAGTCATCTAGTGCAGTTATTACGTGGACAAGATAACGTCTTCAACACCACATTCCCATATATACTGTGCACAACAAATTTAGCAATTGTTTTGTATGAGTGAGCCCATCCACATCAGATCTCAAGTTTCATTTGCTGTCATGAAGATACAAGTGCCGATCATCTGAAAAGAGTTTCCATTTCAAAACAAGTAACCCGATGGGCAATGATCGCTCACCTAGGAGCCAGCATACTGTTTGGAGACACCATAATTTACGATGCTTAAAGGCAAATAACTCTGTACTTGAAACAGTGATCAGCAATACATTCAAACACTCAAGATATTAAGCAAGTTCTGGTTTTCTGCAAGTATTAAAAAGATATGAATAAAACTGCGGAGGAAACCTGGTGAACCTATATATTTTATAGATGCTCAAGGGTCGATAACTCCATAGTCAGTGATGAGATTTGACCAAAATTCAAACTCATCCACGCTTTTATGTATGCCCTGGTTACCTAATAGAATGAAGAAGGTCAAATAAAAAATGAATGCGCTAGAGTAGTCAAAACATCATACAGCTATATCTTATAGACTCAAGGGCAGCTAACTCTGTAGTTGGTGGTCAAGTGTGGCCGAAAATCAAACTCATTCAAGCTTTTATAATTGTCCTTGATACCTACAAGAATGATGAAGATTCATCCAAAAATGAAAGCACTAGAGTGCTCACAACATTTCTCCCATTATAAATATATAGAAGTTTTTTCTCAGACGTTCAAGGACAGCTTGCTCCATAGACCCATGTTCGATCTTGCTGAATTTCAAATCCATCCAAATTTTTATAACTGTCCTTGTTACCTGCAAATATGAATAAGATCAAAAAACAAGGTGCTAGAGTGTTCACACCATTACATTATACATTCATTTTTGAAACGCTCAGGGGCAGCTAACTCAGTAGTTGGTGATGGGATCTGGCAGAAATTCAAACTCATTCAAGCGTTTATGGTTGTCCTTGTTACCTGCAAGAATGATGAAGATCCATTCAAAAATGAAACCACTGGAGTGCTCACAACATTTCTCCTCTTGTAAGTATATGGAGATTTTTTCAGACGTTCAAGGGCAGCTAACTCCGTAGACCCAGGTCAGATCTTGCTGAATGTCTAAACCATCCAAGCTTTTATAGCTGTCCTTTTAAAAAGATCCAATCAAAAATGAAGGTGCTAGAGTGCTCACAACATTATACTTTCATTTATCACACGCTCAAGGGCAGCTAATTCAGTAGTTGGTGATGGGATCTGGCAGAAATTCAAACTCATTCAAGCTTTTATAGATGTCCTTGTTACCTGCAAGAATGATGAAGATCCATTCAAAAATGAATCCACTGGAGTGCTAACAACATTTCTCTCATTATTAGTCTATGGAGATTTTTCAGATATTCAAGAGTAGCTAACTCCGCAGACCCTGGTCAAATCTTGTCGAATTTCGAATCCGTCCAAGCTTTCATTGCTGTCCTTGTAACCTGCAAGAATAAAGAAGATCCAATGAAAAATGGAAGAGCTAGAGAGCTCATAAGATTTTGCCCATTTTAACCCTATGGGAGCTATATGTTCAGAGTTCTGATCCGATCTGGCCCAAAAACCCAAAGGCTGCAGCCAATCCCCCACCCCAATGATGCTCCAAATGAAATTTGATTATGATCGACCAGCTGGTCTCAGAGATATCCATCTCTAAAAGTGTGAACGGTCGCATTGACGGACGGACGCACGGACGCTGGCTCGAGTCCCATCATATAAGCTCACCAGGAGCCTTCGGCTTAGATGAGCTAAAATACAGCGGCCGAGCTAAAGTGACGTTAAATTTTAAGACTGGCAGGTATATATAAATTATATATAAAACTAGGAAAAGAAAGACATTGTCATATAACAAAACAATTGGTACATACTTTTTCGGTTAACATCAGGATTAGTCAACCCTCGAAAGTGATGTGCATCCTGGCGAATAGTTCGACGAATAGTCAACCCTCTAAAGTGATGTTCACCTCTTCACCAGGGTGAACATAACCTTCGAGAGTTTACTAATCCTGGTGTTAACCGAAAAAGAATGCACCAATTGTATAAACTTGCGGCTGATTTTTTTTTATTCTTAAAGCGACATCTACGATTTGCTTCAAATTCTATTGCTGTTTCAAGCATAACAAATAAGGCTTGATATTTCATATCTTATTTTTTCGGAAAATTTTGAAAGATGTCACGAAATTGGTGGTCTGCTGCAGTCGTGATTTGCGCTTTAATGGTTAGCACTCACATGATTCCTAACTCTCCCACAATACCTCCGGGGTTGGTATTTAACCAGGTATTAGACAATGCCTCACCCTGGTTAAATTCCTACCCTCTGGTTAGATTTCTCTGTCAAACATGAACACGAATGATCGATTCAATTGGCCTTTCTATTGTATAAATACTTAGGTTTTTGAATCTTAGGCCGTTGTGTGTGTGTGTGTGTGTGTGTGTGTATGTGTGTGTGTGTGTGTGTTTAAAATTGTCTATTTAACAGTGGTCACAATGCACTTAAAACTAGAAAATTACATTGGTAATACGTATTGTTTGTGGAAGGTTACCAAAATTAAAGCAATTTTAGATTTCTTTCATTATATGTATAGCATTTGTCATTTACATTAATTCTTTTTTCTCCAAGCAACAAAACAAGCTTTGTTGGTTGTGGTGAAGTTGTAGATTCCAGTCAACCATATTTCATCGCTGAATCATGACGAGCAGAGGCGAGAGAAAAGTGTTCCCTTTTAATCTTTCCTTTGTAGCGGCGACTATTGTTTTGTCTGCTGAAAATCCAGATCAGTTCTTGATCTGAATCCAAACCGTTTTACACTCTGACAGTGTTCATGGATTTTTTTTTGAAAAGGTTAAATTAATTGTTTAACTCTATCCAAAATGAAATTTTGAAAAAAAGAACAAAAACGACCAGACGACAACAAAAGCATGAAACATTACCCAGCATACACATTGTTAAAATAGCCAATCACCAGTAGAAAAAAATAGATAAGTATGATAACCATAAAAGAAAAAAAGAAAATACGTTGCATAATTCGAGAAACCCTGTTATCAGGATACCCTCAAACCAGTCTGTTCAGTTACACAAGCGACATCACCACAGAAAGCGACTAATCTGATCTGAACTTTAATGGTCGCGGTTTAAAAAGTGTGCTTTTATTCGGCTTTTGATTGTCCAATATACAGTTTATTGATCGGGTATCACTCATTTTAATGGCGTTAGGCCATACATGAACTAACTCACATATAAAAAAATGGAAAAACTATATAAAAAGAGCCTACAATATAAAACATAGATATCGTCTCAAATGTACAACATTGTCATTGATATATTTATATAATACAGAAACAATACCCATTGTTAATTTGATACCTTTGACGCAAGAAAGAGCCACACTCCTTATTAGCTATTGTTGTGTAATGCGACAATCGTTCCCTTTTTTCATATTTTCGGTTCTGAAATTTGGTAAACCAAAATTATACCACCTTTGCCAGGTTGTCCGCTTGTACGTAAGATATTCCACTCGCTAAAGCTCGTGGATTATCTTCACGTACAGGCGGACAACCCATGGTATATCTAGTGCTGAGCAAGCACGTGAACGAGATTTCGATGCAAACGACTATAAACGCCCATGCCGACACAGCCAGCGAAGCTAGATATCTTTCAAGAAAGTTCGTTCCGCAATAAAATGTTTTCCCTTTAGTTTAGTGATACTAAAATGGCTCTGAAAAACAATGGGCAATCATACCAAATGCTTTGCACCGAAAACAAAGGCGTGCAAAAAACCAGAGGCCCATTGTTTTGTTCTTTTTATTGGGAAGAGGGGGGCTCGAGGAGCAAAATAGGTGTATACACCACCACATACCATTGCCATGCATTGGCTTTTTTAGTGATCAGAACCTTTCTGATTGGTTGAGGAACTCTCCATGGACTTGCATCTTTGGGACGTTTCCTATATTACATGGGTGAAAAAAACAACCATCCAAAATCATGTCACAAATCTTGGAAAAATATTGGATTTTTCCAGAATGTTTGAAAGACATTAACGTACGCGGCCCTAAAGTCGTCACCTTGACGCATTTAAGCGATTGCCCCGGGTAAGAGACACTCACTGGCTAAGAATAGACTTTAGCAGATGGTAGTTTAATCATCCAGCTAGTCGATAAACTAAAGAAAATGGTTTGAAACTACCCGAAAATATCTTTAAAAGACCGATTTTGTCAAGAGGGGTCTGTCTGACGACTTTAGGACCACCAAGACCTAAAGTCGTCAGTGACTAGGCCCTAAAGTCGTCAACGATGTGTGGTGTTTTTGTGGTCCTATAAGCGCAGTATATGTCTGAGTGGTGGCGCTTATTTATCGAACTGGGTGTGTGTTTGGTCCCAGAGACGTCCTGGTGGTCTGAGCGCTGGTGCTTTGGTGTATGGGCGTTCTAGGCATGATTGATAGCGTTGGTAGTCGTAGGCGTGTACTATATGTTTAAGTGGTGGTGGAGGTCGTCT
>OZ026516.1:82996687-83181687 GCA_964019695.1 Loripinus fragilis
TGGTGCTTCCATCCTCATATTGTCCCTGTCCACAGTGAGCCACACACTGTCCCTTGTACAGTAACATAGAGGCTACACACTTCGTACAGCCAGTTGGGGAGGTACAGGCCTCACCACATCTGCAATCACTCACCTTTACAAGACATGGTGCTTCCATCCTCATATTGCCCCTGTCCACAGTGAGCCACACACTGTCCCTTGTACAGTAACATAGAGGCAACACACTTCGTACAGCCAGTTGGGGAGTTACAGGCCAAACAGGCCTCACCACTCCTGCAATCACTCACCTTTACAAGACATGGTGCTTCCATCCTCATATTGTCCCTGTCCACAGTGAGCCACACACTGTCCCTTGTACAGTAACATAGAGGCAACACACTTCGTACAGCCAGTTGGGGAGGTACAGGCCACACAGTTCTCGCCACTCCAGCAATCACTCACCTTTACAAGACATGGTGCTTCCATCCTCATATTGTCCCGGTCCACAGTGAGCCACACATTGTCCCTTGTACAGTAACATAGAGGCTACACACTTTGTACAGCCAGTAGGGGAGGTACAGGCCACACAGGCCTCACCACATCTGCAATCACTCACCTTTACAAGACATGGTGCTTCCATCCTCATATTGTCCCTGTCCACAGTGAACCACACACTGTCCCTTGTACAGTAACATAGAGGGTACACACTTCGTACAGCCAGTAGGGGAGGTACAGGCCACACAGGCCTCACCACTCCTGCAATCACTCACCTTTACAAGACATGGTGCTTCCATCCTCATATTGTCCCTGTCCACAGTGAGCCACACACTGTCCCTTGTAAAGTAACAAAGAGGCAACACACTTCGTTCAGCCAGTTGGGGAGGTACAGGCCACACAGTTCTCACCACTCCAGTAATCACTCACCTTTACAAGACATGGTGCTTCCATCCTTATATTGTCCCTGTCCACAGTGAGCAACACACTGTCCCTTGTACAGTAACATAGAGGCTACTCACTTTGTACAGCCAGTTGGGGAGGTACAGGCCAAACAGGCCTCACCACTCCTGCAATCACTCACCTTTACAAGACATGGTGCTCCCATCCTCATATTGTCCCTGTCCACAGTGAGCCACACACTGTCCTTTGTACAGTAACATAGAGGCAACACACTTCGTACAGCCAGTTGGGGAGGTACAGGCCACACAGTTCTCGCCACTCCAGCAATCACTCACCTTTACAAGACATGGTGCTTCCATCCTCATATTGTCCCGGTCCACAGTGAGCCACACATTGTCCCTTGTACAGTAACATAGAGGCTACACACTTTGTACAGCCAGTAGGGGAGGTACAGGCCACACAGGCCTCACCACTCCTGCAATCACTCGCCTTTACAAGACATGGTGCTTCCATCCTCATATAGTCCCTGTCCACAGTGAGCCACACACTGTCCCTTGTACAGTAACATAGAGGGTACACACTTCGTACAGCCAGTAGGGGAGGTACAGGCCACACAGGCCTCACCACTCCTGCAATCACTCACCTTTACAAAACATGGTGCTTCCATCCTCATATTGTCCCTGTCCACAGTGAGCAACACACTGTCCCTTGTACAGTAACATAGAGGCAACACACTTCGTACAGCCAGTTGGCGAGGTACAGGCCACACAGTTCTCACCACTCCTGCAATTACTCACCTTTACAAGACATGGTGCTTCCATCCTCATATTGTCCCTGTCCACAGTGAGCCACACACTGTCCCTTGTACAGTAACATAGAGGCAACACACTTCGTACAGCCAGTTGGGGAGGTACAGGCCACACAGTTCTCACCACATTCTGAGAAGAAATACAAGTTCGGGTACAGTAAATGTTCTAAAATTTTGGGTACAGTAAATGTTCTAAAATTTTGAACACTTTTCTAATCTCAAATAAAATACTGGTTATCAGGGCCTGAATTCATAAAAAGCTTGTCGGAATACCAAACAGGGCAGACGCTTATCAGACTGCTTCTGCTTCTTTAGAAGCAGTCTCTGATCTGGGTCTGCATTGTTTGTAACAAGTGTTCAGAATTTTACAAACATTTACCGTAAATTAAAGCTGCATAATCTGTAACTTTTGATTTTTTCATTTTAAAAATAATGTTTCTATTTTTCAAGAACACAGTAAAAATACTAAAATCCAGGTATACATTTTACCTTTTTCGTATTAACAAATTATTAGTGCCAAAACAACAGCATTTATGTTAAAAATCAACGGTCTAGAATTATTGGAGGGACGCAAATAATTTCAAACAAGAGAAAATACACCTGTTTTTATAAGATAATTCACTTTTTCATGCAGTTTTCAGCTGTAGAAATTAGATTTATTGTGACAACATATCTTTTTTCTACTTTTGCAAATGATTTTAAAAGAAAATATTTTTTTTCGAAAAATGTTCATAGTTACAGAGTATGCAGCTTTAAGGTATTTTAGTGTTCAGCAAGACTCAAACTAGACTGCTCAGCTAGAGATACGTAGAATACTGAAAATTTGAATGTAGAAAGCTCATTTATTATAGAATTAAGAGACAGAACCGCAAATGCACTGATCTGACTGCAGGGATGCTCAGGCTGGTCTATACCCTTGTTGATCACATGCAGCAAAACCAGATTTTCTAGCGACAAGACCTGTATGTGCTAGGTAATGTGTAAACCTCAGAGGATGAAGAGTTGCAGGATTCTAATGCACTTTCTTTTGTAATGTGACGTTTGATTGGATTACAACAAAAATTTGCGACAGTATATCCTGCAATATACTGTCGAAAATAGTTTGACGTCCTTAAATACGTCACATTTCGTTGGATGATGTGCAGCTTGATGTGGCTTGCAAAGCTCCAATTTGAGACGAGACTGCAGAAGTGCATTAGAATGGGGATAACCATATTCACAATTTTCATTTGGTGAGGTAATTCATTGGATATACGGTCAGAAATCACGTTTTACGGCTCCGCTCGCGCGTCCCCGCAAAACTAAATTTCCGACCGTATATCCGACGATATACCTCCCCAAATGAAAAATGTTAAAATATCTGGAGTTATGAGCCTCTTTTCAAAATTGCTATTTTGGAACTTAAATTGTCCAAATTTTGAATGGATATCTTGCTTAATGTATTCTAGCCACCGACACTTGAACAGTAATGCACAATTTGCAACCATCAAACCAATGAGATAGCCCCAAATGACATTTTCAACAGTTATCACCAAAGTTTACTGTAAGCAGAAACTGTTCATCAATTACCCCTAGACTATACCCACCTTTACAGGCCTTGTGTTCAAGATACTGTCCAGGTCTACACTCTTCCAGACACTCACTCCCTGATGGTACGAGATCTTTGCTTTCACAGGCACTGCAGATAGATGACCCACCTCTCCAAGACTCTCGACAGTCATTACAACCTTCCAAACAATCTGAAAACATACCAGCATAAAAGTATTAAGATAGCAAACAGGCCTGTGGCTATATCTGGGTTTTTTTCACATCAAATTACCATATTCAACCTATATATAAGCAGACATGTTCCAGGGATTTTATTTTTTTTTTGCAATTTTGGGAATGGGCCCTAGGGCCTTTCAGATTGGTAAAAGTAACGTGGTAAACCCCTAAATTTGGAAATTTGTTATAGTGCAGAATTATGTCATTTTTGGCCAATAAAAAAAACAAATGAGCTATTACACATACTATTGCCATTAAATTGAAGGAGAACGTCACCATCCATGTAGCTTTTGTGTGCGTGTTGACTGCATGAAAATCCCAATCTTAAAAAAAAAAAAAAAAATTTTTTTTGAAGATTGGGATTTTTTTTTCAAAATTGGGAAAAGTCACCTATATTCCATTGGGAATGTGGCCGAATTTCACCCCTGAGAACACAAAATAAATCCCTGTGTTCCTACAAGCACACACCAAGTTCTTTATTGGTTGTTTATACTATATGAAATTCAAATTACAGTCAACCCTCTTTACAATAACAGTGTTTGTCCCCGAATAATTTGATGTTAAACTGAATTTCTGTCGTAAAGTACTCAAATTCAAGTTGAACTGGTACATTTGTGCAAATACTACCGACGTAAAGAATTTTGTTTCACTGTACCAGTCAATTCAGTGGTGTATCTTCATTAGGCCAAAATAAAAAATACCTGTGTTTAGGGTAACCCAACCCTACCTAAATTTACTGGTGAAACCTTGATTTTTTTTTCAGGTTTGCTGGAAAATATATAATTTTATGCATTTTGAAAGGCAAAATGCCTTTCAAAATGCATAAAAAAAACAATTTCCAGAAAAATATAAATATGTGTGCCTACCCTACGTAAAATTTTCAGACCGTTACCCGAAACACACTAATTTTTTTTAATTTGGCCTTATCAAAATAAGGATCAAGCATGGTTTTTTCATACATTAACGTACGGAAAGTACCTAGAGAGATGTGAAAAACCAAGAGCAAAGCAATGTTTGTTATTATTGCATAAATTCAATTATCATATGACGTTGCGTCTGGGAGTGAAGTAACGCCATGCAATAAAATCTGTAAAGCACTAGTGGTTTATCGATTTTCGGGAAACGTTATGACGGCCATAACAAAGTTGCGTACATAATGACAAAATTATAACGTTTTTACGGCAGAAATGAGATTTCAAAGCAATCTTAATGTCATATAATAAATAGAATCTAACATTTGTGCTCTTGTACTATTGAATTTATTAAACTCGTTGCGAAAAAGAGATAAAATGCTCGGCAAGCCTCACATTTTATCTCTTTTCCCCAACTCATTTAATAAATTCAATAAAACATGAGCACTCATATAAGATCCTCTATTGATAATATTCACCTAATTTACGAAAAGTAAGGCACTATATTTTGTTGCAGTTTCAGGGTCAATAGGTGTATGGATGATTTCACTAATATTTGTGTTCCAGGGCCAAGCCATATATAATAGTGATAAACGGATCAGTTGTCGTAAAATGTGCTGACTTGCCTGAGCCTCCGTTGCTTGACATTGCGATCAGTACCAAAATCTCAGGTGCTGGCTCATATATAGTCCTATCAGAAGCTTGTACAATTATAGGTATACTAGTAGTCTTACCTTCACATTGCCCATGAATGGTAAAATATTTTCCTTTGGGACACTGGCTTCTACATCGGCCTTTCTTACTGATTCTACCACCAGTAAAACATGAGGTACAATTCTTACTGAAACCACCATTACACGTCTCACAGGCCGGGTGACAGGCTGAAATAGACAGCAACTGAGTATACTATACAGTGTAGTCCCTTTATTACACTATGTTTAGGGAAAATAGGAATGGACCATGTTATAAGTGAACCCTGTTATAAAGGGACAACTTTACAAAGGAATTATAGGGAAATGGCCATTTTATGGTCATTTTCCTATAAATCATTTGTAAAGTTCCTTGGCAAAATATTTGGGAGCCACAACGACACTCTAACAGGAGCCTGTTTTGTATTGAAATTTGACAGAAAAAATCAAATTAAATTTTTACACAAAGTTTACCGTTAGCATAATCCTGTTTTGAAAACAGTGTGGAGTAGGCAGTTGGTCAAGATCCACACTGTTTACTCTGCGTGTTAATACATGCCAAAATTGAAATCCTGCAAGTTAATTTGGGCCTTGACCCAATAAAACCTGTCTTCTGGAGTTTGTGAACAACAAAGGGGCAGACCAGGCTGCATCCCCGCAGTCTGATCAGCACCTTTGCTATTCGCTCATTTGAAAGTATCATATCTAAACTTGCTACAGGTGAAATTTCAATTTTCTAGCTAGTCTCTGTAGCTGAGGAGACTGGTTTGAGTCCCGCTTTGTTGGAAGCCCAGAAAACAGGTTTTGTCGTGTCAGGGCCCATTTGATAAAATTTGGGAAGTAATGTGGTACATAAAACATCCAGCACGATAAGGGTTACAAAATGCTTTAGATATAGCTAACATGGAAACTTTGGGTTAGAGACAAACAATATCAATGAACAGGTAAGGACTACAACATCTTACATGACAGTAAAATAGGCCTTGTTGCAAGTTTGTTTGTTTGATTTGACTCTTTACGTTCTAGTCAACATTTTTTCAGACATGTCAGGACGGGTTTCTGGGGTGAACCAGTACTAAGCAGGGAAAAATGTGTCTAGCTCAAGGATACAACGCAGTGCCATCATCAAGCCTGATCTGGGTCCAAACCGTATGCAAAGGTTATCATCAGACGACAATAGAAGGCAAAGAGTTGCACATACTAAACAAAACAATAAAAGTGATTCCTTACGTGAACACGAAGCAACTGTATTGGCATAGAATCCTACAGGACATCTGGTGACACACTGCCCCTGATGTAACAGTCCACCCTCCAAACAGGTGGCAATCATCAGATGACAATAGAAGGCAAAGAGTTGCACATACTAAACAAAACAATAAAAGTGATTCCTTACGTGAACACGAAGCAACTGTATTGGCGTAGAATCCTACAGGACATCTGGCGACACACTGCCCCTGATGTAACAGTCCACCTTCCCAGCAAGTGGCACACCCTTCCCCATCTGGAGTACATGTCTTGCAGGTAGGATGACAGGCTAAAAATAAAACAATATTTAACTCCTTGCATGCTGGGTAATTTTTCATGCTTTTGTTGTCTGCTGATCAACTTTTTCGAATTCAGGAATATGTTCAGAGTGTCAAACAGATTGGATCCAGACCAGGACCTATATTCTGTGCGGCCTGATCTGGGGCCAGACTGTTTCCAAAGGTACAGTGATTTTGTTACCTGTGCATCTTGCATCTTTTGCGCATAATTTTGTCTCTGGGATGCAAAGCTTTCATTTCAGCGAGTCCCAGGATGCAATAGTATTGCAGACTTGTCATTAAAAATAGTGTTCCGGACTCATAAGTTTGCAGTTGGTCTCATTGATATGAGAACAGCGAGTCCCAGGACCTATAAGCCCAAATTGAAAATGAATCACTGAAGGTACAACACTAGTATAAGCAAAGAATTATTAAAAGCGCATGCAAAATAAGAATCTAAAATGCTGTCTGCTCAAGTCGTCTGCAGCATATATTTTCTAAATTTATTGCCAACATTTAATTGTGGAGGCAAAGAATGTGGTCAAATAACAGACTGCGCTGTAGAAGCAGTCTGATCTGGGTCTACACTGTTTGACCAAAAGGCTTATAAAATATTTCAACGGAGGATAAAAAAAAATGACCAAAAAAGGGACAAATTCCGTTGTTATTGGAGCTTTATGAGTTTTATGGTAAATATCCAATCAGGCCTTTAGTTAAGAGTGTGTAACAGAAAAATAACTCAACCAATACATATGTTGTGGGTACTCGATAGAACCCTCTCAATGAGATGGCTCAATAGAACCCTCTCAATGAGATGGTTCTTTTGAGCACCCAAAACATATGTTGTGGGTACTCAATAGAACCATCATTGAGAAAATAACCGTCTCAATTGGACAATTTTTTAAGGAACTAAAACATATGTTAAAACTGATGGATAAAAAAAATATTCACGTTAATCAAAAATCCGATTATGATATGATATATGATGACAAGTTTATGCTCATTTTTTTATTATTATCTCCGATAGTGATAAAATATTACCAATACAGTTTCCACCTCGGATAAAGAAGTTATCAGGACAATTATTGAGACATTCTCCCAGGAACACAACCTGAGCAGAGGTAGTACAGGAGGTACACTGGTTATGGTTGGGTCCATTAACAGAGATAAAATATTACCTATACAGTTATCTGGACAATTATTAAGACATTCTCCCAGGAACACAACCTGAGCTGAGTTAGTACAGGAGGTACATTGGTTATGGTTGGGTCCATTAACAGTGATAAAATCTTACCAATACAGTTTCCCCCTCGGATGAAGAAGTTATCAGGACAGTTATTGAGACATTCTCCCAGGAACACAACCTGAGCTGAGTTAGTACAGGAGGTACACTGGTTATGGTTGGGTCCATTAACAGTGATAAAATCTTACCAATACAGTTTCCTCCTCGGATAAAGAAGTTATCAGGACAATTATTGAGACATTCTCCCAGGAACACAACCTGAGCTGAGTTAGTACAGGAGGTACACTGGTTATTGTTGGGTTCGTTAACAGTGATAAAATCTTACCTATACAGTTTCCTCCTCGGATAAAGAAGTTATCAGGACAATTATTGAGACATTCTCCCAGGAACACAACCTGAGCAGAGTTAGTACAGGAGGTACACTGGTTATGGTTGGGTCCATTAACAGTGCTAAATCTTACCAATACAGTTTCCTCCTCGGATGAAGAAGTTATCAGGACAGTTATTGAGACATTCTCCCAGGAACACAACCTGAGCAGAGTTAGTACAGGAGGTACACTGGTTATGGTTGGGTCCATTAACAGTGATAAAATCTTACCAATACAGTTTCCTCCTCGGATGAAGAAGTTATCAGGACAATTATTGAGACATTCTCCCAGGAATACAACCTGAGCTGAGTTAGTGCAGGAGGTACACTGGTTATGGTTGGGTCCATTAACAGTGATAAAATCTTACCAATACAGTTTCCTCCTCGGATGAAGAAGTTATCAGGACAATTATTGAGACATTCTCCCAGGAACACGACCTGAGCTGAGTTAGTACATGAGGTACACTGGTTACGGTTGGGTCCATTAACAGTGATAAAATCTTACCAATACAGTTTCCTCCCTGGATAAAGAAGTTATCAGGACAATTATTGAGACATTCTCCCAAGAACACAACCTGAGCTGAGTTAGTACAGGAGGTACACTGGTTATGGTTGTGATAAATCTTACCAATACAGTTTCCACCTCGGATAAAGAAGTTATCAGGACAATTATTGAGACATTCTCCCAAGAACACAACCTGAGCTGAGTTAGTACAGGAAGTACACTGGTTATGGTTGGGTCCATTAACAGTGATAAAATCTTACCAATACAGTTTCCTCCCTGGATGAAGAAGTTATCAGGACAATTATTGAGACATTCTCCCAAGAACACAACCTGAGCTGAGTTAGTACAGGAGGTACACTGGTTATGGTTGTGATAAATCTTACCAATACAGTTTCCACCTCGGATAAAGAAGTTATCAGGACAATTATTGAGACATTCTCCCAGGAACACAACCTGAGCAGAGTTAGTACAGGAGGTACACTGGTTATGGTTGGGTCCGTTACAACTCTTACACTTTCTGTGACATTCTGAAATAATGAAAACAAGAAAGTCTGACCAGTGTATATCTATGTACACTTTCATGGGTGAAAGTTCAAAATTTCCAAAAATTTTAGAAATTTAAAGTTTAAAACTTGCAGGATGCCTACAAAAGCGAATCATTTCAAGTTTAAATGATGAATTGTGTTTAAAGAATCTAGAAATTGATCAGAGAGGCCATTACAATCTCCCTAATTTAGCATTTTGAGGCTGACTTTCTATGGAAAGTCAGCCTCAAAATCCTGAATTTAGGATTAATCCTGAAAACATTCAACCATGTGTATACAACTCTCTGAGACAAAATAAAACAAAGCAACATGTACAATGTACTGAATGTAGACAATTTATATAACACCTCGTTGAGTCATTATAACACAAATTTTGATATAATGTGGGCATGCTGTGGCTCCCAAATTTTATTAACATGAAATTTTACGAAAGAATTATAGGAAAATGACCGTAAAATGGGCATTTTCCTAAAAAATACATTTGTAAAATTGTCCAATTATAATATGATTCACTTTTATAATATTGGCAGATTCCTATGGACCCCATACATAGCGTTATAAATTTAAGAGACTGAACTGTACTTTCAACTGAAAAAGTACTAAAGAAAATAGGTGAGAATGCAAGACTTTTGAGTCCATACATACTAACCCTGATAAACCCATGAATAATACCTATAAACATGTCCTTCTACAAACTGACCTCAAAATTACGAATTTAAAAAAATCTGTGTTCTTTTGCAACTGCTTTTTCAAAATGGAAACATTTAATGCTAAATATAGATTGCAAATCATATGTCAAAAATCAATGAGAAATCATATAAGACAACAAGGTGCTTAGTTTGAATCTTTTCAGATTTTTTTTAAATTGCTGATGTATTGACAACATATTAGAAAACATTGGCTGGAACAATTGACCATACCAGGCCTCAAGATAAGATGGCATAATCAAATCTATTTTTCTTATTTCTCAACCCAAACATATGTTGTTGGTTCTCAAAAGAACCGTCTCAATCAGACGGTTTGTTTGAGCACCCAAAACACATGTTTAAACCGATAGCTAAGAAAATAATCACAATATAACGCTTAAAATGTTCACTTAATTGGACGTATGTCATACATACCCAAACATTTCCCATTCTGGAGATAAAAGCCAAGACCACACTGTGGGACACACTGTCCGTGTTTCCACATCAAGCCAGGTTGACACATATGGCAATGATAGGGTGTTCCTTCAACACATGTATAACACGTCTCGTCACATGGCAGACACTTGTGAGTGGGGGAGGGATAGTATCCCATCCTGCACCGCTGGACACAGCGGCCCTCTTGGATGTAGAGTTCTGGGTTGGAGCAGATGGTGCAGTTCTTAGGAGCAGATGGCTCACAGTCTTTGCAGGTTGGATCACATTTAACTGTAAAAACAAGAAAATGATCAATACTGTAAGATATATCAGGCCTTTAGATGAGTGTGTAATTAAAAAAAGAATATACATTTCTCAACTAAATATGTTGTGGGTGCTCAAAAGAACCCGCTCAATGAGGCAGTTCTTTTGAGCACCCACAACAAATGTTTGGTTTAAACAGATTTTATTTCTCGGATTAAAATTGACATGCAAGACATATATACATACAATAGCAATCTATAGGATTGGAATGAAAGCTTAGAGCTTATAGATATCCTTTCTCAATGTGAAATAAATAAACATATATAATAATATTGGCAGGTCATTAGCTAATTAGGATTATTGTAATCTATTTTTTGTACTAAGAAATTTGCAAAACGTTTTTTAGCAGACTTACAAATTCCTAGTATAATTATTTGGTTGATTAATACCTAGTTACTGGGATGTGAGTTAAACAGTAAATGCTAACAATAGTTCTGAGCATTGAAAATAAAAAGAGAAAAAAAAAGATCTTAAATAGAGCTCAAAATGAGGAGGATTACTGTGGGGAAGCAGATTGTGGGGGCAAGGGACTTCAAACCACTTGGTTTCTGTTATTGGTTGTTGAACTGATTTCTTCCCATTCATGACATGAACACTGCTTGTATAAACTCTAGAGAAGCATCCTATCATTGAAATTACAACATATGTGTATTTACGGGTTAAGATATATATATTTTACTTTCAACGAAGTAGCTAAATTAGAAGTTATCTGGACAAATGTTTCATCTTTTCCTTCATGAATATTCATGCTAGGCTCCACCCACCATGAATAATTATATAAATAGACTTTCATGTTGGTACATAGAACATAGAAATTCAAACTCCCCAGATCATCATAAAGGTCATAAAGGATAATAGACTCATTTCTACCAAGCTTACCTATTTGACATTTTCCGCAGCACTCCCCTGGTACAGAGACAGCTACGCTACCATGTGGACAGACTGGGCAGTGTCGTTTATAACAGACTGTCTCCCCTGAGTCACAGTGACATACAGAACAATCGTCAGGATGCCAGGTGTCTCCAGCCTGAAAATTCCAAACAGAGAGTTGGCATATGTTATGATTTTATCAAGACATGGATAATTTTGATAAGAATAAATGTGAAAGTGAGACAGATGTTGCAATCTATTCTGAGAAATGTAAACTCCATTGTGCCGTACAAATACAATAACCCTTCTTGATGAGAAAGTTGTGGAAGGACACATCAACAAAGTTCTCACTTTGTAGGAATGAGAAGAACAGAAAGTAGTTTCCATCTAGAGGTATCACCAGGAAATATCCAAACAGTCAGGTATTGATGATTTTTTTCTGTAATCAATATATATGTATATATATGATATGGGCCGCAATGTGACAAAACCTGTCTTCGGGGTTTCTGACAAAGCGAGACTCAAAACAGTCTCATCAGCTACCAATTCTAGCTAGAAAATTGTAATTTCGCTTGCAGCAAGTCTAGATATGCCACTTTCCAATAAGCGAATAACAAAAGGTGCTAATCAGACTGCGCAGATGGGCAGGCTGGTCTGCGCTTTTGTTGTTCCCAAACCCCCCGAAGACAGGTTTTCTTGCGTCGATGCCCATATGAGCCAGCACCTGAGATTTTGGTACTAATGGTATAGTCAATCAACGAAGGCTCAGGCGATCCTAAGCATCTGTGCAGACTCACAAGAGCCTTCACTGCTCATATAAACACAGAATGGATGCAGATGAAGACTCAGATTAGAATACATCAAAATGGGCCTTTAACCCTTGATATTCTGATGGATTATCCCATATATATTGGCACAACAAGTATGGAATTGTCCTTTTTGTATTTCAAGGGGTTGTCAGTAACACAAAGGAGCTCTAGCAATAAGGCGTGTATTTTCCCTAGTTGACATGATTACAAAACCTTAATTTTCAAATTGCCCTAATGTTTTTAAAATTGGTCTGTTCCGGTAGTAAAATTTACATAGAATGCATAAAAATAGGTTTCAAAACGATTCATCATTTACAAAACCGTTAAAACTTGCGCCTTCTACTCCCACCCCTCATTTTACGTCTTTGGACTGGGTGCCGTTTAGACGAGAGTTTTAGTAAACCCTTTGCAGGTTTTCAAAAAGTAAAAGTGCTTAAATATTAAGGATATAAGTGCCCTTCCTTTTCGAAACTTTGCGGTATTCCTTCTGCGCATGCGTACGAAATATACTTAAAATTGTGACGTTTGCCATTGAAAAGATGAAACTGGCGTCTTTCAGTTTGTTTTTAGATGCTTTCCCCCCCTAGACCCAAGATGCCCTTTGGACAATTAAATGTCGCTATACAAATATATAACATATGTAAAGGGCGTCTTGGGTCTAGGGGGGGAAAGGGGTTGTATAAGCGAAAGAAGACATCAAATATCTGACAAAAAATAGACCACTTTGCAAGATGGTCGTTTTTATTGTACATCAACTGTATAAATATTTTTACTGTACATAGCGTGATAGGACGATTGGTACCCTTGTGTAACGGTCTAGTTCCCATACATATGTTACTGAATAACAAGTACAGTTGATTGTCGAAATAAATTCTCATTCAATAAGAAGTAGATTTATTACATGCATTAAGGAAATCCCGTTTTAAATATACAAATTCAGGGGCAATGGTGCATCGACGGCCCGTCTATATATATTTCTTGAATGTGCCTGGTTTCTCCAGTCGTTATTTCAACAAAATAAAACGAACGCCTCGTTTAGGGAGATTGCTCGCCTTATCGCTAGAAATTCTTTTATAAAATGATGTATTTCTGTCCCTGAAGATTGTTGTTATCGAAGCAAATAGTGCAGACCCTGATGAAATGCCACCTTATGGAACATTTCTTCTAGGTTTTCACTTTTTGACAAAGTACCTGTTTACCAGTATCCAGAATGAAAGGGGCTAAAGGAGGTTTTTGCACATATGAGATAACTACTAAAATCTCATGTGCTGGCCCATGTGAAACATTCAAAACAGTAAAGTCTTTGTAAAACGGCCATTCAAAAATAGACAAAACAAATGATTTAATGACAACTGGTAGCTTAATGAAGGTCGGAAATATTGCAGAATGCCCTTTGGAGCATTCTGCAATACTTATGACCTGCATTAAGCGAAAATCGGTCTTGAAAACCAATTTTTGGTCTTCTTTTTGAGTGGCCGCTTAAGACAGATTTTACTGTATGTACATCTTTTGATGAATTAGATATGAAAAAATTCAGTATGTCAGAAAAAATGACCTACCTTGTAAGTTTTCCCAGCAAACTCACAAGATGGAGGCACAATACACTGAGGACAGCATGTACCGGGGAGTTGAACCAGCAACTCATCCTAGAGAAAAAGAAAAACCTTTTATCATCTTTAGGTATTTTTTATAAAAAAATCTTATGACATCTGGTTTATAAGTAATATCTATCATATAATGTTGCATCTTGGAGTGATATAATGCCATGTGTTAACCCTTTACTCCATAATAACGCCTTTTGACGCCTTTGAAATATCATGTATTTTGAAAATATTATGGAAAATGGAGCATTTGCTCCAAAAGAGCAAATGCTCCATTTTCCATATTTTCAAAAGTATTCAAAACTTAACTTAAATTTTTCTTGAATTTTTACATGTTGTCAATAGAAACTGATGTCATGATCTAAATATAGCATATTAAGTAAAGGGTTAAAACCACTAGTGACTTACATATAGTTCTGAAATGATGCCCATAACAATGCCCCGTATATGAGACAAAATCATAGGGTTTTCATGGAAAAAGTTGATTTCAAAGTGATTTTAGTGTCATATGATAAATAGAGTCTAACATAAATGCTCCTGTATTATTGAATTTATTAAACTTGTTGCGAAAAAGCTCAATAAAAAATCAACAAAGCCTCACATTTTATATCTTTTCCTCAACTTGTTAATAAATTCAATAATACATGAACACTCATGTATTATCCTCTGTAAATATTTGTAGTGGCAGTGCCATTCCTAACAGCCTTGCTGTTGGGTTAACTCTTTAACGACATGGTTAGAGTGGTCGACTGTCACACAGGAATTCTGGGTTCAAATCCTGGCAGACCCAAAAGATTTTCCCCTTGGAATTACTTGACTGATGGCAGTGGTAATTCGGTAGCGCCTGAGTCGGCCTCTGAGAGCGGTAGCAACTATACACAGTTGTGGTTGAAACCTGGCTCTCAGGAAATAAAAGGGGGAAGAGTGTAGTGACAGTGCCATTCCTAACGTTAACTCTTTAGCGACATGGTTAGAGTGGTCGACTGTCACAGAGGAGTTCTGGGTTCAAATCCTGGCATACCCAAAAGATTATCCCTTTCGAATTACTTCATATTGAATTAAAATAAAGACATATCTCAGATGTAAAATGTAAAAAATCTTGAATGTCAGACAACAAAGTTTGCTTTCACATATCTTGGCTACTGGAAAAATGCTTCTACTTAAATACAGGAACAAGAATTGTCAAATTTCATTTTTCACATTTTAATCACCATTCCCTGAATACACTCACCTGGTAGCACATGATATTCTCACACACAGCAGTGTGACATTGCACTGTTCCCTGATTACAAACGCAGTATTCACAGTCTGAGACATTCCAGATATCTCCACTGTAACGTACAGGTGTAACATCCCTGCATTCACCTAGAAAGAACAAGACATACAGTAAAACCTGTGTAAAACGACCACTCAAAAATAGACAAAACAAAGATCTTAATGACAAATGGTAGCTTCATGAAGGTCCAAAGTATTGCAGAATGCTCCCTGGAGCATTCTGCAATACTTTTGACCTGCATTAAGCGATACTTGGTCTTGAAAATCATTTTTCGGTCTTTTTGAGAGTGGCTGTTTTACACAGGTTTTACTGTAATCATTAACTTTACTATAGGAATGAAATTTTATTTTTTTGGTTTTTATCGATGTGTAAACTCCGGCGAATCACTCACAAATTGAATAAAGCCCGAAGGGCTTTATGTTAAATTTGTGAGTGATTCGCCTGAGTTTACACATCGATAAAAAACAAAAAGTTAAATTTCATTCCTTATAATTCCAGCTTTGGAACAAAACAGCGCATCTGTAAAGGGCTGTTGACAACATTTCAAATTTAAAAGCCCACTGAAGCCAGTGAAGGAAAATAGTTCGTAACCGCTGTCTATGAAAGATGGGGTAGCCATCTTGAAAATATGTCAGCTCAAAACTTTGCTATGCTAAATATCGATTAAAATTACACTCTATTTATATAAGTATAATTGTCACTTGTGTTCGAAGTTTTATGTACAGTTCGTTATTAGCACTGTGAAATGAAGGCGGATATCAAATATTCATACTCACGGGTTTTTATTGAAGTGTAAAAAACATTTAATGTTACCAACGGACCAATCAAAATCGCCGAAAATACGATAACATTGAGTTGGAATTATAGTTAATTAACCTTTAACATACAGAGTGTTGTGAACTTTGTTCTATTATAGACAGAGGATAAGTTAAAAGTGACATCAGAGCAGGTTTTGACAATTTTGTAAGCAGGTGTAACAGTTTCCGTAATAGTGCATTATTGTTCTTTTATCATCAAAACATGTTGTCTTCTTAGTGCAATGGTAAGATGGTAGACCACTCTACTGAAGTGCTGCGCACAGTTTTGTGGTTGTGGGTTCGAACCCCAACTCATTTTTTTTAGCTTTAATTTTTAATATATTTTTACATTTTTTGTTTTGCTGAGATTGGTTATTTTCTTGTTGTGTATGCATAGACTGGCAAGGTTTGTGCATCATGTTCGTATAAGAATCTCAAAACCAAATGGAAAACTATGCTCTAGAAACATGTCATCAAGTTATCATCTTTCCTCTTTTCTTTTTCTCTCATGCTTGATAACAAGATAACCGATCACAGCACAAATGAAAAAAGTCAATAAGCAATGCTTATTAGATACCCCCGCACAGTAAGATTCAGTGAAAAAACTTGGCAAGTTATAGTTAAAACCAGCAGACCTAAGTTCAGTAGAATCTGTGCTAAACGAAAATTATAAACTCCTTCATGCATATGTTCAATGTGTCTACATTGTATCCGCAAAGTATCAAATTGCTAAATCAAAAGCTGTGGTAGGAGTTGAGCGGCCCCTAAAGGCACTATCCATGCATATACAAAAGCCATATAAGGGAATAATTGTCTAAGTTCTCACAGCTGTCGTGTCAATTTTTTTTTAAACCAGACTCCTTAATGCATATGTTCAATGTGTCTAAATTGTACAGGAAAAGTATCAAATTGCTCCCTTAAAAATTGTGGTAGGAGTTGATCGGCCCATGAAGGCACCATCTATGCATATACAAAAGCCTTATTAGGGAAAAATTGTCTAAGTTCTCACAGCTGTCATTTTGCCAAAAATTATTTTTTCTGAACCAAACTCCTTCATGCATATGTTAAATGTTTCTACATTGTATAGGCAAAGTATCAAATTGTTCCATTCAAAGCTGTGGTAGGAGTTGATCGGCCCATGAAGGCACCATCTATGCATATACAAAAGCCTTATTAGGGAAAAATTGTCTAAGTTCTCACAGCTGTCATTTTGTCAAAAATTATTTTTTCTGAACCAAACTCCTTCATGCATATGTTCAATGTGTCTACATTGTAAAGGCAAAGTATCAAATTGTTCCATCAAAAGCTGTAGTAGGAGTTGATCGGCCCATGAAGGCACCATCTATGCATATACAAACATCTTATTAGGGAAAAAATGTCTAAGTTCTCATAGCTGTCATTTTGTCAAAAAATATATTTTTTGAACCAAACTCCTTCATGCATGTGTTCAATGTGTCTACATTGTATAGGCAAAGTATCAAATTGTTCCATCAAAAGCTGTGGTAGGAGTTGATCGGCCCGTGTATGGCCTATAATAGCATAAGCATAAAATACTATATTAAAAGCCATTTAGAACTACAAAGGGAAATAACTCTAATAGAATTGGCCCCTAGCCCTTACTTTTTTGTCTAAAGTATTTGTCTTGCATATATGAACATGTTTGCAAGGTTTGATGAAAATCCAGCAATGACTCTCCAAGTTATTAAAAAAAACAAAACGTTACGGACGGACGGACGGACAGATGCACGGACGCACGCATGGACAACGTGAAAACAGTATACCCCACAACAAAGTTTGCGGGGGGTATAAAAACACAACATTAACAAAACAAAGCTAATAAAAAATGCTGAGTTGGGGTTGGAACCTACAACCCCAAACTATATGTTGCACTTCAGGATAGTGGTCTACCATCTACCATTGCACTAAAATGACAACTACAAATTTTAATGATAATAGAACACTATACACTATTAGCTGAAATGTGCTATACCCGTTTACAACAATTTATCAAAATATGCTCTGACGTCACTTTTAACTTATCCTCCGGCTAGTGTACTTAAGAAATAGATCAGCTCCAGCAGTGAATTGTTGAGTAATAATTCACTGTTTGGAGGTCAGTTGTAAAGAAGATCAAATCATGAGCGTGCAGCGCGAGTGATTTATCTTCGCACAACTGACCGACAAGCAGTGAATTATTACTCAACAATTCACGCAATGGAGCTGATCTATTTCGATTCTAACACACAATAAACTACGAAAACACATTCGAAGTCTTCAGCTTCTTCCAACTTTCCGCCATTGCACTGAAGAACTCCTGCCAATATTTAGACTACGTTGCATACGTTTACATGTAATTGTAAAGTCTTTCAAGCGTAAAAACGACGTTACACCATCTAATGCCATGAATTACGTCATTTTCCAGTGACGTCAGCTATCACACACTTTTGCAGTGAATTATTGTCCGATATATCACAGTTTGTTACCGTTGGCTCTATAGGCGAGGTGTGTTAGAATTTCTCTTTTGTTTATTAATTTTTATATATATATATATATATTACTATAAATATTTTCAAATTTTGAACATTTTTCTCTTTCTGTTCTCAAATAAAATGTTGGTTTTCAGGGCTGGAATTCACAAAATGCTTGTCAGAATAGCAAACAGGGAAGACCCTGATCAGAGCTGGAATGCTAGTGTCACAAAGTCCATAGGTAGAAGACTATTGACACAATAAACGGTTATTTCTGGGCTAGGTATCCATAAGCTATTAACTTTAACAGGAGAAAAGACTACGGTCAAGTCTCTAACACTCCTTCAGCGTTGGTACACATGTACCGATTCAAACAAATAAATGCACATACTCTTATAAGCAAAAACTGAGCACTTCGTGTGCGCTTAACACTATTTTTTTTCTGAAATTGTTATCAATAACTCTGATGCTTGGCAAACATATATTTTAAGATATTTAAAGGTCTGTGGTCCCCTGTATAATGTAATGCTGATGTACCATATACACATGTATACCTGTTTTTGGCACACATTCCGGACAACACTCCCCTTGTCGGGTAATCTGCATGCGGTCCTGAAAGACATCATAAACATGTTTAAGACTGATCAAATCATCCATCCAGTTTAATACAATTGTCATTTGATTGACTAACAGTAAATGTTCTAAAATTTTTCATTTTCTGTTCGCAAATAAAATTTTAATTATCAGGACTGCAAGACTTTTAGTCCCAAATTGCACAGTGGCTCAGTAATAGAGTGCTTGACTCGAGACCGAAGGGCCACGGGTTCGAGCCTAACCAGCATCACTGTGTTAAGTCCTTGAGCAAGAACATTAATCCTAGCTTAGTACTGGTTCAACCCAGGAAGACCCATCCCAAAATAACTGAAAGATTTTTGATGGGCATAAAGAATCAAATCAAACAAAGTTTGTCTGAATAGCAAACAGGGAAGAACCTGATCAGACTGCTTCTTCAGAAGCAGTCTTATCTGGTTCTTCGCTGTTTGTCTATGCCTTTTTGGCGGGCAAGTAGTGTTCGAAATTTTAGAACATTTACTGTACACATTATATGAGCCTCGTTATTGTGAGAAAATCTGATTTTGTTGCATGCAAACAACAAAGTCGAAGACCAGCCTCCACATCTGTGCAGTCTGGTCTGAGGCTTTGTTATTCTCTCTCTAGAAAGTATAATAGTTACATTTGCTACATGCAAATTTTCATTACTGTTGGTAGTCTTTGTAGCTGAGCAGGTTGGAATGAGCCTTACCTGAGGGTCTGGATGGGGGGTCTGGTATTCACTATTCATTAAAAATTTAGCCCATTATTCATCTCATTAAAATTTTGGGTTATTCATTAAAATAAGACCAATTATTCATTAAAAGAAAGAAAGGTGGCATTGAAATCTGATTATTCAATATTCATTATTTTTTTTTCAATTCATTAAAAAATAGGATTATTCAATAATTTTTAGGCCCTTATTATTCACTATTCATTATTTTTTTGGCTAATTATTCACTATTCATTATAAAAAAGGGCCATTATTAACTAATCATTATACCCCATCCAGACCCTCTTACCTGAAGGCATAATCCAGAAGACAGGTTTTCTTGCATTGAGGCCTTTTTTTTTTTAATATTCTCAGGGTTCACAACACAAGTGTTAACTTTTAAACTGTACAGTGAGTGAGTGTATTTCTGTCTTTGAAGATTTGCTTGATCAGAGTATACAAACAGTGTAGACCATGACAAGATGCTGCATAATGAGGCATCTATCCAGTGTCCTCAAGGTTTATAACTATAATTTCAATCATTACACATGCAACTCTAGAAAGCAACAAATAATGACATCAAATATTTCTCTCCCTTTTACCTCAAGAAATGAATTGGACCTATAAAGTAAAAGGAAGTTAAATTACCAATTTACTCAAGTTATCAGCAGGGTTAGAGATAACATGTACCTACCATATTACAAATCATGAGATCCATACATTCTTTCTGTGTACAGACAGCTGTTCCTCCGATACAAACACACAGGGTACATGGGCCTCTGTGCCACTGTTCCCCAGTCTGAAATATTTACAATACATTGTTACTGAATAACAATCGTCACATTTATCGGAAGCCTTTGGGGTCCTTTATCCAGTTGACAATCATAATAGTTAGTATCAATCTGTATTCTTCCGGTGAACACTGAAACCTTAATTTTTACTTTTTCATGGAGTAATGAAAACAATGTGACTAACCAAGCATATAGTCCATGTTATTACCCAACCGTCTATATACAGAGTAATTGTCTATTTTTTGATATGTCATAAGTCACCGAACTATTCCACCGGTCAATAAATTTGACTATTGACTGGCACTATACCATGACCTGGTTACCCCCTTCCTTGTTAAAACACACAGGCGTTTATCGACATGCGCGATAACGATGCGCATACGGTTCATTTATGAAAGGAGACATTATGCAACAATGGTGAAAATAAGGCATGGTTTGGCAACTTTAAACTCCAATAACTCCATTGTTGGTCAGAAACATAAAGTGTGGGTACTCGTTTTCTTAGTTAGAACGAGCGAAATATTTTGAGACCAAAATTGAGCAGATTTGGTGAAATTTTCTGTTTTGCAACAAAACCGCATAGTCTACAGCAACTCCATGCACGAAACGCTACTAAGTATTTCATCAAAAGGGTTGGGTAATAAAACAGTTATTTCATTTCAGTATAGTTAGACTATTAACCCTTGGTACCGTGGACGACCTGATGCACTATTGCACTTGGCCTTCGGCCTCATGCAATAGTGCATCAGGTCGTCCACGGCACCTTTGGGTAATAGTTTTGACTATACTACAAACAGGCATGAAATAACGGTATAATAGACCAGCCATAACCAACTATCACTTTGTGATCATCATTGTAGACTACTAACTGTATTCAAAGCGAAACCATAAAACATGATTTCAGATGGTATATCCCACAATATACCTCCCCAATGAAAATTTTAACATGGTTACAGACTTTTACTTAAAAGTGAGTAACAAAAATATTTTTCTCATTTCTCAACCAAAACATATGTTGAGACGGTTCTTTTGAGCACCCAAAACATGTGCTAAAAATTATGGGTAAGAAAGTATTTACAATTTTATGCTGAAAATTTTGCTTATCTAAACCTATGTTGTTATCCCCATTCTAATGCACTAGTAGCATTTTTCCTTCAAAAAGACAATGAAAATTTAGCATGCTGCACCTGAAGCAGCAGCTGCCGCCTGCCAGCAGTGTAAAACCACTTGCATACTGTCACAACTTTAAATTATGTTCTCCAATCAGATGTTGCACAGCGCAGTGGCTCAGTTGGTCAAGCCGAAGGGTTGCTAGTTTGAGACTCACTGTGTTGGGTCCTTCAGCAAAACACTTTATCCCCTGCTAAGTACTGGTTCAACCCAAGAAGACAGGAAATCATCCTGACATGACTGAAAAACTGTTGACTGGGACATAAAGCATCAAAACAAACAAGCAATCAGATGTCTCATTACATTTGCAAGTGCATTAGAATCTCTCTTAGATATGATTTTTTCTTCACTATTCCCATTTCCTAAATTAGATATTTGTTGAGGAGCAACACCACTCAGTTGGTAGAGTGCCAGACTTTTGACCTAGAGATATTAGGTTCAACTCTCACCATTGCTGTGGTATTGTTTCCTTGAACAAGACATTTCATCCTATCTGCTTAGTACTGCTTAGTACTAGTTCAACCCAGCAAAATGTCCCAACATGACTAAAAAAAATGTTGACTGGGATGTTAAGCATGGACACTGCACTTTGAAAGTGAATAACTGCAATTACTGCAATAGGGTTATCGTTCTTGCTGTCAGTACTTCTTCACTGTCAGTACTTCTTTGTAAAACTTTAATTCCACAAACTTAAACCTTAATAATTTTCAACAATTATTTGATTGTTCAGTTTAAGCGATGGCACAGCACCATCATGGGCGCTAAATTTGCCCAAGCCTCAGACTTCCTGGGTTGAACCAGTACTAAGCAAGGATTAATGTGTCTTGCTCATGGACACAACGAAGCGACACTGGTGAGGCTGGAACTGGCAACCCCTTGGTCTCGAGTCAAGCACTCTAACACTGAGCCACTGCGCTACCTTTTTCTACAATGAAGAAAATCTTTCAATTCCCTGTATTCCTGGTTCCTCTCTCTCTACAAGTTGAGTTAACATCCCGACATACTAGACAACAGGAACCATCCTACCTACCCTGTTTTCCTGGTTCCTCTCTCTATAAGTTGAGTTAACACCCTGACACACTGGACAACAGGAACCATCTTACCTACCCTGTATTCCTGGTTCCTCTCTCTATAAGTTGAGTTAACATCCCGACATACTAGACAACAGGAACCATCCTACCTACCCTGTATTCCTGGTTCCTCTCTCTATAAGTTGAGTTAACACCCTGACACACTGGACAACAGGAACCATCTTACCTACCCTGTATTCCTGGTTCCTCTCTCTATAAGTTGAGTTAACATCCCGACATACTAGACAACAGGAACCATCCTACCTACCCTGTATTCCTGGTTCCTCTCTCCATAAGTTGAGTTAACATCCTGACATACTAGACAACAGGAACCATCCTACCTACCCTGTATTCCTGGTTCCTCTCTCTATAAGTTGAGTTAACATCCCGACATACTAGACAACAGGAACCATCCTACCTACCCTGTATTCCTGGTTCCTCTCTCTATAAGTTGAGTTAACACCCTGACACACTGGACAACAGGAACCATCTTACCTACCCTGTATTCCTGGTTCCTCTCTCTATAAGTTGAGTTAACACCCTGACACACTGGACAACAGGAACCATCTTACCTACCCTGTATTCCTGGTTCCTTTCTCTATAAGTTGAGTTAACACCCTGACACACTGGACAACAGGAACCATCCTACCTACCCTGTATTCCTGGTTCCTCTCTCTACAAGTTGAGTTAACACCCTGACATACTAGACAACAGGAACCATCCTACCTACCCTGTATTCCTGGTTCCTCTCTCTATAAGTTGAGTTAACATCCTGACATACTAGACAACAGGAACCATCCTACCTACCCTGTATTCCTGGTTCCTCTCTCTATAAGTTGAGTTAACATCCCGACATACTAGACAACAGGAACCATCCTACCTACCCTGTATTCCTGGTTCCTCTCTCTATAAGTTGAGTTAACACCCTGACACACTGGACAACAGGAACCATCTTACCTACCCTGTATTCCTGGTTCCTCTCTCTATAAGTTGAGTTAACACCCTGACACACTGGACAACAGGAACCATCTTACCTACCCTGTATTCCTGGTTCCTTTCTCTATAAGTTGAGTTAACACCCTGACACACTGGACAACAGGAACCATCCTACCTACCCTGTATTCCTGGTTCCTCTCTCTACAAGTTGAGTTAACACCCTGACATACTAGACAACAGGAACCATCCTACCTACCCTGTATTCCTGGTTCCTCTCTCTATAAGCTGAGTTAACACCCTGACATACTAGACAACAGGAACCATCCTACCTACCCTGTATTCCTGGTTCCTCTCTCTACAAGTTGAGTTAACACCCTGACACACTGGACAACAGGAACCATCCTACCTACCCTGTATTCCTGGTTCCTCTCTCTATAAGTTGAGTTAACACCCTGACACACTGGACAACAGGAACCATCCTACCTACCCTATATTCCTGGTTCCTCTCTCTACAAGTTGAATTAACACCCTGGCACACTGGACAACAGAAACCATCCTACCTACCCTGTATTCCTGGTTCCTCTCTCTACAAGTTGAGTTAACACCCTGACACACTGGACAACAGGAACCATCCAGTGTTTCCAACCTCTCATTCTGTAAATAAACAAAAAGTACATGTAGTTTATCCTAATTAAGGCCAGAAGTAGAAACTGATCTGACTCAGCAACAAAGCGTCAGGCACGATCTGGATCCATATTGATAGTATGGGTGTAAGTTCAAAATTTCCAAAATCCTGAACTTTCGAAACTCCAATCTTAAAACTTGCAATATGCCCACTAAATACTCACAATTTGAAGCTTAAATGGTCAATTGTCTTAAGACAGACTGAATATAAATCAGAGAACCTATAATAATCTGCTGAATTCAGCATTTTAAGGCTGACTTTCTATGGAAAGATAGCCTTAAAATGCTGAATTCAGGAATAATCCTGAAAACTTTCACCTATGATAGTATTCCTAAAATATTTTTTTTTGGAAAATTTAAGTTACATGAAAGTTTGCGCAGAATGAGATGAATGCTTTCAAAGACATTTTTATCTTTTATGAATCCTGATAAAACAATAATTGGTCAACTAAGTGACCTTTCTTTATATAAAGAGGGAAAACAAAATGTTTTCAAGGTCAGCCAAATAGATGCAATTGATCCGAGGACTTTGGCCTCTGCAATTTACATACCATCTGCACGCCTACCAAACGATCCAATGCTCAACATCTGGTTGAATATGAAAAACAACTGCTCTATGAAGAAAATAAAAATCGGGGAACGTCATGCAACAGCCTTTGGATTCCTTCGTGTGTGGTATAAATACAAGCTCAGATAGTATTCTTATAAGGTCATATTTACTTTTGCGCGTTCCTGTCAAATTTTGGTACACCTATTTTACGGGAAAAGTAAATCTGACAAAATGCGAGAACTTTCAGACCTCAAATTTATACCACAAATGTAGGAATGCATATTCTATTGCATGACATTTCCCAATTTTTGATTCTCTTCCTGGAGGAGTTGTTTTTAATATTCAGCCAGATGTTGAGCATTGGATCGTTTGGTAGATGTGATCTGATGAAGAACTTTGGTGTCAGCAAACCCATAATGAACCAATTTCTCACTGACAAAAACGACAAGGAATCAAAAATCAGGATTTTAGCCAAATCCAATTAACTCTTTGCCTGCTAGTCTTCTTGAATGCAAACAGTTTGGACCAAGATCAGGCCCGACAATTTGTCGGGCCTGATCTGGGTCCAAACTATTTGCAGACACTGATCATCTGATGGTATTTCAGAATTGAATTTCTGAAAAAAAAAGTAAGTTTGAAAAAAAATCATGGAAAACTTCCCGGCATGCAAAGCGTTAACATAATGAATGAAAGATATATGTACAAATTAAGCATATAAAATATGTATCTTCTCATTTTCACATTGTTTTGGCACGGATACAGGTGTAACATATTTACGTCTTTCTAACAACCGTTGTTTTTTTTATAAATTATTTGAAAACTGATACTTCTACAGGTGTGCATATTAAAATATGTGTATCTTTGCCAAAAACACATTTAACCCTTATCATGCTAGACATTTTATGTACTACACTCTTCCCTATTTTTTATCCAGTTTTATGATCATGCCATGCCTTTACAACAAATATCTTTGTAGAACTCAAAATTTTGTGAATCAAAATGAGTGTTAAATCCAAATCTCTGTTATAATGATAAGTGTACTGAAGGGACAACACCTGTTACTTGTAACCTGACTGCCACACCCCCACACCGTGGGAGCGCAGTGGCTCAGTGGTAGAGTGCTTGACTTGAGACCGAGGGGCTACGGGTTTGAGCCTCACCGGTGTCACTGCGTTGTTTCCTTGAGCAAGACACATTAATCCTGGCTTAGTACTGGTTCAACCCAGGAAGACCCGTCCCTACATAACTAAAAGATTTTTGATGGGACATAATTAAATCAAGCAAAAAAACACCCCCACACCTACGAGGACGGTCAGGTGATAACTGGGATATTGAGCAGGGCAATAACCTATTGAGTCCCCCCCCCCACCCCCTGCAGTGCTGGGTAAAGGTGGGCTAAAAGCCCTGCATTTAAGGAGGACCATCCAATGGGCATTATCCCACTCTTACACAATGATAAATTCCTTAGGGGTAAAACTTTGTGCAATAGAACTTGCCCAGCTCTTACCCGCCACTACTTAAGAGGTCACTGAACTGCTCATAATCCCAGCGTTCACCCCGATCTCCCTATAGGTGGAGGAAGCAGTGGTTATGTGCATAATGTTATAATGAGACTATACTGTATTTGAATAATGACCTAGGTGTGATGTGAATAAGGAGATTTTGAGAGCAAAGATCAGGATTTCTGGAAAGGGGGTTCATATGTATAAAGGTGTGGGGGTTTGTTTGCTTTGCTGGTTTTATCTTGTTTTTCTAAAATATCCCATAAAAATGAAATATTTTGGTCTCACCAAGACCAAATTATTTCATTTTCAAAGGATAGTTAAAAACGGGGTGGGGTGGGGAGGGGTTTCGCTTGAACCCGTTGAACCCCCTCTGGATCAGTCAGTTGACAATTTTATAGATTTTGAGAGCAAAGATCAATGTGTTATATCCAAATAAGTAGTGAACAGTGTACACTGTACTTACATAATAACAAGTGATGGCGTTCTTAGCTCTTTGCATGCTGGGTAATTTTTCATGTTTTGATTGTCGTATGTTGACTTTTTTTTTTTTTCAAAATTACCTTTTTCAAACCATTCTTTAAAGAACATTATCAGAGTGTCATACAGTTTGGAACCAGATCAGGACCGACAGAACATTGATCCTGATCTGGGTCCAAACTGTTGGCAATGGTTATGAGCAGACAACAACAGTCATCACTAAGCAAGGAAAGAGTCAGGGAATAAAAGGGAATTTAAGGAATAGTTTTCCTACATTTTTTGGTTGCAAAAATCTTAAGCGTTACTTACATAAGGGCAGACAACTGCAGGGCACTCCCTTGGGTAGCAGGTGTACTGGCCGTCCTGACATATACATCTGGTACATGGTAGACCCTCCCATTCTGTTCCATCTGGGCGTTCTTGGCCTTCATACGTGCATGACCCTGTAAGATTGAAAAAGGAATAATCTATTATGATACAGGGGCAGATCCAGGATTTCTGGAAAGGGGGTTCATATGTATGAGGTGTGGGGGTTCCCTTTGCTGATCTTATTTCATTTTTCTGAAATATCATATGAAAATGAAATAATTTGGTCTCACTGAGACCAAATTATTTCATATTCATAGGATATTTAAAAACTTGGGCCAGAGAGAGGGGTTCAAGTGAACCCCCTTAACCCCTTCATGGTCCGAAACTGGATTATCTTGAAGTATACTGTATTGTAAAGTTTTGCTCATGGTTTCAGCAAAGCCAAAAAATTTTAGCACAAGTTATTTGATTTTTGACGTTTGAATAAAAAGAATTAGATGAAAATTGCATAGCCCTGGTTAAGTGAAAGACACCATGGTAGGTGTCACAGCTTTACAGCGGGCATTTTGGGAGGTCCTGAACTGGGCCCAAACTGTTAACAAAGGTTATCAGCAGATGACAAAAGTCGCCACTACACACTGGATAGGCGGCAATCGAAAACGTCAATACTATCCAAGAATGTAGATCAAAAATTGTTAGAAACAGAGTTTTCGATTGGCATTTGTCACCAGACTGGCGACAAATGGCAATCGAAAACACTGTTTCTAGCGATTTTTGATCCGCTGTCATCGATTGTAAGAGCATATTCGATTGCCGCCTGTCCAGTGTGACTAGCAAGGAAACATTTAGAAGCTGCTATACCGAAATTTCAAACTGTTCTTCTTTATTCACCTGTTCACTGCAAATGATGAATGATCAGCAATCAATCTGGTGTAAATTAAGACACATTCCAATGTATGTTCATTGAGATGCACATGGTTTCATTGAAATGTACACCATCTCTTAGAGTGATCAATCTTTCCTTTCACTTCAAATGCATATTTCTTGTTTAGTATGTAAACCAACATTACATTATGCTTCCCACATATCTGCATTACACTGGCGGATCCAGAGGGGGTTCAGGGGGTTCGCTCAAACCCCCTTCCCTGTCCCCCATTTTTAAATATCCTATGAAAATGAAACAATTTGGTCTCAGTGAGACCAAATTATTTCATTTTCATGGGATATAAGAAAAATGAAATAAAATCAGCAAAGCGAACCCCCACCCCTTTATACATATGAACCCCCTTTCAAGAAATCCTGGATCCATCTATACACATGATTAAATTTTTTTAAATATGTAATTTACCTTTTTGATATATGGAATGTAGGGTTAGCAAAAACATGCGTAATTTTCTGAAAGACAACTTTGTGATACTCAAAACACATGATAAAACTGATCTAAAAGTTTTGTTATGCTGGACCACTGGTGTCTATTGAATGACATGATGGCATCATCATTATGCCATTATCATTATGTAACAATAGTCTAATATCAAATCAAAACTGGGGGTCATTATGTGCAATGCAAAGGTTTCCCTTTATGCTTTAAACCTGTGCAATGTACAGATTTTCACACCCCATGCAATGCACAGCTTTTCAAACACACAAAAAATTGAACAACCACATGTAACTTATCAATACATGCATCATGTATGCCCTCTCTCATTAAGACCTTGTTATTTTACCTGTTATTTTATAACCGATCCAAAAGCTGAATTAACTACGAGTTGGTGATGTCTGCTGATAACACCTTCAAAAACAGTTTGGATATGGAACATCTGGCTTCATCTGAATTTGAACTATTTGACACACTGATGGTGACCATGAAAGAATTTTTCATAAAAGTTAAATTTTGAAAAAAATCAGTAGACGATAATTGGAGAGGTCAAAATGACATAATGTTTACAACTTTTAGTCAAGTTCAGACAGTTTGGTACATCTTATCATCTACAACCAATATGCTTTATTTATTTAGAGGCATAAATTTCATCTTGTTGAAATTAAATTTAGTCAATGGATAAATAAGAAAATATATCAATAGAAAATGAGATGTAATATTAACCAGATGGTGTCATATAGGGGATAAACCTATGTCTTGTAAACCAGGGGTCGCAGGTTCGATTCCCGGCTTCTCCCAGTCTGTCGGATGAGACTTTAAGCCGTTGCCCCGTCTTCTGAGACGCTTTAAAACCAGAACCACTGCCGGTTGAGCCTTCGGGAGTTCCTGGACATAGAACCACAAAAAGCATAAACCCACCCGGCCAGTACTGGTACAGCCAAGGAACACGGCCACAAAAAGAGTCATATAAACCTTATAACCACAGACAAAAGTGTCTATGTTTTCCCGCTATTTACAAAAACTGTCTTCTGCTTTCTCTTCTGCCTATGGTGACCTTTATTGCAAACAATATGGACCCAGATCAGACTGCCCGTCTGATCAGGGTTCACAAAGTTTGCTTCCATGATAAAATTAGTCTGGAATGCAGTTTTGAATCTATTCAGCAGACATAATAAGCAGACAACATTTTCAGAACAAACAAAACATAATAACAGGCTAAGGGTTAAGGTAGATCTGAAGTTCCTTGTTACATAAATGTGAAATTTAATCATGTTTAATGAAACGAAATCTTATATAAGATGGTATGTGGTCTGATTAAATACAAATAAAGAAAATTAAAAATCAGTTCATAACAAAAATTATGCCTTTTCATATCAAGGTGATTGTGAAATCTCAGTAAATTGAATACTATATTTTGTGGCATGTAAATCAGACGGCAGATACACATGCTACTGTTGTGCCAACCAAGAGTGACAGTTGCGTAATACTTTGTTTACAATTGTTAAGTAAAACATTTACCTTTACACTCCACTTGAGCTGACGTGAATCTATAGATTGCTTGTGCTTATTAATCCTATCCTGTGGATAGGATTAATACACATGTAATCTATCGATTCATATAAGTCCCTGATAACTTTGTAAACAAGACATGACATCACTGTCACTCTTGGCTGGCAGGACAGTAACACATAAGATTTTGGTAATTATAACATCTGGGACTGCAGTAAAGGCTCAGAGCTTGCAATGCTATGCATTCATGGATTTTAATATCAGTGCTCACATGAACACTTGACATTCATGGGTTTATCAGTGCTCACATGAACATTTGACATTCATGGGTTTATCAGTGCTCACAAAAACATTTGACATTCATGGGTTTATCAGTGCTAACATGAATGTTTGACATTCATGGGTTTATCAGTGCTCACATGAACACTTGACATTTATAGGTTTATCAGTCTCACATGAACACTTGACATTCATGGGTTTATCAGTGCTCACATGAACATTTGACATTAATAGGTTTATCAGTGCTCACATGAACATTAGACATTCATGGGTTTATCAGTACTCACATGAACACTTGACATTCATGGGTTTATTAGTGCTCATATGAACATTTGACATTCATGGGTTTATCAGTGCTCACATGAACACTTGACATTCATGGGTTTATCAGTGCTCACATGAACACTTGACATTCATGGGTTTATCAGTGCTCACATGAATACTTGACATTTATAGGTTTATCAGTCTTACATGAACACTTGCCATTCATGGGTTTATCTGTCTTCCTATGAACACTAAGTCTTGACATTCATGGGTTTAACAGACAGCTTTCATGAACACTTGACATTCATGGGTTTAACAGACAGCTTTCATGAATACTTGACATTCATGGGTTTAACAGACAGCTTTCATGAACACTAAGTCTTGACATTCATGGGTTTAACAGACAGCTTTCATGAACACTTGACATTCATGGGTTTAACAGACAGCTCTCATGAACACTAAGTCTGGACATTGATGTGTTATGAACACTTGACATTCATGGGTGTATCAGTGCTCACAGGAACACTTGACATTCATGGGTTTATCAGTGCTCTCATGAACACTTGACTCTCATGGGTTTATCAGTGCTCACATGAACACTAAGTCTTGACATTGATGGGTTTTAACAATAGTGTTATGAACGCTTGACATTCATGGGTTATAAGAATGTTCTTATGAACAATATTCATTCATGGGTTATATTTACAGTGTTTTCATGGACACTAGGCATTCATGGCTTTGATAAGAACATTAGAAAAAGTTTTTTTTCATGAAGTGGCTCTATTTAGGGGTAATATAGTAATTCAAATATTTTCAGATCAATTATGTGTATTACAGAGACCCTACAATATCTTAATTAGACTCAGATCAGGAATTTTAATAGTTATCATCTTTGCATGCATTCTAGTAATGCAAATGCAATTTCCTATAATGTTCTTTTAAATTCACTCACAAATAAAAATAAAGCACATTCGTGCAATAATCAGCAAGCAAAAGTGTTTAAATAAAGCTATAATGTCTAGGAGATGAAACGTTAATCGCTGTTGCAGTTTTTTGAGGAAGCTATTAAAAATTATTACATCTCAGCAATTTGAATAAATGGATTTTTGAGTACCCCCTATCAAGAATCAGGCGGTGCAATTTATTTTTTTTTTTGTATTCAAATATTTTGGGGGAAGTTTTACTAAATAAAATGTGTTTGCCTGGATACTATTGGCCTCAACGCCAGAAAATCTGTCTTCTGTGGTTTGCCAACAACAAAGGCGCAGACCAGCCTGTGCAGACCAGCCTGTGCATCTGCTCTGTCTGATCAGCGCCTTTGTTATTCGCTTATTGGAACGTATATCAAAACAAATGCTACAAGCGAAATTCCATTATTCTAGCTAGTCTCTGTAGCTAAGCAGACTGTTTTTTATGACCTCATCGGAAACCCCAAAGGCAGGTTTTGTCGTCTCAAGGCCCCTATAATAAATGGCCATGTGAACAATGAGGAGCCATTAAATTTGATAAAAAAAATTTGGCTGGTCCATTGTATATGGGCCTCAACGCTATAAAAATCTGTCTTCGGGTTCGACAGTGAGACTCAAACCTCAGCTACAGAGACGGCTAGGAAATTGCAATGTTTAGATAAAGCAAATAACAAAGGCACAGATTAGTCTGCCTGGATGAGCAGGATGGTCTGTGCCTTTGTTGTTTGCAAACCCCGAAGACAGGATTTCTTGCATCAAGGCCCATATGATTATGATGGGTCACAGGTTGTGATTATCAAATGATATTGTTTTTATATACAAGTAAGCAAGCAGTGCAAACCCTAATGAAATGCTGCAGTGCCTGTTTATGATGTTCTATTCAACAATAGGCTAAAGGGATGTGGGCTAAAAAATGTTTTTTTTTTTGTAGAAGACGATGAAATTGAGTCAAAACAGTTGTAGTTGTTGTTTTTTCTTTCAATTTTCTGTTCTATGTGTTTGTTTCTTTGTGTAAAATGTCCCACCTACAGCTAAGGTCATATGGGGACAGGGCCATGGCTTAAAGTCTCATCCAACAGACTGGTGAAGCCAGGGATCGAGCCCGCAACCTCTAGTTTACTAAGCGAGCGAGTTATCCACTACACCACAGCAGCTCTTTACTGTTCTATGTAAGGAGGCTGCTGAACCTGGCTAAACTATTGTTGACAGGGTCATTAAATAACAAGTGAACCAAATTAGTCTTATCCTGGAAGGAATTTTTCAGCCACTGTCTAATCACTTTTATCTCCAGACTTGTCATTTCTTGTTACTCATCAATGTTTACAGCTGGCATAGCTGTCAATTTCAGGCTTATTGAGTGGAAAAAGTAGGTGTTTTTATGAAAGACAATAACACTATAATGATTTAGCTACTAGATTGGGGATTTAAGCTTCCTTTGATTTGATTCTTTACGTCCCATCAACAATCTTACAGTTATATAGGGACTGTCTTCCTGAGTTGAACCAGTACTAAGCTAGGATAAATGTGTCTTGCTCAAGGACCACAACGCAGTGACGCCAGTGAGGCTCGAACCAGCGGCCCTTCGGTCTAGAGTCAAGCACTCTACCACTGAGCCACTGTGCTCCCTTTTAGCTATTAGATAGGGGATTTCAACTTCCTAGTACTTGCTAATATATACCAAACATTTGAGCTTAAAATGATGGAAAGCCATCAGTTTAATAAACAATTTGTTTTGGGTGCTCAAAAGAATGGGTCTCATTGAGACGTTTCTTTCAAGTACCCATAACATATGTTTTGGTTGAGAAAGAAAATTAATTCTTGATTTTACTCTCTTATCTAGATTTTGTTTGTTTGTTTGATTTGATTCTTTACATCCCATCAACAATCTTTTAGTTAAAACATGGGCAGGTCTTCCTGGGTTGAACCAGTACTAAGCTAGGATAACTGTGTCTTGCTCAAGGACCACTAGCAGTGACGCCGTTGAGGCTCGAACCCGCGACTCCTCGGTCTCCAGTCAAGCATGCGCTCCCTATGTTTTGGTTGAAGAAAATTAATTATTATAATTACACACTCTTATCTAGAGGCATGCCAAAAAACACATTTTTTTAAGCATAGCCTTGCAGGTACACTAGTGAACAGTAGCAGGTTCATTATCACCATTATCTGCTGATAAAGCTTAAATGAATTAGCTGTCATCTCCAGGGGGCAGGGAAAGTTCATGTTGCACTTGAAGTCTTACTGAACTTCTGCTTTCTCTTTCCTTTTGATGAATTCATATGTCATCTAATCTTCCATAGTTGCAGATAGCCCTTCATCCTAAGTATTTAAGTGGCATACCATATTGATGGAATATATGCTCATTATAGGCATTGAATGGATAGCTAAAAAAAATGAGGAAAAAAGCATTTTAACCTGGAAAAAGTTCATATACACTGCTGTGGCCTTGAAATGTAATCAAGGTCACAAACTCTTTACCCTGTCCATGCAAATTTTGGTAGGAATCTGAACACTTCTTTTTGTGATTTTGCATTTACGGTCATGAAAACCTAGAACATTACATGTGCTAGGGTATCCTTAATTAACTCTTTGCCTACATCAGAGATTTTGCTGATTTTTTTCAAAATCATTTTTTTTTAAAATTCTTTCAGGGATACCAATCAGAGTGTCGAACAGTTTGGCTCCAGATTAGGCCCAACGTTTTGTCAGGCCTGATCTGGGTACAAACTGTCTGCAAAGTTTATCAGCAGACGACACTAGTAGGTAAATATGTTGTGATGGTTATTGGAAGTGTCATACTATGACACTTCCAATGACCAATACAACATATACTAGGCCAAAAAAGAAACGCCGCATATATAACGTACATTGTATATGGTAGGTCTTTCACCAATCTCTCGAAAATGATTTGTCACAGTTTGAGTGCTAATTCTTGGGTTATGAGTTCCTGGGGTTGTACAGGTTATCATTGTAACCGGACAAAATTGATTTAGCAGTTTAAACGTACGTTTTTATCGATCTTGACGTCGCGTCATTAGGCGATGACGTCATGAATGCACGCGGTCTGACATTGCTCAAATTTGTCAGAAACTTTTCTTAAGACGTTCAATCATCCTTGCATGGCATCGAAATTGTTCGGCTATCACCGATGGCGTCACGTTAGCGTGTAACATTCTTATCGCCTTTTCGCGTTCAACATGTGTCCGTTTTGGCATCGTAGATTAGCAATGTCTAACTTTTAATTTCAAGTTTTAAAATGTTTTCAAGCAAATTGGATGTTAGACTAGTGATTTCAGTAGTTATTACATGTGTAAATCTAAATAAAATGAATTTCCACGTGAAAAACTTGAAAATAGAAAAACAGCCAGTACACTGGTTTGGGTTGACTGAGCTCAATGAAACCATTGGAATAATGTGTGGCAGGAATAGTAGCGAAACATAGATCGCAGATGAAATTTTGTAACTCTCATTTAAGGCGCAATATTTAATTTTTAAATGCGGCGTTTCTTTTTTGGCCTAGTATATATTAGAAAAATATTGCTTTTTTAAGTTGTTGAAAAAAGCGTCTTATATGAAGATACGAAACTCACACAAAGATTTCATTGACCTTAAAATATTTTATTGAGGCACTTTAAAGGCTCGAAATATTTTCTGTAATGTCATACAGCATTATCACTTTGGTGTAGGTCTCGAAAATTAAAGACCATACCCGTCATAAATTCAGAAGTCAAACACCAAAACTGACAAATAATGGCCAAGATATGATCTTCAAAAAGATTATCTTATTGATTGTCATTATTTTAAGCCTGTCAACGGTCATTAATTACCAGAGACCTTTTCCACACCTTGCACAAAATAAAGTATCTTTTGTCACTTAAGTTATTGTCCATTCGTATACATTTGCATAAAGGTCAAAAGTCGAAACCCTTACTTTTACACTTTACTTCTTTATTTGAAAAGTTTATACTGAAACAGGGCCGCCGCCGCGTATTTAAAAGTGGTCCGGCGGAGGAAGCCATCGAGTGCCGAAGGCACGAGAGGGGGAGAGCACGAGAGGGGGATGATTCACCATCTCGTTAGAGGGGTTTGGGGGCCTCCCCCAAGAAAAGTTTTGAATTTTGAGCGCTTCTATGTGCGTTTAATGGTTTTTTTATGCGTTTGGGACCAGATTTTAGTCGTTTTGGTCACAAAGATATTTCTTGTCGCGTGAGAAACATAATGCTAGACAAATGATTGTTTCAAACATTCACATGTTTTTTTTACTCTTTTTCTTCAGCATGTTTCTTTGACATTATTTCATCTATGTCCCCGCAGGTTTTAGCAAAGTACTTTTAGCACTGATCCTTGGTGGAACTTCTAAGAGTCATGTTTTCGAAAGGATAAGTTCGTTCTAATCCTATTTATAATGTTTGTAATTATTGTATATGTATGTGTCTATTTGAGAAATAAAGTATGTTTAAACCAGAAGATATGTATACACTTAGTCTAGCGTCTTTTCAATTAGAACACCCGTTAAGGATGCAGGCCTCATCTAGGTTTTGGCTTCGGTAGGCATAACATGAGATCTTTCGCTTCATCGTAACAACTGTCAAACAACGACGTCTAAACACTTCTTTGCTCAGGATTCTTAAAGTCGAGTGGACGTTGGGGAACCGAAAAGTCTTGGGCTAAATTGGAACAACAGGCGGGACTCGTATATCCGTAACGGAATGCATTGTAATTACACAGGCTTACGATGCTCATACATGTATATATGTAAAGTCAAAACGTTTGAAACATACTTTGTCGCTCGACATGTTAATTATAAGAAGAAAAAAACAATGTCAATTTGAGGGAATGAAACTGGATTACAGAAATTATCTGGACCTCAACGAGAAGACCTGTCTTCAGGGTTTCCGACCATGCAAGGCTCAAACCAACCTACTCAGTTACAGAGATTAGTTCAGTAGAATGCTGAAATATTGCGTGTAGCATTTGTTTATCAATAATACTTTCCTGGGATAACAATAAGGCGCTGATCAGACTGCGCAGATGTGTAGGCTGGTCTGCGCCTTTGGTGTTTGCATGCAGCTACGTCAGGTTTTCTCTCGACACGGTCCATAAGAATGATAACGTCCACTGCGTGACTATAAGACCACCAGATTATGAAAAACAGGTGTCATTATAATTTTCCAATGCTTTCACACCTTGGCTAGTTCCGTCTATTGATGACACGCGCAACAAGTGTTATTGATAATTGCATCAATAAATTTGGCAGATTGAACAAAATCAGAGTAAAAAGTAAAATGAGCCGAAACAAGAAAAAGGGACACGGCGAAATGCATACTCGGCCCAAAAAGTGGTCCGGCGCTCGCCGTCCTGCTGGACCGGCGACAACGGCCTTGTGAAAAGATCAAAACGGGCAGGACTGTACAATGACATGTATAGCTTTGGTTGAGATCTTCTTGAAACTGCTAGTATTAGCTTCCACATTTCAGTACATTGGCATAGTAAACTATATTTAGCCACAAAAATGTTGTTTTAATTTAAATTTAAAAAAGGGGCCATAACTCTGTTGTTATTCAAAATAAACCTAATTAATGCAAATGAGATCTCATACCCAAAATTATATCAAAATTTGAACTAATGTTCTAATGATATGGAGCAAAATAAAGATTTTTTTATAACAATCAAGGGCCAAAACTGTTGATCTACAATCCCAATACGATCGATCTTCTAATCTAGGTATCTACTCATATGCAAAGTTTACAAAAATATAGAAACCAGAAACGAAGCATTGACCCAGGTACGGGTGATGTGAACAGTCTTGAGTGGCAAATAAGTATGAAACTTGTTATTTTTGATGGAACAAAACTCAGTAATACCATACAAATCACTATTTGAGCAGCGACATGAGATTTCCAACAGTGTAGTATGTGCGACCATCAAAGCCTCAGATCAGCCTGCGCATATGCACAGTCTGATCAGAGCCTTTGCTATTCTCTTGAATATTCTATGACTGTTGAGCTACTGATCGAATATCATTTGGAGTTTCTAAGCTTAAAAGGAGTCTACACAGGCTCGTACATGTCTACACTTGTCAAAATGCCTCATTGTTGGAAATCATATGTCACGGCTCATTAATTTTTATGTGGGATGTCCATTTGTATTTTGGTCCTTGTTTTGTGACAATATTCTTAATGTCCTCTAGTTTGACCATCATCCCACTGAGGAAGAGGGAGATGGTTACGTTACTTTACTTGTGCTCATTTGCTGTCTGTGTTCTGTGTCTCTTCCTCACAGTGCCTTGGATGGGTCTCTGATTGTGGCATTTCCTAAGACTCATTATAATTTTTGGACAAAGTTGACCGTGTCACCTATATTGTGGGGGTGGATCCAGGATTCTTTGATGGGGAGTTCGTATTTACAAAGGTGTGGGGGGGGGGGGGGGGAAGGGGGTTTGATTTATTAATTTTACCTGACTTTTTATTAATTTTTCCTGATTTATGAAAATGAAATAATTTTGTCTCAAAGGAGGGTTTGAGTGAACCACTTGAACCCCCTCTGGATCCGCCACTGACTGAAAAGTACAGAGAGAAGATGGGTATAACAAACTTACATGCAGCTGACATTTTTATAAAAGCCACCCACCTTGACATCAAGCTCAAGCTTTGTAAAGTCATAAACAATGAAGACAAAAATTGAAAATAAACATATAAAAATCAAATATCGGGAGCATCTCAGAACAGGCTATCTTTTGATTAGTTTACAATAAACATTCAGCCTGTCATGTACACTATCTCATTATAATCATTTATGGTCACATATTTAACTCCTACCCTGCTGTTGTAAATGTTTAAATTTCCTGCCATTTCCCTCTTTCTGTCCTTAAAAAAATGTTGGTTATTATATAATGCTGGAATTCACAAAAATGCTTGTCAGAATAGCAAACAGGAAAGACCCTGATCAGACCGCTTCTTCAGAAGCGGTCTGATCTGGGTCTGTCCAGTTTATCAATAGCAAGGTTCATACTAGAGGCAAGTTTGTGTAAAATTCAAGGCCTTTTCAAGGACTTTAAAAGACTTTCCTACTGTTTTCAGGGACTGAAAACTTATATGAAAAATACTGATTTACAAGTTAAAATTCTACTTCGGAAATGCTAGACTGCATTTCTAAAGATATTAGTTTTAGAAAATTAGTATAAAATTGTGGTGCCTTTATTTGGTGCAGCATATGCTGCACCAAATGAAAAAAGTCAATAAGCAATGCTTATTAGATACCCCCCGCACAGTAAGAGTCAGTGAAAAAACTTGGCAAGTTATAGTTTGAACAAGAAGACCTTAGTTTTGAAAAGAAGATTTCAGTAGAATCTGTGCAAACAAAAATTATAAACTCCTTCATGCATATGTTCAATGTGTCTACATTGTATCGGCAAAGTATCAAATTGCTCCATCAAGAGCTGTGGTAGGAGTTGATTGGCCCATAAAGGCACTATCCATGCACATACAAAAGCCATATAAGGGAATAATTGTCTAAGTTCAACAAGAATTATAAACTCCTTCATGCATATGTTCATTGTGTCTACATTGTATTGACAAAGTATCAAATTGCTTCATCAAAAGCTGTGGTAGGAGTTGATTGGCCCATAAAGGCACTATCAACGCATATACAAAAGCCATATTAGGGAATAATTGTCTTAAGTTCTCACAGCTGTCATTTTGTCAAAATTATTTTTTGTGAACCAAACTCCTTCATGCATATGTTCAATGTGTCTACATTGTATCAGCAAAGTATCGAATTGTTCCATCAAAAGCTGTAGTAGGAGTTGATCGGCCCATGAAGGCACCATCTATGCATATACAAAAGCCCAAGAAGGGAAAATTGGTCTAAGTTCTCACAGCTGTCATTTAGTCAAAAATTATTTTTTCTGAACCAAACTCCTTCATGCATATGTTCATTGTGTCTACATTGTATAGGCAAAGTATCAAATTGTTCCATCAAAAGCTGTGGTAGGAGTTGATCGGCCCGTGTATGGCCTATAATAGAATAAGCATAAAGCCCTATATTAAAAGCCATTTAGAACTACAAAGGGAAATAACTCAAATAGAATTGGCCCCTAGCCCTTACTTTTTTGTCTAAAGTATTTGTCTTGCATATATGAACATGTTTGCATGGTTTGATGAAAATCCAGCAATGGCCTATAATAGAATAAGCATAAAGCCCTATATTAAAAGCCATTTAGAACTACAAAGGGAAATAACTCAAATAGAATTGGCCCCTAGCCCTTACTTTTTTTGTCTAAAGTATTTGCCTCGCATATATGAACATGTTTGCAAGGTTTGATGAAAATCCAGCAATAACTCTTCGAGTTATTAAGGAAACAAAACGTTACGGACGGACGGACGCACGGACGGACGGACGCACGGACAACGTGAAAACAGTATACCCCCTACAAACAAAGTTTGCGGGGGGTATAATAAAGGCAGACAAGTTTATACTGATTAAAGTCTCCAAAGACAATGTTAAATCCTTCCATAAATGGTAAAATTCAAGGATTTTCAAGGCTTTTGATCATTTTCAAGTACTTTTCACGCCTGTGCAAACCCTGTATAGGTTTTATTGGCTGGCAACTAGTGTTTGAAATTTTAGAACATTTACCGTAATATATTTTTTGTTGAAATATAGGCCACGTAAGTACATACATGTAAGCAGGAGAGAGCAGATGACAACTGTAGATGCAATCTGCCACAAACCTCAATAAAATCCGATGTAAAATAAGAAAGTTATAGCAAATCCGAAAATCAAAATTCTGACTTCTATTCAGCCAATGGAGGCCGCCATTTTGAATATTTAAAATCAACTTAAAGCCAATAAAATCCAAAAATTACATTGCAAACTCTGCAGATTCTCTTCAAAAGCAACTATTTTTAACAGAAGAATCCAAAGTTAAAATGAATAGAAAGTCACTAATTAGTCTGATTATGCATATCTAATTAGGGCTGTGTGACATCACACCCCAAAAATGGCTGTCCTCCATAGCTTTCAATTCTCTACTATACATTAATATCTGTAACTTTCTTATTTTTCATTCAATTTTGATCAGGTTTGTGGCAAATTGCATAGTTTATAAAGGGCTTGCAATTCAGATTCACTTGCGTTCAATGTTGCCATCCCCTATAATGCAATGGGGTCAGGGTGGTGGTGTAGAAATGAGTTAGCTTGTGATGTTGATAGTCAACAGCTAAGGTCAAATGCCATATACATGAAGGTTCTCAGACACATTTTACTTGAATTTTGAATACTTATTGCAAAGAGATATTACGGTTGGTCTAAATTGATTTAGGTAGACTAAATTTGAAAACGAAATGCTTGATATGTTAAATCAGTTAAAAAATCCCTTTTGAGTAAGAAAGTGTAAAGTAACAAACTGACATGTAAGATAACACCATGATGTGCCAGGTCTAAAGAAAAGGGTACTTGCAGTAGATGCAGAGTGTCAAGGCTCGATTCTAGCTAAAAGTCTAAAAATCTGCTAGCTTGGACTATGGTCTCCAATTTTGGTCCTACAGATTAACTGGAAAATCTAAGATTTACACTGGCAGGCAAGAAACGCCATCATGAGGCTGCGGGATCTCCGTATCACTTTCTACAAATGCTGAACAGTCTATTTCAACATGCACAAATTCTCTTTTTCTTTAACATCTTAGATATTGTGAATGAAAGATTTCATGATCTATGGACTTTACCTGTCACGTCCCTGGGTCATTAAGCAAAAAACCGATGTGGTTGCCATAAATGATATTTTATTTGTATTTTTGACAAAAAATGGAGAAAAATATTTGAATTGCTATAATAATTGATCAGCTTATGACAAAAATGTTCACCTTACAACCGCAAACCATTAACCTAGATCTTTAACTCTTTGTCTTCAAATGATGTCTGTTGATAACCTTGGCAAGCAGTTTGGACCGAGATCATGCCCGACACATCTGAATCCAAACTATTTGACATTCTGATGGATTTCCCGAATAAATTTTTGAAAAAAGTTAATTTTGAAAAAATCAGCAGACGACAAAAAAGCATGCAAAATTACCCAGCATGCAAAGAGTTAACCCTTATAATCCTAACAATAATTTACTGCATATGACACTTCAAAAATAGTGTATTTCTTTTAGAGAATAGATTTACGGACTGATATTACATGCAAATCAACTCATTCTAATAAAATATTAAGCTGCTTGTGAAACATCGGGCCTTACTCTCCCTAAAATGCAGAAGGATCGGACCTTGTCGTCGGCTGCAGCTTTGATTGTAGCTTTAACGGTTAATACGGAGCCACCAAGAAGACTCCACACTGTGTCATACATCATCACTGTAGACGTAACATCATAAATTACCTATTTTTCATGCAGAATAATTGAAAATCAGGTTAACTCCCGAGTGGAATGATCGCTGTATTGTATTTTTGTTGCAACCAAATTTAGCGGAAAAATAACACAAGTGCGCCCTTGCCACGATGGCTGACATGCTTACAGCTCAAATTTGCACCATTTAACTGTAAAGATCGGTTTAACGCTCATTTAACATCGATCGCTATCAGATTGCAGATGCAATAAATCCTCAATAACAAATCTTTAAAATTCTGCACACAATCGGACTTGGCAAACGACGTGGAAACATTAATTTTTGCAGTTGACTGATAAAGATTTTGCTTATGCATTAAAACGGTGTTGACATTTTGAGCAAATCGTTTTAAACAATTTGCTTAAAACGTCAACACAGTTTTTATTGTTTTAATCTGGCCCCCTTTTTTTCTGCTGAGTGTGCAGATTTGAGTATAGGTTCAAGAAGACTGATTTCCATGTCAATAAAAATAAATCAATGACTATAAGCAGGCATAACAAATTGCTCATTCACATTTGTATGAGAGAACTCAAGGATAAAAAAATATATGCATAATATGAGGACCATAGCACTTTTTACACAAATGTTGTATATGAAGCTAGAAAATTGTCAAATGATCATACCCGATTATAATTTGATAAAAATTGTAGCACAAGTAAGTGAATCAAAAGCTACATCCAATACTTTTTAAGACCCCCCCCCCCCCCCAGAGTGAGCCATACAAGTTGATTTTCTAAGTGGGCCCTATAATCAAACGGGGAATTTGAATATCAGTTTGGGGCATATCAGTTTGCAGCAAACTAAAAATGTTCTCATGTGTTTGCAGGTGACAGGTTCCTGGTTCAATCCTGACACTGACAATCCCATTTATTTTCATTTTCGTTTTTTTTTTCTAATCATTTGATATCTATGGCTAATCAATATTACAGGGTTCATACAGGCAAGTATGTGTAAAATTCAAGGACTTTTTAAAGACTTCTAAAAGCCTCTCCAACAGTTTTCAAGGACTTAAAGTTAATGAAAAATACTGATCTAAGTGTTCAGAAATGCTAGACTGAGATAATGCAGACATTAGTACTGGAAAATTAGTATAACATTGTTGTGCCTAAATTTGGTGCAGCATATGCTGCACCAAATAAAGGCACAATTTTATACCGATTTAGGTCTCTTATCAACAGTGCTAAGTCCTAAAGAAAATAGTAGAAATCAAGGACTTTTCAAGGCTTTTGAGTGCTTTTCCAGTACTTTTCAAGGCAGATTTAATTTTCAAGGACTTTTCAAGAAAGCCTTCTAAATTCAAGTATTTTTCAAGCCTGTGTGAACCCTGTATTAGCTTGAGCATGGCAAAAATAACAGCAAAATTAAATTTTTTTTAAAAGTAAAATTTATTTTAATAAGCATACCTACCATATATTTATCTTATAGCTACAACCCTGTTGCCACCAATACAAACTTAAGAGCCTTGACCTTGGTGTATCCCTGTTCAGGATTAAATATAGACTCGACTGACGTCACGGATTACCGGAATTTAAGCACGGAAGTGCACGTGGCTTCATAAAAGTAAATAATATAAAACAAGACTGAGGGGTATTTCCCGGGAGGTGGGAATTTTCCAGATAAATATATGGTAGGTATGCTTATTAAAATAAATTTTACTTTTAAAAAAATTTTAATTTTAATAGCGCTACTACCATATATTTATCTTATAGCTACCCAGAATCACCAAAAATGGTGGGAGGAGTCTTAACACCAAGGTCGGCTCAGTATAAGCTTCCAGAGATAATCCAGAGGATCTTAGAATTAGTTTGAAAAAAAAAAAAAATTTCAAAGTATAAGATCCCATAAACTGGGTCGAATGAGTAGAAATAATCTTCCAGTAACCTCAGTTTATCTCTGGATGCTGCTCATAGTATGATTATTAACTAGTACCTTTTAGCAAGCTGTCTCCTTGAATCATTAGGTGGTATCGTCTTCTTAGATATCTTGATCACAGGGAGCCTGATTGTTGGTCCCCCCCACCACTTTTTGAGCAACCACAACTGGACCAATGTCATGCAAGTTGGAGGTTTGACTACTAAAGTCGCGGAGATAGTGTGAAGCAAAGATCGAAGAGTTTGACCAGACAGCTGCTTTAATGATTTCATCCAGTGGAATGAAATTAAAGTAAGCCCAAGAGGCTGATAGAGCTCTTAGCTCATGAGCTCTTATTTTCAGAAGTTTAATTTGGTTGGTAGAAATTGCCTTGTAGGCATGTTTAATTGTATATTTAACCCACTTGGAGATCGTAGATTTGTTTATGTCATGATCTCCTCTTGTGGGAATAAATAGTCTATTCCTATTTTTCCTTAAAATTTTTGTTCTTTTAAGGTATACTTTAATAGCTCTAATAGGACAAAGTAACCGGCTAAAAGAATCATTTCTTGCACAGAAATTAGATAATTTGGGTATTTTAATAGAATCAGGGGCCCTGGTGGGAAGCTGATTCTTTGCAAGAAAACCAACTTGAGTTCTAATGATAAGTGAACCGTCTATATTGCTAAATCTGAAATGTTCTTTATCAATAGCAAAAGCGTGTACCTCACTCACCCTTCTAGCCGTAGCCATGGTGAGGAGAAAAGCTGTTTTCATTGATAAATGAAGTAAAGAGGCCTCATGTAATGGTTCAAAAGGAGCCTTGCATATATGAGAAAGAACCAGAGATAAATCCCATTTAGGAGCAAGTGATCTTTCCACTGGTCTTTGAGTTTCAAAAGATTTAATCAGTTAAGAAATAATTGGATGTGATCCTATATCATATCCAGATTTGAATTTCAAGGTATTTGAAATAGTTGATCTATAACCTTTAATGGTGCTAACTTGACATTTTTTATCTCTGAACAGAAATATCAAGAAATCAGCAATTACAGTTGGAGATGCCTTGATTGGATTAATCTGTTTCTGATTTGTCCAATCAACAAAAACTCGCCATTTGGCATCATAGACTTTCCTTGTAGACTCTCTACGAGCCCTGGAGACATGATCTGCAACTTCTTTTGAAATTTTTTTATCTCTGATGGATTGTTGGATAATTCCCATGCGTGAAGTTGCAGAAGACCTGGATTTTGATGCAAAAACTTTCCATGGAGCTGTTCGAGTAGGTTTGGTCTTATCGGGAGAGTTATTGGTGATGATATCAACAGATTGAGTAGTTCTGGAAACCACGTTCTGTTGGGCCAAAAGGGGGCTATCAATACCACTTTGCACTGAGCTGTTCTTATTTTGTTTATCACTGAGGGAATGAGATGGAAAGGAGGAAACGCATAACCGTGTATGTGATTCCAGTTCATTGTGAGAGCGTCTATTGAAAGTGCCTTTTGGTCCGGAATCGGAGATACATACAGTGGAAGTTTGTGATTTAGACGAGTTACGAACAGATCTAAATTGGGAAATTGGGTCATTCGAAAAACTGCGTTCGCAACCGATTGATTGAGACCCCATTCTGTTGAGATCGGTTTGGTTATTCTGCTTAACCGATCTGCCAGGACATTGAATTTCCCCGGAATGTGTTTTATCAGAAGATTTATTTGGTTCTGATGACACCATATTAGAGTTTTCCAAACTTCCATGCAAAGGTCTGGTGAATGTGTCCCCCCCTGACGGTTCAAATATGCTACTACTGTTGTGTTGTCTGTTGATATGAGAACCGTGGAGTTCTTTATGAATTGAAGAGCCCTCCTCAGTGTCAATGAAATGGACATCATTTCTAAAATATTGATGTGGAGTCGGGATTGGGTTTTGGACCAGACTCCATGATACAGAAGTCCTTCCGGCTCCAGATGTGAACCCCAGCCTGTTAGACTGGCATCCGAGAAAATGTGATGAGATGGAGGATCTGCCTTCATAGGAACACCTTGAAGGTAGAGCCGATGTTGTTTCCACCAATTTAGATGGTGTAGAACATCCGCCGTCAACTTTATTTGATGTTGAAGCGGTAATGTTTGTGGCCTCCATTGAGCAAGCAGAGACATTTGTAATGGTCTGAGATGTAATCTGCCTAGCATTACAAAGTCTGCTGCTGCATTGAGTTGTCCCAAAAGAGAAAGGAATTCTCGGGCTGATACATAAGTTTTCTGAGAGAATTTCTTGACCGTTTCTAATAGAATTTGAACTCTGGATTGTGGAACTCTGACTATATTCATATGAGTTAGAAATTCCATTCCTATAAAGGTGAACATTTGTGTGGGAATCAGATCTGATTTTTCTTGATTGATGATCAGTCCCAAAGATGTGATTAGCTGAATAATGAAATGTCTGTGTTCCAACAGAATTAGACGAGATTGATTTCTTGACAACCAATCGTCTAGATAGGGATGAAGAATTATAGCTCTTCTCCTTAGATATGTCGCAATGACTGTCATGAGGAGAGTGAAAATGTAAGGACTGGTCGAAAGACCGAATGGGAGCGCTCTGAAATGAAACACTCGGCCTTTTAGAGTGAAACGAAGGTATTTGCGTGACCTTGGATGAATAGGGACATGCAAATAGGCGTCCGTCAAATCCAACGAAAATGCCCAATCGTTTTGACGAATGGCATTCCTCACTTTCCTCTGTGTTTCCATCCTGAAACTCTGGACAAAAACATATTTATTTAGAGTGGATAGATCTATGATCAGCCTGAGTTTTCCATTCTTTTTTGGAACAAGGAAAATCCGAGAGTAAAAACCCGGAGTTTCCGGTTGAATTTCCTCCACTGCCCCTTTTTGGAGTAAGCTGGTTACCTCTTCCTCCAACTCTCTTCTTTGAGATTGCTGAAAGAAGATGGGCTCTCTTGATAATGGAGGCTGTTCTTTGAATGGAATTTGATAGCCATTTTTTATCAAAGAGAGGACCCATTGGTCGTTTGTAATGTTTTGCCAATTTAGGGCAAAGTGGGCCAACCTTCCTCCTACCGGAATTTGTGGGTGAGGAAGGGGCAGTGGAGGGAGGTTTTCAGAATCTACGGGCAGAGGAGGCCCCTCTACTAGAGGGGACCGCTCTGTCCATCCTACCATAACCCCTACCAGAACGTCCACCTCTTGGTCTAGGGTAAGAGCTAGATGTTCTAGATTCTCTATTGCTAGGATTAGAATTCTTATGAGATACTGATTTCTTAGGATCAGGCTTATTTCTCTGTTGAGATGCCAAACTAGAACTTTGAGGTCTAGGATGGGCTACTGCTTTAGTGATCAATTTGTTTCTATTCACTTCAGAATTCTCTTTGTAAATAGAATCAATTTGACCTCCAAAAAGAGTCTTAGAAGCAATAGGAATATTTCTAAGTTGGTTCTTAGCTTCTAATGAAAGGGACTTTGCAGCTGATTGAATTGCAGCATCCCTTCTTGTTTGTTGTAATTCTACAGTCAGAAAAGAAACCATACCCACAGCATGTTTAACTGAAAGAGAAAGTGATTCTAAAATCTGACTGAGCATTTTTGGATTTAAGGACTCTTGTTGTAGACATTTGAAAGCAGCAAATGAGAAAACATCTATATGAGATAGCATTCTGAGAGTTTCTCTCAATTGCTTTTCATACATATCCAGGCTTTTGATAGGAATCTGATAATTGCCATTTAAAGACAGATTAAGTTTACTAGCATCATTATCAAGTGGAGTGGCTGATGAGGTCATAAACTTCTCTGCATGAGCCTGATAATATTTAAGATTGGCAAGAGCCGAAATGTCTTTATTTGTCGGAAGCCAATTTTCAGTGAAAGATTTATTGTTGAGCTTTAACTGATTTTGAATAAAGTTAATACTATCCACAATTAAAGCAGACTGAGGCAGAGAAATTGATTTCCTCTTTTCTTTGACCATCTCAGATTCAATACTAGACTTGGGTCGAGGATTATCGTCAGTCCCAGTTTCTTTCCTTGGAAATTTTTCTTCAGGTAGAATATTAAAAATTTCATCAATGACCTGGGCGAAGCTGAATTTTTCTTCTTCGTCCTGAAATTCTGGTGGTTCTACATTGGAAAGAAACTGGGAGTCTGCAATATTTGTGGTTTCTTGAGATTTTGATTTTGACGGGGATTGAAAATCATCATCATGAGGTCCCACTGTCAACCTAATTTCATGTGCAACAGAGGACCTTGAAGGGCTAGGTGACAAAGATTGTCTAACTGGAGAAACTGACTTCGCATCAGCCCTTTCATTAAAAGATTTCTTGCTTCTTCTCTCAGAAGAAGAAGATGATGGTGATCTCCGTCTCTTATGGCCATGTCTATGTCGATGATGTCGTGAGACGGATCTAGATCTATGATGTCTCTTCTTGTGTCTTCTGGATCTAGATCTAGAAGAGGAAGAGCTACTAGAAATAGAAGAGTCCGATGAAGAAGAATGCCTGATGCGTTTTTTCTTCTTCTCCGATCTATGTTTCCTCCTAGATCTCCTAGATGGAGAACTGAAAGAAGGTGACCGGTTATTCGGTGAACTATTTCTTAAGGGTATTCTGAAACCTTGACCATCAAGTCTGCTTGGGCGATCAGTCGATTTAGAACGATCCCTAGAGACTCATGATCTCCGGTGTCCGGTTTTGTCTGGTACATTATCAGTTCTGTAGCCTATTTTCCGGTAATCAGAACTGTTTGTCTGATCCGGACCAGTAGAATATCTTTTCCTACTGGTAACAGTTGGACCTCTGTCAGAACTATGTCCCATATGCCCAATTGTAGTAGGCTGTTCAGTGGATGACCTTTGCCCCATTGGAATTCTTCCATGTTGTACAGAAGACAGTTTGAGCTGACCGGTAGACTTATCTAACGTCCTTTGACCGGTAGATAGCTCAACTGTCCCGTGACCGGTGGACTCGTCTGTAGATTGACACCCAGTTCGGTCCAGTCTGGTCCGATCCGGTTCCGTGGATTTGGTCGGTGACTTCTGTACCGACCGGTCCCTTCCGGTAGATAATAGACCGGTCAGCCTGTCCGGAGACTGCTGTTCCGGTCCGCCAGGTCCGGTCGAACATAATTGACCGGTAGACTTGTCCACGAATTCACCACTGGTAGATTCATCCAAAGATCGTCGACCGGTGAATCTGTCTGGTGAAGAATGGGATCGAATTTTCCAGTCAGAAAAACCGGATCCCGATGGAGGTGTACCGCACTGACTTCCCCTTCCTATGGCCCTAGGCCTGTCCGGTTGGTCAGTGTGGCGCGGTACGATATCATCCGAAGATGATATGCCTCCCGGATTGATCGTATGATCAGAAAGGTCATCTACCCCGAACATCTCAGCAGGTGCCGATTTCTTCTTCGGTTTGACCGGTCTTGCAGAAAATGCAAACTGTTCTTTCTCTTTTGTATTCTTCTTCCCCATCCTGGCTTTGTGAGACCGTCTCTGTTCAAATTTTAACCATGTGCTCAGGGGCCAGGAACAGCAGAATTCACAGGTGTTTTGCCTGGAACAACAAGAACAATTAGTACATGACGGGTGGTTGTCCCACAAGGCCTTAAAATGTCCACAAAAACCTTTTGTTTGGGACATACAGGCCTTGAGGAGAAACCCGGGAAGAAAAATAAATAAACAAAGCAAAATACGAATTTATCGCCGAGAAAAAACTGATAGCTATTCACTCGAAACGAAATGGCGGACGTAAGCGACAGCACCTCTCGACGAGTGAAAAAAGGACAAATTCGACTATAAAAAATAATCCAAGACTAAATGGACAAAGTCCATTCAGTCGGAAAAAATATATATATATGCGAGAAAGTTGAACAAAATTCACAGACGAGGACTCGCGGTAAATATAAGAAAGTATTGGCAGCAAAATGATGAAAATAGAAGGAGCATAACAACCAAGAACGATGAATTTTAAAAGAAAATTCTTCCGATTCAAAATGTCTGCCTTCTTCCTTTCACCAATACAAATTTTATGAAGCCACGTGCACTTCCGTGCTTAAATTCCGCTAATCCGTGACGTCAGTCGAGTCTATATTTAATCCTGAACAGGGATACACCAAGGTCAAGGCTCTTAAGTTTGTATTGGTGGCAACAGGGTTGTAGCTATAAGATAAATATATGGTAGTAGCGCTATTAAAATAACCTGTGCATCCTGCAAAGACTGATCAGACTGGGTACACAGCGAAGACTCAAATCAGCCTGGCCATATGATAATCTGGTTACGTAAATTGCCAATTTATGTGCTATGCTTGAGGTCATGTGTGCTATACTTGACAAGTTAATGTCCAAGCTGATCCAGGTCTTCACTGGAGGCACAGGTCATTTTGTTGGCTTTGTCAAGCAATTTTTGTTCCATTTGGTCCATTTCATTTCCCTTTGGGTAATACATGTATGCCAGTCGGGTATTGCTCTTTTTTTTTACTAGCACCGGTGCAGTTTTACTCCAATTTTATGAATAAAATATCGGGGTCCAGTCAAGTATTTTGCGAAATATCAATGAAAGTGAAACTTGCATAGAGTATCCGAGCGACAGTTGTCAACAAGGGGACGAGATATACTTCAGAGGTACGACAAAATGCGCTAGTTTGATACTCGAGAAAGGCATACAATGAGAGTGAATAAATATGCAGGCAAATTCGCGATGGCTTCATTCAATAAGAAAACATAGTGGACACAGGGCTTATTTTTGGCCGATTATATAGCCATTATTGGGTTATATTCCCAATGCCAAAAAGTATCTTTTTTTCCCAATTTTTGGAGGAAAATTCCCAATTTCAAATTGGAAAAAATTTTGAAGAAAAATCATCATTTTTATCATGGTAAAAGTTGGCTTAAAACTGTCAAATATTCAACATTGCACAGTCTCATATAATACATCATACATTGGTGATTATAAGCTAACACTACAGCTAAATTCAGATAAATATATAATGTATTTTATGATTTGACCATACAGCTAGAAGCACTAAAAAATTCCCAATTTTTGGCATTTTCACGCTAAAATTCCCAATCCCAGGGGTATGGGTCATTGTCCCAAAATGGTGAAAAAAAGCCCTGGGACATTATGTGTAATCACCAAAAAAAAAACGTGGGGTGAAAAAAATATGCAATTGTTTTTGCAGATAATCAGGTTGTGTGAATATCCAATTGGTCAACACGAAAGCATTTGCTCATATGTGCTATATTTGACTTACTGCCTGCAGGTATGCACTGGGGACAGCACTGCCCTGGCACATTCTGTATTATCTCCCCTGGTTTACAGCGAGCTTTTGTACATGGCACCTTGACACAAGTCACCTCTCCGTCATCACAGAGACACAACACACATGGCTCAGGATTCCACTCGGTGTTATGCTGAAACAAGGAGACAAAAGGGCAATAATCACTCACCTGAGTCATCATGTTGACAAGCTTAAAGCCAACATGGTCAAAAATTAGGGGACAACTGTTACTGTATTCAAAATTTTCTTTTAGGGAGATATATCATGGGATATAGGAAGGCAGGGGGCAAATATATTTTAATATTGCAATTGTTCTGCAGGACGAGTGACTTATTGTCACTCGTACTGCAAACACATTCACTTGTCCTTTAAAAGTGTATGCAATAAAGAACAACAACAACAACATAAGGGAGGAATATGCAATATGACTTCCTCAAGTAATTCTTCCCAAAGCACTCGTCCTGCAGGACTATTGTCCTTTCTCGATTTCACTGGTAATTACAATCGGACGAGTGGAATTTTTGTCCCCTGGAAGGGAAATTTGGTTTTACGGCGACGCATGAGCGAAGCCATAAAACGTGATTTCCAATTATACATTCCCAAATAAGCATTTTGAATATGGTTATGCTCATTCTAATGCACTTCTGAACTTGTTTACAGTTAAAATCTTTGTTTTGTCTCAAATTGGAGCACAGTGTGGCAGCCGCATCAAGCCACATGTCATCCAATGATATGTGATGTTATTAATGAAGTCAAACTATTTCCGACAGTATGTGTGTATATTAAGTCAACAAGACAATGATTTGATGAAAACTTCCACCTATTTTCAAATAGAGAGCACATTTCTCTGCAATAATATTTGACAGGCATGTCACTTTGTTTTTTTCCCAACAGCAGCAACCAATGAACAACACTGTGGCTTCCTGTCTGTGCAAGCCAGTCACTTTTAAAACAATGTCAAGGTTAGTTTGGAAACTTTCATGATTTATCCCATGATTCAATAACATATACATGAATCTTGATCAGCAAACACACCTGCCAATTTGGTTTACCGGTAAACAATATTTTATTCGATAAATCACAAGACATGTTATGGAAGTGCATAGTAGAAGTAGGGTCTGACATTAAGCTGTGAGGCTTATTGTGGTCATTTTTTCATTTACTGCCAATTTACTGTAAGTTACGAACTATTTTGCTAGATTTTCCAAGTATTTGCTGAGGGTATACATTGTGCATGTATAAACCCGGTGTATAAAACATCTCAATTCCGAAAGAGAACCACATAAAGAAATATTATAGAGCGAACTTTTACACACGGGGTGGGCAGCGATCGTGAAGACACTGATTTACATAAAAAAAAATTTGATTGTCAAAAAAAAATGTTGTTGACTGTCAAACAATGATTCTAAATTGATTTGATAAAAATTCACAGGGTAAACAAGGCAATGATTTGATTTCACAATGTCAACAAGGCAAAGTCTTGCATTCTTATTACCAATAGTTATTGTTTTCTGCACTCTGTCTTATGGTGCTTTCCATTTGCATGCAGTCTGTTACAAGAAAATATGTGTGAATAACAGAGTGCACACAAAACAAGAAATGTCACAGTCACGTGACGAATGCCCCCAAAGGAATTGGTCAAGCATAAGATACATTTGAGGAAAGTTAGCTGTAATATAAGAGATATGCTCCAGACATGATAAACATAGAAATGAGGCCAGAAGTCAATGTCAAGGTCAAAGTGACCCAAAATGGTACGCACCACTCTGCCATCCCAAGAGGAATCAACACACCAAATTTGGGATTCCTACATCAAATAATATAGGAGATATGCTCCAGACACGATTATTCTAGAAACTAGGTCATAGGTCAAGATCACAGTGACCTAAAAATGGTACGCGACACATCAGCATCTAAAGATGTATCCATACAGCAAATTTGGGATTCAAATCTCAAATAATATAAGAGATATGTTCTGGACACAATTATTCTACAAACTAGGTCAGAGGTCAAGGTCAAAGTGACCCAAAAATGGTATGTGACACTCCGCCATCCAAAGTTGCATCCACCCACCAAATTTGGGATTCCTACCTTTAATAATATAAGAGATATGCTCTGGACATGATTTTTCTAAAAACTAGGCCAGAGGTCAAGTCTACAGTGACCTGTAAATGGTACAAGACACTCCACCATCCCAAGATGCATTCATACACCAAATTTGGGATTCCTATCTCAAATAATAAAAGAGATATGCTCCTGACATAATTATAATTAAAACTAGGTCAGAGGTCAAGGTCACAGTGACCTGTAAATGGTACAAGACACTCAACCATCCCAAGATGCATTCACACACCAAATTTGGGATTCCCTTCTCAAATAATACTTGAGATATGCTCCTGACATAATTATTATTAAAACTAGGTCAGAGGTCAAGGTCACAGTTACCAGAAAATAATATGTGAGACTCCACCATCCCAAGATGCGTATACACACCAAATTTGGAATTCCTACCTCAAAGAATATAAGAGATATGCTTCGAACACAAAAATTCTTAAAACTAGGTCAGAGGTCATGGTCACAGTGACCCCAAATGGTATATGTGACACTCCGTCATCTCAAGATGAATTTAGACACCAAATTTGGAATTCCTATCTAAAAGAATAAAGGAGATATGCACCAGACACAATGCAGTTTCTAGAAATTAAGTCAGAGGTCAAGTTCAAGGTCACAGTGACCCAATTATGGTACACGACACTTCCCCATCCCAAGATGCATTCACACACAAAATTTGAGATTCCTACCTCAAATAATATAAGAGATATGCTCCGGACACGATAATTCTAAAAACTAGGTCATAGGTCAAGTTGAAGGTCACAGTGACCCAATTATGGTACGCGACACTTTGTCATCTCAAGATGCATCATCACACCAAATTTGAGATTCCTAGCTCAAATATTATTAGAGATATGCTCCGGACAGGATTATTCTAATAACTAGGTCAGAGTTCAAGGTCAAGGTCACAGTGACCGAAAATGGTTTGTGACACTCCCCCATCCCAAGATGCATTTACACACCAAATTTTGGAATTCCTATCTCATAAAATATAGGAGATATGCACCAGACTCAATGCAGTTTCTAGAAACATGGTCAGAGGTCAAGTTCAAGGTCACAGTGACCCAATTATGGTACCCGACACTTTGTCATCCCAAGACACATCCACACACCAAATTTGAGATTCCTTCCTCAAATAATATGAGAGATATGCTCCGGACACGATTATTCTTAAAACTAGGTCAGAGGTCAAGGTCAAGGTCACAGTAACCCGAAAATGGTACGCGACACTCCGTCATCCCAAGATGCATCCACACACCAAATTTGGAATTCCCTCAAAGAATATAGGAGATATGCACCGGACAAAAAGCGGGACGGACGGACAGACGGACGGACAGTGTGATTACTATATGCCTCCCAAAGTTCCTTTGGGGGCATAAAAATAACAGTGCACACCAACTAAGATGGTGGAAACCTATGGAAAGACTTCAAACCAATATACCCCCCCCTCCCCATTTACTACAGGTGTAAGGGGTAGGGGACATGAAGAGACTATCAATAACAGCAAACATACCGGAATTGATCTATCTTGGTAAGAGCAAGCAGACAGCTGTGGTACACACTCAGGGCAGCAACTGTCTGCTGAGATCTGAAGATATTCTCCACTATCGTAGTCACAGCTAGGGTCGGTACACCTGATTGTCTCACACAAAACGATTGGATCTTCACATGTACAGACTGTACATGGACCAGGCTGCCATACTGTATGTTTCTGAAAAGAAATAAATATTTGGTTAGAAACGTAGCCTAAGGAACTGAATAGCCAGGGATTTTTTTTGGTGTTTTCAGGGGCCGATATTCGGCCCCTGACCCAATGGAAATTAGATGACCTTTTTCCCAATTTTGATTTTTTTTCAGTCACCACACATACCCCACAAGCTACATGGTGACAATCTACTACCATTGCATCTTATTTCTCCTTCAATTGTATGGCAATATTGTATGTGTAATAGCGAATTTGTTTTTAACCGTAATTGTGCATTATAACTAATTTCCCAATTTAGGGGTTTACCCCACTAATTTTCCCAATCTGAAAGGCCTTAGGGCCCCTTCCCAAAATTGCCAAAAAAATCTCTGATTGCATAAATGGAATTTCATAAATGGAACTTCTTAATCGGCCTCACAGAGTTGCAGTATATCAATATGTAATTCCTGCTGTCCTTGACCATTCATCCCCCATTTTTAATGTTATTAGTTTCATTGTGAGCTCAATTTATGATTGAGATGTGAAGCTGATAATTCTTTGTGCATTTCATGAATAGTTTTAAATGTGTCAACATGCAAGGACCACTCTGTGTCATCGTTTTCTTTACAAGATTTTTCATCAGCTTCACTATTAACTTTCCCTGTGGTATGGGCCACACTAATGTGGATATGTCTTGAAATGCACCAAAACCAAATGTCTCTCCCAATAGAGTTCAACTCAGCAGTTTCCTACCAAATTTGTCAATATACAAGCAACTTGTGGTATTATCCATATGCACTCATACATGAGCCGCGGCATGAGATTTCCAACAATGTGGCATTTTGACATGTGTCGACTCGGACGAGCCTCTGCAGCCTCCTTTTAAGCCTAGAAACTCCAAATTGGTGTTCAATCAGTAGCTGAACAATCATAGAGTGTTCAAGTGACTAGCAAAGGCTCTGATCAGACTGCGCGTATGCGCAGGCTGATCTGAGGCTTTGCTGGTGGCACATACCATATTGTTGGAAATCTCATGCCCTGGCTCACATGTCTTTACAAAATGTGTTTACAGTCAACAGACAAGCCAGGAGTTCCACTGTATTTTACATGTTTTCCAATTTGTCTCTACATCACATCTTTTCTTGTTATATATCATGTGATTTAGCAGACAATTTCCATGAAATTTTCAAGTCATACCTTTGTATACAAAGTCTGCTTCAGTCTGATTATCATTTTAAGTATGTGTGATTTAGGATTTGAAGATGAAGTTTATTCATGAGGTGGGGGTCGAACCTCTGCTTTGAGGGTATAGAATGTTTGACTGCTGCATCTGTCATCAGTCCATGTTATATTACAGCATCAAAGGACTGGGTATAATGCTCCAGGTATAATTGGCTGCGCCTGCTTCACTGGTGATGTATGGGGTGTTGGTTGTCATTTGACCCAAGATCTGCAGCATCATTAAATAAAACATAAGCGACATAAGTTACATGTGATTTCCAACAATGTGGCATTTTGACCAGTGTAGACTCAGAGGAGCCTGTGCAGCCTCCTTTTAAGCTTAGAAACTCCAAATAATGTTTAGTCAGTAACTTAACACTCATAGAATATTCAAGCGACTAGCAAAGGCTCTGATCAGACTGTGTGTATGCGCAGGCTGGTCTGAGGCTTTGCTGGTTGCACATACCACATTGATGGAAATCTCATGTTGCAGCTCATATGCGCAATGCTTTTAATGGTCTCAGATGAATGTGTTTCTGTAGACAGATCCAGGTAGCCCCCTCCCCAAATTGTATCACCTGATTAAGAAATTGGATAGCATGAGTATGAATATAAAATTTAGTTAATTCCCCCACATCTCATTTTATGGGGGAAAATGCATGAAATCTAAAATATGAATTACATGTAGCATGTGGTTGACCTAATTTAAGTGCAACATGCCTATAATGCCTATAATTTTTTTCAAAGTGCTAGACCTACAAACGAAAAAAGTTTAGGTCAAGAGCAGCTAGCTGCCAGCCAGCTTCACTGGTCTATACTGTTACTCATCCATGATGATACATATCAAATAGAGTGAAATAGAATTGTTTTTAGAGGAAACAGATGTATACCAGCCCACCACATACACTTAAATTTTACATATTTAGCTCTATTGTGAAGGTCACCTGAAAACCTGATCAAGTTTTCATCATGCCCCAATATTATATCCATAAAATTTGGTTCCAATCCTCCAAACAGTCATTAGATATCATGTATACAAGACAATGCCACACCACGTTTAACACGGATCAAGTTTATCGCGGATCCACACCAAACACAATGTTTCTCCCTCACTTTCAGGTGGGGGGTGGGGGGGGGGGGGTTGGGTGGGGTGGGGGGAGGGGGGCATAAGAATAATATTACACCACTGGACTGACTGGAAATCAGAAGTGGAAAATTTAAGTGCACCATGTATTCTATGGAGTGGAGTCTTGGAGCGGAGGTTTGGAGTGGAGTAGTGGAGTGGAGTCAGATTTTGGAGTGCAAAAGTAGAATGGAGTGCAGTTGTGATGTGTAATTGTTACTGATCCATCACTGTTACAAGATTATTTAAAACTTGGCCACACACACACATCACAACTGCACTCTTTTCTACTTTAGTCACTCCAAAATCTGACTCCACTCCACTCCAATACTCCGCTCCAAGACTCCACTCCATGGAATACACAATTTTATGAGCAAACAGCAAGTACTTTTGCCACTCCAAAATCTGACTCCACTCCACTCCAATACTCCGCTCCAAGACTCCACTCCATAGAATACACAATTTTATGAGCAAACAGCAAGTACTTTTGCCACTCCAAAATTTGACTCGACTCCAAGACTCCACTCCATAGAATACAAGATTTTATGAGGACACCGTGCATTCTATGGAGTGGAGTTTTAAAGCAGTTTTGGAGTGGAGTATTGGAGTGGAGTGGAGTCAAATTTTGGAGTGGCAAAAGTACTTGCTCTTTGCTCATAAAACTGTGCATTCTATGGAGTGGAGTCTTGGAGCCGAGTTTTGGAGTGGAGTATTGGAGTGGAGTCAAGTCAAATTTTGGAGTGGCAAAGGTACTTTCTCTTTGCTCATAAAATCATGTATTCTATGGAGTGGAGTATTGGAGTCGAGTGGAGTCAGAATTTGGAGTGGCAAAAGTAGAATGGAGTGCACATCACAACTGCACTTCATTCTACTTTTGCCACTCCAAAATCTGACTCCACTCCAATACTCAGCTCCAAGACTCCATGCCATAAAATACACCGTGCCATGTGCTTACACTAGTCTGAACGTTTAATAGGCAAATTATGGTAAATGCAGCTAGCAACATGTTTTTTCTCTGCATTTCAAGCCATAGTTTAAATGCTTTGATTGCTCAATTTAGACATTTTTAAAAGATAACATTCTTGTGTTCCTGCCCATATATCTATGTAATTGACACCTAAACTGCACTTGTTACTAAATATACAGTCATTTGGGATAAGAAATTGTTTGATAAGGACTTAAATTGAAAAGAATTGCATTTTTCAACCAATGCAAACTACTTCAGTACAATTATCTGACAGATAAAACTGCTACCTGTAGTAAGGCCTGGAATTCCAATCCTCCCAAGGACACATGCACAGATTATAAGAAACTATCAAGAGTATGAGGGTAGGATAGAAAAATCTGTCCCGGAGGATCGCTGTTTGGCATCAGGAGGCTTGCCGAGTGATGACAGACTGTGATCCCGAGGGACAGATTTTTCTATCCTACCCTCACACGAATAATAGATTCTTTTTCTCGCTCACCACTGATTTTATTTTATTTTATTTATTTATTCCAGAAGTCCCTGAATACGCCAAGATGCAATTTCACATGAGGAAGTTACTTGACGTCCTGGGTAAGATAGCATGGGTAAGATAAGATTTTCTATCCCAGGGTAAAATCTCAGATATCCTTATCTGGAGTGCTTATCTGGTGTGCAAGATAACAGTTTTCTCACTGTTTCCCCCAAAATTCCCTTGACAGAGTATGTGTGGATTCTTTTTTCTTGCAAAGTTGCAATTATGATCAATTATGATCACATGATTATTCCCAGAAGAATACAATCTGATTATACATGTAATATTTCTTCAGCTATAATGGTAATTATACAATTTCTAAGAACAGTGTGCAACTGAATGTATAATCTTAGTGGGGCTGCTTAGTGAACGAATTTGGGGAAATACTTCCACTTAATGATACCTGTTGTAAGGCCTGGAATTCCAATCCTCCCAAGGACACATGCACCGATAACAGATCCCCCTAATTCCCTTGACAGAATATGTGTGGATTATTTTTTCTTGCTAGTTGTAATTATGATCAATTACGCTGTCCCAGAAGAATACAACATGATTATACATGTAATAATCTTCACATTTCGCAACTGAATGTACAGACTTTTACCCTTTCTAATTGATGTTCTAATATTAAAAACTTAACTAAGTTTCATCCAATATATACTGTGGGAAAAAAGTAGACTGGCCCCAGTCTCTAATGTCATCTTTGAAGTAAAACTGATATTCTCTCTAAGATAGCAAATATACTTTACTTGGAGTAATTCTTGGCTTGGACACTAAATTTGACAATCAGAGAGGATATGATTTTTATATGATGATTTTTTCATTGTTAAACATAGTTATAAATTATATACATTTAGTGGACTGATGCCAGTCTAGGAAAAAAGTTGAGCAATTAGTTATAATGGGTTTTCCCATAGGCTATCTTTTTAGCATTTGATATTTTTTATTAGCAGGTGTGCAAACATGTCAGTTGTTTGAAAATGATCTAATGGCTACCCACAAGAGGTCAAAAGAAACAAATTCTGATTTCATAGTGAGAATTTGATCTGCTGAGCATTTTAATTTCAAATGCTAGTCAATTGAAAGGGAGGTAATTTGAACAAATATGACTTTCAACTAAAAACAGTACGAAATTGGTGAACAGAGCATTCAGTTTTAAACCAGTTTTTACTTTTTGGCTTTTAGGTCTTAAAACATTTGATGGAAAAATGAAACTTTTAGCAGGAAAATATTCGCTCTATGGCCAGATAAGCTGTTTAAGCAAGGGGGCTTAAAATTAAAATTAACCGGTTAACATTTCACATAATGTAAGGTCTAATTTTAAGTCCCCTTAACAAAACAGCTTATCTGGCAATTACGTAAATATTTTTCTGCTAAAATTTTCATTCTCATTGCAGGTCAAAGTTTAAAAAATACAAACCCAAACAGCATAAACTAGAGGACCTGAAGGTCCTGAGGCGCTCACCTGATCTCCTTAATAACGTTAAAATAGGTCAATGTCACTACAGCTTATAATAAAACATATTTTGTTTTACCATATATGAGTGTTGCAGCCATTTTGGTCAAGTGACCTACACAATCTTATGACTACTCCATCAAACAGCCCAGCGATTTCTGAGAAAAAGATGTTTAGATAGGTATATGGCAGTCCAAATGAGTGGCCTTGGATAAAAGGTCACATGTCAGCTTGACATTTGGTACTTATATAAAACCATTGTCTCATTAGGTTAAACATTTCTGGCAAGTATTATGATTTCGGCTTAAACAGTTACATGTAATGTACATTAAAACATAGGAATCAAATTTGTTCTTGCCATAAAATAGGTCAAGGTCAACCTAGATTCATCATTTGTGCAAATCTGGTAGGGCCCACATCCCCAATGCTACATACCAAGTCCAAAGGCCATTGGCCTTCTGGTTCCAGAGAAGAAGATATTTAAGGGTTTTTACCATATATGGGCGTGGTGGCCATCTTGGTCATGTGACCAGTACAACTGGTATAAATTTTGGCTGACCTATCATGAGGAGTCCTCATATGAAATTAGAGTTCAATTGGCCTAGTGGTTTCTGAGGAAACTATGTTTTAATGTGTTGATAGGACTCCAATATGAGCGACCTTGGCTGAAAAGTTAAAGGTCAACCTTGCCCTTTGAAACTTATTCATAGCCATTGTCTCATTAGGTTTAACATATCAAGTGAGAATTATGACTTTGGCTTCATTAGTATTCAAAAAATCAACTTTTCAAAAAAAAATTCCCATTTAAATGCATTATAAAGCAAATTTGACCTTGACGTTAAGTAGGTCAAGGTCAACCTAGGATCATCATTTTAATAAACTTGGTAGGCCCCACATCCCCAATGCTGCATACCAAGTACCAAGGTCACCGGCCATCTGGTTCTGGAGAAGTTGAGTTTTAAAGGGTTTTTACCATATATGGGCGTGGCGGCCATCTTGGTCATGTGACCAAAATATTTTGTACAAATTTTGGGTAACTTATCATAAGGAGTCTTCACATGAAATTTGAGTTCAATTGGGTACATGGTTTGTGAAAAAACTATGTTTTTATATATTGATGGGACTCCAATATGAATGACTTAGCTGAAAGGTCAAAGGTCAACCTTGACCTTTGAAACTTATTTACAGCCATTGTCTCATTAGGTTAAAAATATCAAGGGAGAATAATTACTAAGGCTTCTACAGTTTTCAAAAAAATCAACTTTTCAAAAAATTTCCCATTTAAATGCATTAGAAAGCATATTTGACCTTGACGTTAAGTAGGTCAAGGTCAACCTAGGATCATCATTTGAACAAACTTGGTAGGCCCCACATCCCCAATGCTACATACCAAGTCCCAAAGTCATCGGCCTTCTGGTTCTGGAGAAGAAGATTTTTAAAGGGTTTTTACCATATATGGGCATGGCGGCCATCTTGGTCATGTGACCAGGACCATTTGTACAAACTTTCGTTCCCCCATCCTAAGGAGTCTCCATATGAAATTTGAGTTCAATTGGCCCAGTGGTTTCAGAGGAGAAGATGTTTGAAATTGTGGACGGACGGACGACGGACGACAGATGACGGACGACGGACGGACGCCGGAGTGACTGGTATACTATTAGCTCACCCATGAGCCTTCGGCTCAGGTGAGCTAATAACAATGATAAGTCCGGCATATGCCTTCAAAAATGTCCCAGACGGTCAGGATCTATGTTCCTAAGTAAAAACCACTCTTCTTCTGTCTAATATTAAATACCTGTCCATTTTGCAAAATAAAAGGGTTGACAAAAGTTATTCAGTGGGTACCTAGTCAATACAATCAAGCACCACACCTGCCCCAGGAAATCACATAGGAAAGTAAGTATAACTCCTCTGACACTTTTATACCATTTTTTTTAAGTGTTTTTGATTTCTCAATCACCCCTTTTTTTACTGCTTGTTTGGCGCCCTTCTCTCTGCAGACTTTCAGAATGTCAAGATGCAACAAGGTGACAAATGTTTCAATAGGAATTATTGATAACTTATGTAACACTACACTTTAACAAGTAGGACAATAATTGACCCCATTATGATTAATGATCAAAAGCCATTGATTCCAACTTACATGATTACACTACTAGGGCTGACAGTTTGATTGCAATAAAGTTAAGGTGTAGTACAACCATTTAGTCCGGTAGAAAACAAGAATGACCTGGAACTTGATTTTAAAGTTTTTTTCTTCATGGATTCTTGTTATTCAGACATTTTACATGATGAATCCAACTGATGCCACTCTGGCATCATTGAGCGTTTTGAAAATTTAAAGATGGCGTCCAAGATGGCCGTCAGTTATGCTCCTAACACCTATCTGACCAACAGGTTCGATAAAAAGAGCTATAATTTTGACTTTTTATGGATGTTTAGAGGCTAAATGATACAGACAATTAAAATGGAACATTGATTTGATTCAGAAGGTTGAAGTATTAAAGATGGCGCCCAAGATGGCCGTCATTTAGTCCCCTAAGACCTATCTGACCAACAAAAGCAATTAAAAGCATTTTAATGTTGACTTTGTATGACTTTTTAGAGTCTAAATGATACAAATGATTAAAATGAAACATTGTTTGATTCAGAAGGTTGAACTATTTACGATGGTGTCCAAGATGGCCACCATTTTAAAGCAAAATCCCACTTGAAATCAGAATCACTGCTAATAACCTTTTTTCTTATAGTTTTCAACAGTAGTTGCATTCGGCGAATTTGACTGGCATGATGTTGTTGTGTTTCAGCGTTGTAAAATATCCAGAATGTCGTCCAAGATGGCAGAAATAGCAGGATGTATATTGTGGAATCACATGGGTTTTTATTACACACTGCACTGAAAAAAATAACTTATTGTTTCATAATGGTAATGTTTTTTTGTGCCTTTGTTCTGGTAATCGCATCCATCAATCCATGCACTACTTTCAAGACTACTTTTGGCTGGATCTGATAATACGAACCTTAATATCATATTATTCTCAAAAAAGTTCCTACTTTGGGCAAACATTCGGTCAAGAAAGAATGAAGTGATAAATGCCAGGGTATGCTGAACGAACGATATCACCAAAAAATTCAGTGACAGCGTGCTTGCTCAAAGTACACACTTTTTTTTAATCAATATGCGGGAAAAGTCAGCTTGAAAGTAGTTTATGTATGGATTGCTAAAAAATAAACTACCAAAAAAAGAGGGAAAATACTATTTACTTATGGAGTGCAGTGTATCAACAAATCAACGAGTAAGAGATATATCTGCATGCTGCAGAAGTTAATACCATCATGACTGCTGGCTGGGTGTAACCATTAAAGACATCCCTGCTGCTAAGGAGAAACTATAAAATACAGACAGGCCTGTTGGTCCGGGGCAGTTGTAACAACCATTACTACTATACTAGTCTGGTGCAAATGCAACAGACAGCACAGATGGTTGGATATTTCTATAACAAATATGAATACTAGTAATGGTCTGGTGCAAGTTTTTAAGACATGCATGCGTGTAGGTGCAAGTTTAACAGACATGACTGCTGGTTAGGTGCAACAGTTAAAGACATGACAAATGGTCGGATGCAATTGTTACAGACATGGCTGATGGCTGGGTGCAAATATAACATTCATGGATGCTGATAAGATGAAACTGTAAGAGACATGCATGCTGATTGTATGCAACATATAAAGACATGACTACTGGTCAGGTGCTACTTTAACATACATGCCTGATGGTCTGGTGCAATTGTGCTTAACAGCCCATTGGTCGGGTACAACCATATAAGACATGACTGCGGGTCTGAGGCAAGTGTAACAGACATACCTGCTGGCACAGCCCCACAACTACAAATGTGTTTGCAAATCTTACAGAAATGCATGCTTGTATTTGATGTGCCAAATGGCTGGGTGCAACTGTCACACACATGCCTGCTGTTTCAGAGCAAAGTTTAAAGACATGGGTACTGCAACAGGCCTGATAGTCTCGTGAAGCTGTTACATATATAACTGCTGGCCTGGAGACTTGGTTTCAGGCATGTGCGCTTAATCAAACATGGAAATGGCAAAGATGTCTACTGACCCTGTGGCAATAATGGCTGGGTTGCTGGTCTGGTACAAGTGTAACGGACATGCACACTGATCCAACGCATGAGCACCCAGCATTCCTATTAGTTGGGTGCAATTGTACATACAATATTGCTGGTGTGATGTAACAAACACACATGCCTGCAGATCCTGCGTCTCGGCAGCAGGCATACAAGTGTGCTGTTTCAGTACCACATAATTTGCATGCGTGTTGGTAAGAATGTCGGATGTGATGGACTGGTGGCAATACATGGATGCCGTTCGATGAAACTTCAACAGATATGCCTGAGAACTTGGTACCATTCAATCAGACATGTCTCCTTTGAAAATCAAAGAGAATAGCTACTCAATCGATGCCCCTCCGTCAGACATGCCAACTTAAACTGTGAAACTTTAGTAGGCAAGACTATTGCTACGTTGTCAATGCAAGATACATGCCTGCTGGTCCAATGAGACTCCATTGCTATGTCGCTGCAGCTGCAACAAATATGTACTCTGGCCTAGTGTAACTTCCACAAACGCCACTGCTGTTCAAACATGCCTACTGGTTGAGTGAGGTGCAAGATGGGTGCTTGCTGAACCGTTGCCACTCAATCAATATGCCTGCCGATCTTTTACCACTCAATCAGTATGCCTGCCGATCTTTTACCACTCATTCCTGTATGCTTGCTGGTGTTGTGTATCTTTATTTGCCATACCTGCGTGTATGGTGTCTCACTATCAGCCGTGCCTGCTGGTGTGGAGCCTCACTATAGTCCATGCCTTCTGGTGCGATGCCTCATTATCAGCTATGCCTTCTGGTGTGTTGTCTCACCATAGGCCACGTCTTCTGGTGTGGTCCCTCATTATCAAGCATGCCCATTGGTGTAGTGCCTCACTATAGGCCATGTCTGCTGGTCAGTTGCCACTGCAACCAACAATTTTACTAGTTGAGTGCAGATAGAAGGATGGCTACAAATATGGTGCTATTTGTACAGAGGTGTTTTCACATCAGACATGTTTGCTGAACTAGGCCAAAAATTACAATGCTTCCTTAAAGTTAAAGACGACTTAAGCGAAGTATTGGTATTTCAAAATGTTACATTAAATGATTAATGAATTGCCAGGATCGATGCAGTACGTATGGTCAAATACACCATTGTGATCTACAGAAAAAAAAACCGAAACTATTTTGATTTTAATAAGTTCGAAAGGTTATTTTAATCAATACTTCACTTAAGTCTTCCTTAACTTTAGAGAGCATTGTAATTTTGGGCCCTGGTGCTATTCTCAAATATGCCTGCATTTACAGAGCAACTCTATTATACACGCATACCAGGTTTGTTGATTCAGATATGTGTGTTTGTAAAGGCATCGGGTCTGTTACAAATCCATTATTATATATGCCTACATGTAGGGTGCCGCTCCCATGGGTTTGAAAAATGCGTTGGCTACGATCTTGGACGCCATCTTGAATATGTCAAAAGCTGAGTGATATCATCTCTGGGATCACAAGGATGATGTCTGTAATTCAAGAAACGGTAAAAGAAGCATTTTGCATGCAAATCCCTGGACTTTGTCGGTCTCAGGGAAGATTTTCTTATACTTTTTGTGATAAACCGCCATCTTGGCGGCCATCTTGTCCATATTCTTATTTTATTTGGTTACAAGCTAGTGTGTTCAGTTAAATTCCAACTTCATAGAAACAATTTAAGAAAGAAAATGGGTTTGAGACATTATTTTCCGTATCACACAATTTTTTCTCTTATAATTGTCCTCCGTCTTGGACGCCATCTTGGATATATCGAAATGCTCAATGATGTCAGAGTGGCATCACTCGGATTTTTCAAGGACAATGTATGCACCAGCAGAATCAACAAAGAAAAAAAGTTTAAAATCAAGTTCCAGGTCCCCCTAAAATTCGCCTGAATACTGCCGGACTAATTTGAAATAACCTTGAAATGTACAAAAAAATATTTTGCACAGGCTTTATCACATTTTGTACATTTTCTGTGGTTATAAGTTATAACAACAAAAAAGAACTATCACATGCATTTTTGTCACTAATAAAACTCTTTATTTTGGTTACGTTACAGTTTCACGTCTTCCTGTCTTCAACCAGTACTAAGCAACCGATAAATATGTCATGGTCAAGGACACAACCCAATGACTCTGTTGAGTCTTGAACTAGCAACCCTCAATCTCCAGTCTAACACTCTACCAACCAAGCCACTGCGCTAAGCTGTCCTAGCTGCCTTTGAAATGCTGAGGTGTTTCTTTTTACATTCATTAAGTACATGTTGTAATCCATATTAATGCTGTTAAATTGTTTCCTATACCATAAATAATTAAGTGTTTTAGTTAGAAGCTGACAATCAGTGTTAATTAAATGACAAAACTTAAAATTCATGACATGATTTTAGAGTGTAAAATGACATTGCCGAATCTATCAATGTCACATCAAAATTGTGATAGAGTTCACAGTCACTTAACTTAATTTTCTGTTACAAAGTCATGTGCCGATCCGGGAAGTTTTGACGATTTTTTTTTAGTTGATGAGGGAAGGGAGGATCCAAATACCACTAAAAGCGGGCCATCATCAGCCCGCCAGTGAAACACCATTTAAATGGTGTTTCGCTAGCGTGCAGATGATGGCCTAACATTGAATGCTGGCTTGGTAGCTTTGTGATTTTAGGGGATCCGGACCAATAATGCTTGGAAACCCTATATTTTTGTGATTTTTCAGGGACCCCCTGTCCCCACCTCTGGATCCGCGCATGGAATTTCTTAAAAACCTAGCTATATATATAATATACAACAGTTAATATGGGAGAGACATTAAGACTGTTTTTATAAGGTTAACATTGTTTTGTAAGGTTTCTCTCCAGTATGTAATCAATACACAACAAGGATGCTGATAACTTTTGCAAACAGTTTGGACCCAAATCAGGGGCTTGATCTGGATCCAAACTATTTGACACTTTGATGGCATTCTTGAAAATTTTTCACAAAAAGGTGATTTTGAAAAAAAAATTGTCAGAAGACGACAAAAAAGCATGAAAATTTTCCCAGTATAAGGCAAAGAGTTTAATGAGCAATTATTTCATGATATTGTCTCATTAATGACATATGAGTCGTGGCATGTGATTTCCAACAATGTGGCATTTTGACAAGTGTAGACTCAGACGAGCCTGTGCACCCTCCTTTTAACCTTAGAAACTCCAAATGCTGTTCGGGCAGTAGCTTAACACTCGTAGAATATTCAAGCGACTTGCAAAGGCTCCGATCAGACTGCGCATATGCCCAGGCTGATCTGAGGCTTTGTTAGTTGCACATACCACTCTGTTGGACATCTCATGTCGCGGCTCATATATCAGTGTAATGAAGGATTACTAAACAGCATAAACAACAAGGATACATTAATTATATCTTTATGTACATTCATAAAAATTATTGAATAGCTGCAATTCATTACATTTGCTTTCAGGAAAAGGCTGTAAAACATCTCTTTATGACAAATTATCTACTGGTAACCAACAATAATATCTTAATAACAACTAAAAAACAGAAAATTTATCACAAATTATGACAAATGCTGTACTTTTCAAAGCTGAATTGTATCAATAACTGAGAAAAATGCATTTAATTATCATGTACCATATATATGCTAAGAAATGACCCATGTAACCTGTATTTTGGACAGCCTTGAGTGTGCTCTCCTTTAACTAAAGGCTTTAGCACACAGGCTATTTCAATGTAAAAACAGAACTTAAGCAGAGGGTGTGGGGCACATTTCCTGAACCCAATTGCACAGATGTAGGGTGATATTCCCTTGTCCAAGTCAAATGGAGAAGTAGAATATCATACATGTATAGGAGATGAAGGATGACATTCCCTAGACCAAGTCAAATGGAGAAGTAGAATATCATATAGGAGAAGAAAGGTGACATTTCCTAAACCAAGTCACATTGGAGAGTAAAGGATTGTATTTCCTAGACCAAGTCACACTGGAGGAGTAAAGGGTTGTATTTCCTAGACCAAGTCAAATTGGAGAAGTAGGATGACATTTCCTAGACCAAGTCACATTGGAGAAGTAGGGTGACATTTCCTAGACCAAGTCACATTGGAGAAGTAAAGGGTTGTATTTCCAAGACCAACTCACATTGGAGAAGTAGGGTGACATTTCCTAGACCAAGTCACATTGGAGGAGTTAAAAGGGTTGTATTTCCTAGACCAAGTCACACTGGAGGAGTAAAGGGTTGTATTTCCTAGACCAAGTCACATTGGAGAAGTAGGGTGACATTTCCCAGACAAAGTCACATTGGAGAAGTAGGGTGACATTTCCTAGACCAAGTCATATAAGAGAAGTAAAGGGTTGTATTTCCTAGACCAAGTCACATTGGAGAAGTAGGGTGACATTTTCTAGACCAAGTCACACTGAAGGAGCAAAGGGTTGTGTTTCCTAGACCAAGTCACACTGGAGGAGTAAAGGGTTGTATTTCCTAGACCAAGTCACATTGGAGAAGTAGGGTGACTTTTCCTAGACCAAGTCACACTGGAGGAGTAAAGGGTTGTATTTCCTAGACCAAGTCACATTGGAGAAGTAGGGTGACATTTCCTAGACCAAGTCACACTGGAGGAGTAAAGGGTTGTTTTTCCTAGACCAAGTCACATTGGAGAAGTAGGGTGACATTTCCTAGACCAAGTCACATTGGAGGAGTAAGGTTACATTTCCTAGTCCAAGTCACATTATAGGAGTAGGGTGACAATTCCTAGACCAAGTCACATTGGAGGAGTAGGGTGACATTTCCTAGACCAAGTCACATTAGAGGAGTAGGGTGACATTTCCTAGACCAAGTCACATTGGAGGAGTAGGGTGACATTTCCTAGACCAAGTCACATTGGAGGAGTAGGGTGACATTTCCTAGACCAAGTCACATTAGAGGAGTAGGGTGACATTTCCTTAACTAAGTCACATTGGATACTAGGGTGACACTTCCTGGCCAAGTCACATTGGAGAAGTAGGATGACATTTGCATTTACTAGACCAAATCACATAAGAGGAGTATGGTAGCATTTCCTAGACCCAAGTCATATCGAAGGAGTAATGTGACATCTTTATACCAAATCACATAGGAGGAGTACGGTGACATTTCTTAGAACAGGTCAGATACAGGGTGTAGGATGACATTTCTTACACACAGTCATATATACTCCTCAAAATAATTGAAGGACCAATACTATCAATTATAACATTGATGCATTTTGTGTAGAACATATTTTGAAACCAATTTTACGATCTAGCCTTAACTTTTTTTGACATCTTTGACGCTCTATTGCCATGTGAAACATCAAAAAGAAAATAGTAGAAAATGTTACTAACAAGGATTCTTTGTGATTTTAAAACTTGACCTAAATGTATTGGAATGTCATTTTTTGTGTGTGATATCCATGGACCACAGAACTTCATGAAGTGAATGAAAATTGCTTTTAGATGTTGAAATCTCTGCTTTCGCATGATTTTATGGTGTTTTTATCCCGTCGATACCATCCACCTCTTCCTGTGAGAGAAAATTGCCCCTTTTGGGTATGGCGTAATGGCCATACTATGGATTCCGACAACTGATTTTGGTGTTTGTCTGTGACAATCTTTAAACCATTCGTCGAGACATCTTTCTAACACTCAAAGGCATAGAATGACGATTGAAAATCTGATTCTTGATGGCCAAGTACACTCATCGTTTTCAGAAAACAAACAATATCAAAACTCCATTGTCAGAGATGAAAACGCTTGCTTCCCAGTATATTGAAACTGTTTGAAGAACTTTTTGCATGTAAGTTGAACTGTTTTAAGCAAAGTTTAATTTGATGTCACTTTCATTCCACTCGAATGACCACAGAAGAATTTCTTTATCCCACCCACTGCCTTTTGAAAGTGTGTTTTTGAGGGTATGTGCATTTGAAACACAGTTATGGCAGAATTAGGCATGGGAATCATTAATTATGATTCTTGATTTATGGGCATAGAGAATAGAAAGATTTGGGCCTTGTTTTACAGAATTTAAATGTTTGAGCTAATTATACTCGCGTTCTAAAATCTCGGTCCTTTAATTATTTTGAGGAGTATATATAGACATAAGATATAAGGGGGTTTCCTAGACCCAGTCATATATGGGGTGCCATATCCTACACAGTCACCTAGTGACAATTCCTTAACCCAATCACATTGGAATTGGGTGACATTTCCTAGACCCAGACACAGAGGGGGTGTAGGGCCAAATTTTCTAGACCAGTCACATGGATAGGAAGATTAGGGTGACATTTTCTACAAAAGTATAATTAATCTGCATCGATTTTTGTGTTCTCAATTTTTCAGGACCAATCAAATAGAAGGACCAAAATGGGAAACCGGCCCATTAGGCTTAAATGAAATGTATGTGTGGTTCCTGTTGCCTACCTACCCCAATTTTTTTAACCCTACCCTAAACATTAAAATGGTCTTTAGAGAAAAAATACCTAAAATGGGCACTTTTTCAGTTTTTGTCACTATTTTCTTTGTTTAATGTTATAACAAAATTTAATAATTTCCCTACCTACCTACCCTAAATTTTGTTGGTTATGCAACAGGAACCACACATATATTTCATTTAGGCCTTATAGACATAACCTTTCCTACAGCTGGTCAATTTTTTCGTCAGGTCATTTAATTGCTTTGTAAGCAAGTATTCTAAATACCATATAATACAAACATAAAGTTCATTAAGTCTGTGGCAGGCAAACAAAAGGTTAAAATGAAATGTCAAAAGACAACATTTCAAAAAGTAACATTCAAAATGGCACCAGGGGAAAACCATTTTACACCAGCTAGGTAATTTTGCATGCTTATTCAGTGGCAGCTGTCTATAATCAAATTTACTCTAAATTATCCACCAATCAGAAACAATCTTACATCTGCAAGTCTGCTATCTATGCTCATTGAAACGGACTATCTAAATTATCCACCAATCAGAAACAATCTTTCATCTACAAGTCTGCCATTGTCTTGCGCAGGCGCGATACTAAAGATACTACAGTATTTGATAAAATGCTTCCAGTCGATGACAATGGCAAGTCTGCTATCTATGCTCATTGAAACGGACTATAATTTCAAGAAAATCACAGCAGTTTTCTTCGGGAAGAATTCCATTCTGTCTGGTATTGCCTGTTTATAAAACAAAACGCAAAACTTTTTCAACATAATCACCTTTTGTTTGAAATATGTTGGGGCTATTCGTTTTGTAGTATCCGGCTCAGCCCGGGTTGCCCATTTCACCCGGTTGTGTCTAAAAGCTGTAACCGAACCAAATTCGGCCGAACCTACTTAACTTACCGAATATTCACTGTTTTAACCTATTGATTATGGGTATGTGATTTTCTTTATATCCCTTTAAGTTCCAGTGCCTCACTAAGAATAAAGGTGTCGTCGAGTTGTCTCATAAAGTGTCGCCGAATTGTCTCAAAATCTGTCGACGGGTTGTCTCAAAAAACGTGTCGCTTTCGGCCTTTGACTGGTATGTTCTGCCCACCAAGTTTCTTTGTAGTAACTGTATAAATAGCCTACTCATGTATACAACGGTCTATATATAGATGCCAAATTAATATCATTACAAGGTTAGCTTTTAAAAAAGCTTAGAACCATCGCATGGAGTTTTACAGTATAAAGAAGAACGTTTATAGGGGAAACCGGGGCTAGTTCGGCCTCGGGGCATGTTCGGCAGTGGATATATTTAGCATGTAAACTAAGATATGGGGCCGGGAAACATATTTGGAAATTACTTGTGACGAGTTTGTCTACATGAGTAGGCCTTTTCTGGACATCTCGGCCCCTAACAAACTCCGCCCCTGACAAACTCGGCCCCTAACAAACTCGGCCCCTAGCAAACTCGGCTCCTAACCAACTCGGCCTCTATGTAATATGAGCCAGTGCATGAGTTAACCAAAAATGTGCTATGTGCGACCAGCAACCCCTCAGATCAGCCTGTGCATACCAGTCTGATCAGAGCCTTTGCTAGTCGCTTGAGTATTCTATGATTGTTACGCTACTGACAGAACACCACTGTGTGACCATTTGGAGTTCCTAAGCTTAAAATTAGCTGCACAGGGTCGACTGAGTCTACACATTTATATCTAATATTCAAAATATTTTTATTGAATATATATCGCTTTATATACTGACGTTTAGACAAAGTTATATTTCATTCCTACCATATAATAAAATACTCTGTCTATCCTTCAGTCCATCCATCTGCCCATCCATACATTGGCCTTAATTAGATCTACGCATGATGAAAAACTTAAAATTAAATCAATCATCGATGAGACTACGGTAATTGGAAATAAATAAGTATATTTAATAGTACGATATTTTCCAATAAGCGAATAGCAAAAGTGTTGATCAGACTGCCGATGCACAGGCTGGTCTGCACCTTGATGTTCGCAAACCCCCAGGTTTTCTCGAGTCGAGACCCAATTTACAATTCCCAACATCGAGACTGCCCTGGGTTTCATGTAGAACGCTCATGCACGTTTGAGTAAACATACCTGAGTATTCGACTGAATCTTTCTTTCAAAAAGTGGACAGCGTCATTATCATAAAATGCCAATATCCAGCACAACATGCATTTATTTCCATCATGCATGTGTTTTTAATGGGCACTAATGTTTTTAACCAATGCTTCACATGTATAATGAAACAAGCCAGCCTCCTGAACCATATTTCGGTGGGGGCCGAGTTTGTAGGGGTCGAATTTGGTCCCCAAATATATGGGGGCCGAGTTTGTTAGGGGCCGAGTTTGTCAGGGGCCGAGTTTGTTAGGGGCCGAGATGTCAAGGGATCAATGGCTGCATTGTTGAAGGGTAGATTGATATTGTACCAGAAAACTCGTTTTCTTGCATGATTAGTAAATTTTTCATAGTAATTTCTGCTTTTAATTCCTTTCTTTCTATATTTACTGGTTTCGCTCAGCATTACACCAGAGATTGCGAATTTGGAAATTTTGATAAAATAAAAAACAAAAACAACTCAAAAACAAAACAAAAACAACACAAAAAACACAAAAAACTTTTGGCTGAATTTTTGTTTAAGTAAGGAGTGCCCTAAACTCCTCTGTGGACTGGGTTTTGGCCACAGAAGGAGACAGACTATTCCAATGTGGAATAGTTCGGGGGAAAAGGAAAATTCTTCAGGGCATCTTAGTCAAACTTGCCCCGAGGGGTGGCCGAACTTACCCTATTGCGGGGCAAGTTCGGCCACCATGACCTGATCTCCTTAAATGAAGATTACCCTTTATCGTATAAAGACACATGATGTGGGTTACCGGGACTGGTACCGCCCTATTGTGCCTTACTTAAATATATAGGTTTCATAGACCTAGATTTAATAGTCTTTCGAAAACTGTACATTTTCTAAAATGGGGCCGAACTAGCCCCGGTCTCCCCTAGTGTTTTTATATTGCATTTGCCAAAGCCACTATTTTCAGTGTTTCATGTGTTTCAAGCTCTGAGTATTTTTGTTTTAGTTAACGATTTGTACATATGTGATCCATTGGAAGCAAATAAAACTCAGGAAATATGCATATTCCAGTAAGACTCTGCTCATAAACACACTAAACCGTATTCCTCAATCGAAGCCAACGCACATAATGCCTAGGGGGCATATTGTAACTGACCCATCTACATTTAGTTATTTTATTACTTCAGCCTAGAAAATCCGAAGGCTCCTCGTTTGATCTGGATTCAAGCTCAGTGGTAAGGCAATGATTCATTTACAATTTTGGACTTATGGGTCCTGGGACTCGCTGTTTCCCGTATCAATGAGTCCCAACTGCAAACTTATGAGTCCAGAACACTATTTTTAATGACAAGTCTGCAATACTATTGCATCCTGGGACTTGCTGAAATAAAAACTTTGCATCCCAGAGACAAAACTATGCGCAAAAGATACAGGATGCGCAGGTAACAAAATCACTGGTCAGGTCTCTAATTGGCCTTTTCGTTTTTAGAAGCAATCCGGATTCCAAAGTTTATCAACATCGCTCACGCAATGGTGGAATTTTGGAAGTAGCTTGATCGACGGGGAGTTTGAGAAAGAACAGTAAAAGACACTGCTGTTGGGGAGTAATCAACTTGCTTATGGAACAGGCCCGAATCGAACACTTTTAATCCCTTTATTTAATATTAAACATGAAATATACAAAATATACCATAACTCCAAACATTCTTAGTTATGAACTACTTATAATACTGCAATAGTGTAACAGGGGCTTTGAAACCTACGCAGCCAGATCAATGCTTAAACTTACACTTCTCTTTTACAATGCAACTTCTCCACCAACTGACTTTCCAGACTAATTACAAATTTTCACCGTGTCCCTACAACAGGCTTACAATACACTTTATCACTTTGATCTGCAAAAGACATCGTTCACATACTCTGAGTCAAACTTTCACGTTGGCAACCTTCAATTTTTCACCTCATCCAATCAATCAACATCTAACACCAGTCTTTTGTGCATAAAAAAACATCTTCCAATTACAGCAGGACTTTAAATGTATGTTCTCCTTTGAATGCCGCTGAATATCTTTTTTAAAGATATTTCTTGTTTTTCAACAATGTGACAAATGCCCCCAAAGACACATTTTTTTTACAATTGAAGCCAGAGGTCAAGGTCAAGGTGTCAGTGATTGGAAGACAGTACTCGACACTCCGAGACCCCAAAGTGTATCCACACACCAAATTTGGGATCCCTACCTCAAATAATATTGGAGATATGCTCCGGACACGTTTTTTCTAGAACTGAGGCAAGAGGTCAAGGTCACAGTGACCTGAAAATAGTATGCTACACTCTAGGACACCAAGGTGTATCCATACATCAAAGAAGCTCTAGCGATAAGACGTATATTTTCCCTAGTTGACATGATTACGAAAGCCAAATTTTCAAATAGCTCTAATGATTTTAAAATTCGTCTGTTTGGGTATTATATTATGTAAAGGTAGCATCAAAATACGTTTCAAAGCCAGTAACCATTTACAAAGCCTTGAAAACTTGTGCTTTCTACTCCCACCCCTCATTTTACGTTTTTATACTGGGTGTCGTTTAGACCAGAATTTTAGTAAATCCATTATAGGTTTTCAAAAAGTAAAAGTACTAAATTGTTAAGGATATAAATGCCCTTCGTTTCCAAAACTTTGCAGTATTCCTTCTGCGCATGCGTACAAAATATACTTAAAATTGTGATGTTTGTCATTGAAAAAATGAAACTGGTGTCTTTCAGTTTGTTTTTAGATGCTTTCCCCCCTAGACCCAAGATGCCCTTTGGACAATTGAACGTCATTATATAAATATAAACATTTGTAAAGGGCGTCTTGGGTCTAGGGGGGAAAAAGGGGATGTATATGCAAAAGAAGACATCAATCATCTGACAAAAATAGACCACTTTGCAAGATGGTCATTTTTATTGTACATGAGTGGATTAACTTGGTTTAATCCGTTATTAATTGTGTTCTACTTACCCTTGCTGGGGTTCCACAGGGAACCTGCTGGATACCCCTCTTCTGCTAAGTTCCAGTTTTGATCACTCCCTGTTGATATGATACTATTATTCTGATTGCTTTGTCTCCCCATGGGGTCCCCCAGGGAGAACTTCTTGAATGCCACCTTCCTTATCCATTATCTATGATCATGCACATTGTGTGTGATCAGGTGGTCAGTTTACATAACACTGTCTCAGATGACACGTGATAGGAAATTTCCAGACAGGACCTACTTCCAGAAATTAGTATCTCCGCCCCCTTGACCTGCATGTGATCATAGTGAACCAATCAGATCACTTTATCCCTTTCTTAGCAGACACATCAACTCCTTATCTTGGCGGGCTCAGCATCATTGCGCGAGCGGCAAGCAAGCATTGCATTCCGCCATTTTGGATTATAAGCAATTTTGTTTTCTTTCTTTGAATATTTGGAACATTAAATAACGGTTATGGATTAAGTGCTTAGAGTTGACAAAAACATTGAGAATCGTTGTACGTTTTAAATTCTCTGAGGAACGTTTATTAACAAGATTGTGCTACGAATTTTAATTTGACGGTTCAACATTCCACTACCGTTCACGTTACGGGTGTATGTACAATATTTTACAATGAAAACATAGATTTAAACACAATATGTCTACTAGTATGGCGTCATCAGAAGAAAACCACGAAAACGTAATATCTATTACAACTATGACGCCCGAGCAAGTTGTCGCCAATTGGGCGCATGAGAATATGATAAACTCTGGCGCAGTAGAGAAATTGTTCGAAGAGGGCTTTACCTCTTTAGAAGCTCTGAGACTTCTTGACGAGGAGGACTTATCGAAAGTCAAGATTCCTAGGGGTCAGAAGAAGTTGATCCTCTCGTGTGTTCGGACACTAAACGGGTCAAACACCGCAGAGAAGACCTTGGCACAGCCGCCGGTAGAAGAAGATGGGTTATCGCAAACGAGCAGGCATGGAGAGGTGCGCGCGCCGTTAACAAATTCAACGGACCAATCAGCGACGATGGAAGTGCCACGTGATAATAATAGGGATGGACAAAATGGCGGCGCCCATTCACAAGATAGTTACGTTCAGGGACTTCTGAATCAAATAGTGCGCGGCCAAATCCAAGCCCAGAATGGATTGGCAACAACAGGACAGCCCCAGTTTAGTACGAACTCAAGTGCTGTGAGCAGTTCACCCCTAACATTTGACCAAACGGTGTCAAACTCACCTCAAAACATGTCGTGGAAGGACCCCCAGATTTATTTATCGTCAGCAGCGAATGGTAAGTCAGCTTCTGTTCACTATGACATTGTCGATTTTGTTGACGGGGGCATGGAAGAGGAAATAATTGTTGGTGGGGCAGGGTCACACCAAGTGGTCCTCAAGTCTGGGCCCAAAAAACCCAGACTTGAGAATGTGTCCCTAGCACAATGGACAGTGGCAAATTTAGCCATCCTCTATAAGCTTAAAGCGGAATCAAAGCTCAATGGAGAGGCCATCCTAGACTATCTGTCATACACAACCAAAATCTGTCAATTGGTTCAGAGGTATAATCTCGTTTCTGTATTTCTGTATGACAGGGAGTATAGGAAACTCCAGTGTGCCCATGATTTCCGCTGGGGTACAGATGTTCCCCATCTTCACTCTGTGTATTTGCAGCCCCGAATACCTCGTCCAAACCAGTTTGCCCAGAAAGTAGGTGGATATCAGCCCCCTAAAGCACCAAGCACAAGCTCACCCCACACTGTAGATGGAAGGGTCATTTGCAAGCTTTACAACACTCGGGGTGGGTGTCATTATGGGGAGTCTTGTAAATTTGTACACCAGTGTTCACACCCAGGATGCCACCGTCTCCATTCAGCAGTGACCCACAACCAGCCAAAAAACTAGAAAATGTTTCAGTTAATCCACATGATGGCTTACACCTTTCAGCCTGGGAAGAAGAGCTTACAGATGATTTTGATCGGGAATTTATTTTAAATGGGATAGAAAATGGGTTTGACATTATTGACAAGAATGCAACTCCACTGCCTGTTGAATGTAATAACCATAAGTCTGCGCAGCCAGGTAGCCCCCTTTATGACCAAGCGACAGCACAGGTCCTCAAAGAAATTCAGATGGGACATTATGAAGTGGTCTCAGAACCCCCAAGTATTGTCAGTCCAATGGGCGTCATACCCAAGCCTGACGGGGGAGTGAGGCTAATTCATGATTGCTCATTACCTAAAGGACAGTCTGTGAATGACTATTGCACCAGTGACTGGCATCAAAAGTTTTCGCGGGTTGATGATGCGGCGTCCTTGGTCACTGAGGGGTGCTTCATGGCAAAGGTGGACCTCCAAGCGGCTTATAGGCATATAAAATTATCAGCCCATAGCAAACAGGTCACAGGGTTGAAATGGCAATTTGGGAAAAAGACTGTGTACCTCAGGGACACCCGTCTCTGCTTTGGAAGTAAGCTTGCACCAGGCATTTTTCATAGGATTACCCAGGCTGTAAGGCGTATGCTAATCAGACATGGATTAACTGCAACTGTCGTCTACCTTGACGATTTTTTTATCAAAGCTGATACTTTTCAAGACTGTTTGGCAGCAATGAATATGCTTATGTCGTTGCTAAGAAAATTGGGTTTCCATATCAATTGGAAAAAGGTTGTTGACCCGACCACAAAAATCACTTTTCTTGGCATAGAAATTGATTCCATTGCTATGTGCCTCAGGCTGCCTGATGATAAGCTCTTACAGATAAGGCATGAGCTGTCTCTCTTTTTGCATCGCAAGCGAGCGTCTAAGAAGCAATTGCAATCCCTTGCTGGGAAGCTAAACTTTTGCGCAAGTGTGGTTTATGGTGGCAGAGTTTTTTCGCGCCGCATTATAGACACTATTAACCTGCTTAAGGAGGGCAATCATAAAATTAGGCTTAACAACAGCATTAAAGCAGATATACGATGGTGGCATACGTTTATGACATCCTTCAATGGCCGTTCTATGCTTTTGGATAAACAACCGGTTACTTCAGTCTTTACTGATAGCTGCAACTTGGGGGCCGGAGCCATATATAATGGTGATTGGTACTATGCATACTGGCCTCTGGACTGGCCAGAGGTGGCAGATTTTCACATAAATAGTAAGGAGATATTGGCAATATTTCTGGCAGTATGTAGGTGGGCTCCAGTTTGGGCTAACAAGCGCATATACATCCAGTCTGATAATGTGACATCAGTATCAACCATTAACCGGTGCACGTCAGCTAACCCGTTCATCATGTCGTGTCTGAGAACCCTATTCTGGTTGTCAGCAAAGTTCAACTTCCATATTACTGCAAAACACATAAGAGGTTTATCCAACACAGTCGCGGATGACATATCTAGGGCTCATGAACCGGACCGCTTTTTAAAATTTGCACCTTACGTTAATTCATCCCCTCTGTGTTTTCACATGTCTGAAGCCAGCTTCTCCTTTCTATTTGGTAGATGCCAAGGTTAGAGAGAGTGTGATGGTGTCCCTAGATCAAGATGTAGTGGCCTTGCGGTCTCTGACCTTTGCTGAGTCAACCAGGCGCACCTACCAGAGTCAGCAGGCGTTATACCTCCAATTCTGTTCAAGTCTTCATATTGCACCGGTGCCCATATCGTCTGACAATTAAGGTAGATACATTGTTTTCTTGGGAACCAAACTGAGCTTTTCGTCTGTTAGACAATACTTGAATGTAGTGCGTATAATGCATTTAGACCAGGGTCATAATAACCCTTTGCATAATAACTTCTACCTCTCCACTATTTTAAAGGGGCTTCAAAGGCGCAAAGGCAATGGAATCAATCAGAAATTACCTATAACAGATTCAATCCTCAAGGGCATTCTGGCTGTACTGAACCTTAATAGTCCTTTTGATGTGTGCTTCTGGGCAGCGTGCCTTGTTGCATTCTTTTCCTTTTTTCGGAAGTCAAACTTACTTATCCCCTCTCAAGTCCAATTTAATCCAGCTAAGCACCTTTGTGTATCTGATGTCCAGTTCAGCCCTCACGGAGCAGTCCTTTCAGTCCGTTGGTCAAAAACTATTCAATACAGACAAAAAGTTTTGAATATCCCTCTGCCACTCATAGCTGGTTCCCCTTTTTGCCCCTCCTCTGCCTTGATGTTATGTACAGGTCTTATTCCTAAGCAAGATAAGCCTTTACCCCTATTCAGCTTTCCCACCATAAACGGCACCCTCCCGATCACTTACGCAGCATTCATTACCCACCTCCGCCTGTGCCTTCGGAAAATTGGATTCAATCCCTCGCTTTATTCTGGGCATTCATTTCGACGTGGAGGGGCAAGCTTTGCTTTACAGTGTGGGATACCAGCTGAGTGGATTAAACTTCAGGGCGACTGGTCCAGTGAAGCATACCAGAGGTACCTAGATCCATCCTTTGAACATAGAGTACAACTTGCCAAGATAATGGGGAACTCTTTTCCAGCCTCCGTCAACATGGTCTCAGTGAGCAGGGACTGACTACCTAAAATATAGTCTGACATTGCTTGTCCGCTGAGGTGTGACTGCTCACACACTTTGAATTTTATTTAAAATTTGTATAAATATTGTTTTATGCCTATGCTACCCTTTTTCCTACCTCCTACCTGGGTTTGGGTCTTTGGAGATCATTTGCCTTCAAAACAAATGATATATATATTGCATATTATTTTGCAAGTTAATTTGCATGACATTTATTATTGTCATTTCATAATGCCCGCTTATGCCTGATTAAATGGTCTACATGGTACCCAAACCCAGTCTTCCTTATTTGTTATTACAGCATCGGGCTGCAGCCTATGCAGCTGGCTTTGTAAGTGTAAGGAATTAATGAGTGGATTAACTTGGTTTAATCCGTTATTAATTGTGTTCTACTTACCCTTGCTGGGGTTCCACAGGGAACCTGCTGGATACCCCTCTTCTGCTAAGTTCCAGTTTTGATCACTCCCTGTTGATATGATACTATTATTCTGATTGCTTTGTCTCCCCATGGGGTCCCCCAGGGAGAACTTCTTGAATGCCACCTTCCTTATCCATTATCTATGATCATGCACATTGTGTGTGATCAGGTGGTCAGTTTACATAACACTGTCTCAGATGACACGTGATAGGAAATTTCCAGACAGGACCTACTTCCAGAAATTAGTATCTCCGCCCCCTTGACCTGCATGTGATCATAGTGAACCAATCAGATCACTTTATCCCTTTCTTAGCAGACACATCAACTCCTAATCTTGGCGGGCTCAGCATCATTGCGCGAGCGGCAAGCGGCAAGCAAGCATTGCATTCCGCCATTTTGGATTATAAGCAATTTTGTTTTCCCCACCCACCACTCATCCCCCTTTATGCTGTAATCACATTTAAGCATTTTTTGTCTAATATTTGTAGTTTTAGTTCAGTAGTTTTTAGGTGGACCATTTAAGGCTTTGCATATCATAAGGATTTCATTGTGATAGAGACTATGTGTATTCATAGCTGGAAGTTATCAAGGTATTGATATGTGTGACTATGTGTATTCATAGCAAAAAACTTGTGAGAAAAATAGTGACTATGTGTATTCATAGCTGGAATTATTAAATCGCACAAAATTAGTGACTATGTGTATTCATAGCTGGATTTATTAAATCGCAAGAAATTAGTGACTATGTGTATTCATAGCTGGAAGATATTATAGTCTATGTCGAATGGGCATCCCGTGTAAATTTTGTGACGATTTTTGGCGACCTATACCAAAATAAACTTTGGGTCATATGTTACAATTTGAACCAGTTCGCCAATCTGAGTTCCGCGTCTGGTCCGAGTAATGACGTCATCAAAATGGCGGCCATAGTGCTACTTATGTACACATATAAGACATCGTATTTAAAGCAATATTTGAGGGAGAATTTATTGCTAGAAATGATTTTTTGTCTTTTTTTGTCTTTTATTTAACTGATTGGACGTCAAACAATATGAAAAAGATGTGCTCCATTTGTTTCCGACGCCTAGAGTCCATTTGGGGCCCCCAAATCGATAAATTTGACCCAGATCCTATTACTTTTGTTGTAATCCTGTAGAAAGTTCGTGCTAAAATTAAGTGATTTTTGTTCTGGTTTAGTTAATCTGGGGCCATTCTATACAAAATATGAAGTGAATTAGGTTTTATATCCCTAGAATGGGAAAAAATCTATTTTTGGGGTCCTTATTTCATTGAAATAGGCCTAGAGCCGAATTATGGAGCTGTTATCGTACACGACATTTGACTATAGTCTATGTCGAATGGGAATATCGCGTAAATTTTGTGACGATGTTTGGTGACCTATATCAAAATAAACTTTGGGGCATATGTAACAGTTTAAACCAGTTCACACATCTGAGTTCTGCGTCTGGACCGAATGATGACGTCATCAAAATGGCCGCTTAAGTGCTACTTATGCACATATACATGTATACATAAGTCATTAGATTCAAAGCACTAGTTATGTGGGAATTTCCTGCTGGAATCAACTGTTTGTCTTTATTTGTTCGATTTGGTGTCTTCTGATACGACAATGAGGTGTTTCTTTTTTCAGATCCCTGGATCCCGTTTTTTCGCTTCCGATTCAATAAAATTGACCCAGAACCCATTACCGTACTTGTTATCCCGTAGCTAGGACATCATGCTGAAATTGAGTGTTTTTCGTTTCCTTTTGTTTATTTGATTGTTTGTTTGTGCTTAACGTCCCTACAACAGCTAAGGTCATATTGAGACGGGCCACAGCTTAAATTTTCATCTGACAGACTAGTGAAACCGGAGATCAAACACACGACCCCTGGTTTACAAGGCGAGGAGTACAGCGGCTCCTTTGTTTTGATGAATTTGAGACCATACTATATAAATATGACTGATTCCTGGAGCTATTTTGGGATACTTTTGTTTTGGGTTTAAAATCCTAGTTAATTGTCATGGCCATGTCGAGATGGTCAGTTAACCTAACCACGCTTTTCCGGGGCAGGCTTAGACAAGGCAGTCAGTACTTTGTGCACACGCTTTCGCTTGTAACTGACAATATCCCTTCTTGAATCACTGAAAGAAGGAGAATGACGATAGAAAATATTTCATCATCAACTTCCACGAAAGTATTGGGCCCGGATCGAACTCACGATCCATGTATCAGCAATCGAACTCAATACCGATTGCTCTACATGGCTAAGTCATTTTCGGGTTCCTATTTTATTTAAATTGACCCTGAATCTATAAATTCAGTTTTTGCCCTATTTGATTGTTTTGGAGCCATACTATATGAATTATTGATTGCTGGGCTCATTGACCTGGTCTACCAGTCAGGTGCATATGAGGCATTCGCAGAGGTTTTGGTGAACAAGGGAAAATGGTATTTATTTCAGGGGAACAGAGAAAGAAAGGCCAAATTCCGAGGAGAACAGAGACAATATTGGGGAACAGGGAATATAAGAAAACAAATTTGAGGGAACAGAGGGACAAGCCAATTTATTTCAGAGGAACAAGGAAACATGTACCCCCCCCCCCCCCCCCCCCCCCCCCCCCTGAGAGGGCTTCACATATCACTTAGGCGACAGAATACCACCAAAGTAATGGCATACAATATTACTCGAAATTCGCCATTGTAATACAAGCAATGATGCTCAAACAAATGCTAGTGCATAAGTTATTTGTGGTGAGAAGTGACGCAAGCAGATTTACTGCAACCATTTATTATTCCTTATTTGGAGGTAATGTTTTTATAATAGGAACATAAGTGTCATCTTATCAACTCCAACATGATTTTTGTGTTTGTGAATGTTTATTGTATTCCTGTTACTTTCCCATGTGGTACCTTGGGTCAGGTGTGGTACTTGATTGTATCGTTTCCTGATCTTTGCCGTCTTTCTTACTTTCAAGCAACTGTATAGTGAGAATTGGCTCCTTTGTGGATTTCCATATGATGCTCTGATACTGAGATCTTTTGACACTCTGAAAAATAGAAAGATTAGTTTCCTACGAAACATCCACTATCCTGACCTTGTAAAATTTCCGATGATTGTTCCTGCCTGACAAGCAGGCATATATATTGTTCAAGAGCATTCTTAGTCCCGTCTTCCAGCGGGACATGACCAAGTTTCCTGAAAGTTTCATGGCGTTACTAAAAGGTTTCCAACATAATATTTTACCTTGCCGGGCATTAATCCAGTAAAATCAGCATCATCTACTGACAAAAGTGAACGTAAAGATCTTTGCATGATGACTTCGGCTGATCTAGACCTTAACCTATAACCATCGCATCAGCAAGTTCGCTTGCTAAGTATATCTGGTCTTGACCTTTGACAATAAAGATCAAATAGGCAAACCGAAACCCTTTTTTCAGCTACACACCATAAGCAATTAGTGTGCTAAATGAACACCTTCCATCCAAATTGAAAGAAGTTCGTGTTACGAGTTGTAGGACAGGTTTCAAGTATACTTGACCTTGACCTTTGACTCTGAAATTATATCGGTAATCTGAAAACCTTCGTTGTCATCTAGACATCATAAGCAATCAGTGTGATAAATACGAACACCTTCAGGCAAAACTCAAGAAGGCAGTTGGAAGGGCAGCTATATCCCTAACTGCAGAACGACAGAGTGGTTGGAAGTGACCGGTCTCCGAACGATTTTTGCTCCCAAATGTGGATCACAGCGTCCAGGGTTCGATTACTGCTTGACCTATACATCACCTCATTGCACTCAGCTTTTAGCCATCCATCCATTATCATAGCATGGCGAAAATACTGTTTTAAAGGACATAAAATGGCAAGGCAACCATGCATGTCTTTGGTTGCTAAGAGCAAAAGTCATTAGCCCCGTGACTGGAACCATGAACGGCCCTGGGAATGAGTTCTGCGCAATTTCCTTAACTTAGGTCAATATGTAACCAGAGTTAAATGAATATCCTTCAAGGCTTGGCATGAAGTTAGGACACTGACCTTGAGACATGTGTTCTGTAAATCTTCTCACTGAAGAAAACATTTTAGTTTAGCAAATTTAAAAGAAACGTAATGCAAACATGAAATCGAATGTTCAAATTATTGACCTTCAACTGTGACCTTGAGTTGGCATGGATGAAACATTATGTTTGCATACAGTCTCAATGGCTTGAATATTTGACTAAAGTTAAAATAAAAATCCTTCTGACATAAAAGAAGGAATTCAAAAGTTCAAACTTGTGACCTTAAATAGAGCTTTAGCCACAGTGTTGTCATACATTTTTCATATCCTGTCACTGAAGCGGACATTTCACCTATATGTTATGAAATAATTTCAGGGTAAAGGCGATAGGGTGCGGACATACAATTAAAGGCTCAAACTTGTGGTATCCACTGGTGACCACGACCTTGTAGTCATGGTTGAATTACACGCTTCGCACATCATCTAACTTAGACAAATATTCGAACAAAATTAAATATAGAGTGGACATGAAATTCGATGTTAAATCCCATTACCTTCAACCGCGACCTTGGCCTTGAGTTTGCATGATTGAGCCTTGTGTTTTGCACACCCTCGCAGTGAGCTGAACATCTTATCAAAGTGTAATGATAATCCTTCAAGGGTTTGAGGAGATATGGAGCATACGCGCAATTGAAGGCTTAATTCCATTACCTGTAAATGTAACCCTGACGTTGAGTCTGCGTAATTGAGACATGGGTTCTGCACACCGTCTAGTAACTGAGGTGAACATTTGACCAAAGCTTAGATAATTTTTATAGGTTTAATGAGATACAAGAGTTATGGATAAACGGATGAATAGACACCTCGGGTTGGTGGATTTATGAATGTGGAGTTTGCTTTAAGAGCTGTTAGGCATATTTTAAATATATCTGACCTTGACCTTTGACTCCAAAGTCATATCGGTGATCTTATTTTTTTGTTATAATCTACACACCACAGGCAACCATTGTGCCAAATACGAACAGCCTTAGTCAAAACATGAAAGAGGAGTTCGTGTTACGAGCCATAAGTCAGATAGATTCTAAGTACATTTGACTTTGATCTTCGATTCCAAGGTCACATCGATGATCAGATCTGAGACCTTTATTATAGTCTACGATAAATAGCCAATTACTGTGCCAAATATGAACACCCTCGGGCATGTACAATATTGTGTAAATGTAGTTTCTATTAACAATCTGGAGCGGCACAAGCACGAAACTATAAAAGACTTTGTCTTGCTAACATACTTTAATACATATACTATGAATATTCGTATCAATAGCGTGGTGACCGCCATTTTGATGATGTCACTGTTTACCCTAGAAGCGCATCTCAGATGTTTGAACTGGATAAAATCGTTGCTAATGCCTCAAAGTTTAATATGATATAGTTCGCAGAAAATCGTCACGAAATTTACACGGGGCCAAATTTTGTCCTTTTCGACATATGCTTCAATGTGACTCATGCCCTATGCTCATGGGCAAGATGGCCTATTGCATTTCAAAGTAGAATTCTGTGTAAATATTGTTTTTGTTTAAAATCTGGAGCAGTACTGGCATTAAATATATTAACAAAAACGTTTATTTTGCCAAAATACTTTGATTTTTCTTAAATACATACGCATTATAATTGTGCGATGGCCGCCATTTTGATGACGTCATTACTCGGACCAGACGCCGAACTCAGATGGGCGAACTGGTCGAAATTGTTGCAAATACCCCAAAGTTTAATTTTATATAGGTCGCCAAAAATCGTCACGAAATTTACACGGGACCATTTTTTTGGCCCATTCGACATAGACTATTAGTGACTATGTGTATTCATAGCAGGAAGAAATTAGTGACTATGTGTATTCATAGCTGAGAAATTAGTGACTATGTGTATTCATAGCAAGTGAAGTTGAATAAGATTGTATTTATAACTGGAGATAATAATGGAGATCATTTGCCTTCAAAACAAATGATATATATATTGCATATTATTTTGCAAGTTAATTTGCATGACATTTATTATTGTCATTTCATAATGCCCGCTTATGCCTGATTAAATGGTCTACATGGTACCCAAACCCAGTCTTCCTTATTTGTTATTACAGCATCGGGCTGCAGCCTATGCAGCTGGCTTTGTAAGTGTAAGGAATTAATCAACTGTATAAATATAATTATATAATATACTCTTTAGTGATAAATGTAGGACGATTGTTTACCTTAGTTTAACGGTCTATTTCCCACACATGTTACTGAATAGTGAGCACAGTTGATGATCAAAATAGATTCTCATTCAAAACGAAGTAGATATATTACATTTAGGAAACCCAGTTTTAAATATACAAACTAGCAGGCAAGGTTACATAGACGGCTCGTCTATTTGTATTTGTTGAGTGTGCCTAGTGTCATCAGTCGTTATTTCAACAAAATAAAACAAACATATAATTTAGGGAAATAGCCCGCCTTATCGCTAGGAATTCTTTGGGATTCCTATCTCAAATAATATAAGAGATATGCTCCGGACACCAATTAGGCTGGGACGGATGAATGTATACACGGATGGATGCACAGATGGCCAGTTCAAAAACTGTTAGTGTCAAACAGTTTGGATCCAGCTCATAACGGACATTCTATCTTTCCTAATCTATGGACCAAACTGTTTGCAAAGGTTATTATCAGACGACAAGTCGCCAGGGGGAGGGGGGGTCTAGCTAGACTAGCTAAAATATTGAAATTTTAAAATTATATATATACTTTCTATTAAGCCCCGGCTCCACAGAGCTTGTGACTGGGGTATGACCTCCTGACAACTGATTTTGTTTGCCAACTTACCTGCCACCTCTGCAACAATTGCAACTAATTTTTAACTACTGGTATGATACCTGACCAGTCGTCCATCAGTCACCGACCAGTCTCTGATCAGTCGTCTCACATTCTGCTATCGTTTTGCATTTAGTCGGCGATCAGGCGGCAACTGGTCGGTTACTAGTTTTGAGTGATTGGCGATCATCAGCGAACAATCTGCGACTGGTCAGCAACTGAACTGAGACTGGTCGGTGTCGGTTGGAGACTGTTCTACCATCAATGTTTTTAAAGATAAAATGTTTCGGAAGAATAAAACCATTTCTGTGTAAGCTACCATCATGATAACACAATAGATACAAACAAAATAGAAAGCTGCAGTTTTGGTTGTGATGGTTCTGCTGGGACCTACATGTATAGCTCTAAGCTTACACTTAGAGCATTTGATATTTCCGGCTCAATTCATCTGTTGGAGAGCTGAGATTCTACATCAGAATCAGGAGTCTAAATTTCAGTAGCTGTTTTTACTGTCTGCTTTGGTGCTGTTGTCTATTTTTTGACCACCTCTATGCCCCATGATGCAAACACTTTCAACGCTTGTGGTAAAATGATGTCAGGATGGCAAGATAACTTTTTGTTGAAGCTGGCACTGCAACCTGTCCCCCTATCGGTCGCAGATTAGTGACAGACTAGTTGCTGAAGATTTCAGAGCCAAAATGTTTATAAAATCAGTTGGCGACTCATCGGCAACCGATAAGGGACTGTTCGGCGACTTAAAGAAAACCTTTGCAACTAGATTGTGATCGAATCTGTCCCGGCTAGTCTTTTGTGCACCTTGTTGCGACCTCAACCTCTTCAACCTCTCTGCGATTGTCATTTTTTTTAGTTGCGGAGAGGTCACAAGCTCTGTGGGACTTATTGGGACTTTAAGCAAATAACAAAGGAGCCCATCAGACTCCCAAGATGCACAGTGGGTGTTCACATGCACTAAAGTCAGATTGCGCAAATAACATACAGGCCTAATTTTTTCATGACAGCAACCTCCCCTGTGTAGCATAGTATCAGTACACTAATGGCTTTTGCTTCTTGCATATTAAATTATGAAGTGACATAACGAATTGTACCAAATAAATCATAAATTGGGCGTTGATTAATATAATATTTGTAAAAAAAAATGTACCAATTTAAATTTAAATTTAAAGTGTGCAGTCGTAAGAAGATAACATATTGGCCCTGTATATACCATACTCAACCTAATAAGCACATTGCGAGCTTTTTTTTTGGGGGGGGGGGGGTGTTATGTTGTTGTTTTTTGCTTGTTTAATTTACTTTCTTTCAAAATAAATCCTCGAAAGGCAATTTTAAATGATTGAATAATAGCCCCGAAATTCCTGTAGAGACCAAAATGTTTTGTATCAATGGAAAATAATTAATTTTTATTTTTAGAATTGTTAAAAAAAATGTTTACAAATTAAAATAATTATATTTTTTTAAACATATAGAACTGATTATGCGCAGTCGATAACGTGTCCAGGGGTGGTGAGTTTGATCCAGGCCTGGTCCCATTGATCATGAAATAATTTCTACTGCCATTCTCATCCCATCAGCTGGTTCAAGAAGGGTTATTATCAATTACAAGCGAAAGTATGTGCATGAAGTAGTGGTTAACCACTCCCCCCCCACCCCCCCCCCCCAAAAAAAAAAAAAAAAGTGTGGTTAGATGAACTGACCATCCTGACATGACCATAGCTGCTGACTGGGACATAAAAAACCAAACCAAATAAAGAATTGATATCAATTTTCTTACAGGTCAAGTCTAATTGGCCAGCATGATTGACTTCTTTAAATATTGAAATATGAGAAATATTTGCAAAGTCACCGCTTCTGATGGTATATTTCTAATATGTTTTTTTTATGAAATTTGAAACCTTGGGTATATTGAAAATTCCACTTCGAGCTTCTATAAATATGATATCAATTCAGGTATTTAAACGAAAAATTATTCTCAACTTTGATATTTAATAGGCCCTGCACTTGAGATACACTTCTTTTGATAGCGACTGTCACTTGTAAGTGGTATGTTTTCATGACAAAGACGCCCAGCTGAACTACCATTAGTCAAGATAAGGCAAAAATCTAACTGAAATTTGAGAAAAAATTGCGGACTTCTGCACAGACAAGCTGTCTTGTGGATACTTGTTGGATTTGTCTTGTTAGACAAATCCAATGAGTATCCTTAAGACAGAGAGCTTTGGCTGCAATGTGAAAAAATTTATTTTATATCTGGAGTACAAGTCTATGTTCGGTATTTAGCCCATGGAAGCCTCCAAAAAAGGCTTTATGTTAAAATTAAGTCTAGGCATTCCAATATTAAAGTGTAAACATACTCAAAACTGAAAAGTCATGCACGCGTACACTATTTGCTTTCGGTAATCATACGAGACGTTGATCCGACAGGTTGACATAAAAGTTGCCAGGCGGAATTCTATTTACATATAAATATAATTTCGAACTACTATGACTGTCATTAAAAACGCATTTCAAATTGAAGTGAGATAGTTTTCGTTTGAATCACGAGTACAATAATTGATGCAAAAAGATTCTGAATATTATCTCTTTGCATGCTCTGTAATTTTGCATGCTTTTTTGTAGTCTGCTGACTTTTTCCAAAATTAACTTTTCAAAAATTCTAAGTGGCAAACGTCTTGGATCCAGATCAGAACCGACGTTCTATCGGTCCTGTACTGCGCATGCGCGGATCCAGGAATTTTCATCAGGGGGGGTCCATGTCAGTCTGACAAAAAAAAGCTCTGACAACGTTGTTTTTTTTGTTTAAGTCCTCAGCTTACTTTACAGAAGTCAAATGGTCAATATCAAAGAAATCTATCATTTTTTCAAGGTTCCAGAGGGGGTCCAACATTTTCCAGAGGGGGTCCAACTTTTTCCAGGGGGGGGGGGGGGGTCCAACTTATTCCAGGGGGGGTCCAATTGCTTATTCCCTATAGAAACCCATATAACTTGTGATTTTCCAGGGGGGGGTCCAGACCCCCTTTCCCCTCCTCTGGATCCGCACTTGCTGCGGCCAGTTTGCGAAGGTTATCAGATGAAGACAAAAGTCACCGCTAGCAAGGAAAGAGTTAACCCTTATCCTACCAATATTTTTATCCTGAAAATGTTGTCTGCTTTTTACGTCTGCTGCATATATTCAGATGCACTCCAACTTTTTTCCAGGGGGCTTCCAAATGCTAATTTCTACAGAAACCCATATAACTTGTGATTTTCCAGGTGGGGTACGGACTCCCTATCCCCCCTCTGGATCCGCACATGATACTTTTACAATGGAAGCAATGTCTACATGTTACCAATAAATGATTAAATTTTCTTAATTTAGTGACTTTGTTTGTTTTGATGCTTTATTCTTGCCCAAGGACACAACACATGCAGCTAGTGACTTCCGCCAGCATTGAGTTTCGAACTGAGCAACCCTTCGATCCCCAGTCTAACTCTCTACCAACTGAGCCACTGGGATCATGCATAAATTCATGTTGCCTTAAATTCGTGCATGTACAGCTAGCTTCTTTACAATTCATTTATAAACATGATTTTTTTTAAATGTGGAATTAAAATAAATGTCTTTGATAACGGAATATATAGGTCAAATTAACAATCCGACTTGATACTGACTGCACTACCCAGACTGGCTTCTGTTTGTTTATGTTTACTGTCCCACCAGCAGCTAAGGTCATATGGAAACAGGGCCATGGCCTAGTCTCATCTGACAGCTTGGACAAGACGGAGATCGAACCTGCCACCCCTGGTACAAGGTTAGTGATTTATCCACTATACCATTGCAGCTTTCTTAATCCGGACTGGTATAAGATCACTTTTTCATTTTTTAAGTTTCCGGTATTTGATTTAATATGCAGCTTCGTGGGGGTGGGCACTCTTTAAAAAAAGTTCAACAACCTTTCAAGGCAGGCGTCAGCCAAGCTGTTGTGAGTATTTGATTGTGCATACAAGCTTAATTTCAAAAAGAGCTATGTCATTTAGTAGTTTTGTTAAACCACTTCATGTTGGGCTAAGAGCCTTATGCAAATTATCAACAAAAGCTTTGAATCCACTTTTCATCTATAAAAGGGTACGGTAACACTTGAACAGTCATGCTTCATGCATTTTAACCCTTGGTTATTCATAACCCTACTACCCTAGAAAGAACACTTTTTTTTCAAAACCAACAACTGTAGATACAGTGAGGTTAAGTCCCTCCTGTTAAAAAGGGACAATTTTACAAAGGAAATGGTCATTTTCCAATTATAAATTCCTTTGCAAAATTCCATGTAAAACATGACCTTTCTTATCTCGCATATGTAACTGCTCAAATCTATGATGGGCCATCCAAACCTTTTGATAATACAAGTATAAGCTTTCAAAAATGCTTTACTTAAGTGTGTTTTTGTCTACTGTCTGAAAGTACAGAAGCCATTTGAAAGCTATTTTCAAATGAAAGTGGTGATCTATTTAAGGACACATCCACGGTGATGAGCTGGGTGTCATTTTAGTGTTGTGACACCATGACAAATTCACAGAAGAAAAGAGAATGGGCTCTCATGCTACACCACTTAAAATTAGCCAATTCTACCATACAGGTTGCAAACGTAGTCAATTATAGCAAGCAAATTTGATGGATGGACACATAGATGAAATAAAGATGGATGAACATGAAACCACCACCCCCTCCCTCCCCACCCTCACCCAACACACAAACATTATTTGGGCCTCGATTCCCAGCACTGAGAAAACCTCAGTCTTCGAGGTAGGTGACTGACCAAGTAAGACTTAAACAAGTCTACTCAGCTACTAAGACTTAAGCTGGAATATTGAAACACTGCATGTATGTTGCAAGCTCAGCTATTATACGCTTTCAAAAGCAAATAACAAAGGCGCCGATTGGACTGCGCAGATGTGCAGACTGATCTGCGCCTCTGTTGTCTGAAACAAAGTCAGGCTTTCTGGGTCACATCCCATCAGTTAGTAATCAATTCTTGATGGACAAATGAAAAGTTCTTAAGACATGTTTTAGTTAATGGGCCCAAGTACCCTGAGGATTAAATAAAGCGTTTCTTGTTTTAAATGCAACTTTAGTCCAAGTTTTCATACACCTAATTAAACTGATTCAACACCAGTAGTAATTAAGACAGGAAATGCAGAGATATTATCTGTTAAAATATCAATTAACCCTGGTGTATGACAGATCTGTCTGCTGTTTGTCTATGTTATTTGGACGCATTCTTCATTGAATTTGATAGTAGGAAATGATTCAGATTCTCACAATGTATACTTTTTTATTATGTATTTAAATATTAGGGGGATCATGGCAGGTAGACTGAAATTGTGTAAGCCTCGCGAATTCACCCCAAAGCCTTTGCGTTTGTGATGTTGCACAAATGTCTTGTCTTTTTTTTGGGGGGGGGGGGGCTACCTCTGCACACCATGATGTGACTATTTCAAAACGCTTGTAATGAAATAATGTCAGGATACGATGACAGCTTTCTGTTACAAATATCTTTGGCGATCTATCAGTGCATGCTGCAACCTCATGGTCAGCGACCAGTCACCAATGAGCTGCCAGATCCGTCGCCATCTCATTTGCAGTCAGTTGCCGATTGCTCGCGGATTGCCAACCGATTTTGTACTGGTCGGTGACTGATCAGTGACTTCTAGATAACGATGCAACCAATCTACAATCAAAATCAGTCGCAATTAAGTCTTTTGTGCATGCTAAAGTGACTTGCTATAACTATAATTTTGATCGGCGACCTTGTTGCTATACCTATTAAAGTCAGGATTGGAAATATGTACCAGTTCCCTTTTTTCAGTACCCACTGCAAAAATGAAAATACTTCAAACATCAAAATGATAAAATGAAAGTAAAATGACATGTTTAAGATTCTACTATCAGATTATAATCCCACAAAATTCTAACAGATTAAATAAATTCTTTAATGATCATTGTTTTACCCCTTACTGTCTACCCCTACTCAAAGACAACCAGAACCAGATAACATGTTGTAACATTTTGAAACTAGAAACTGCATTTGAAAGCAAGAGCATGGAGTAGTCCCTATCTGACAAGAAACTTTAAAAGCAAGAGTGTGAAGTGGTCCCTATTTGACAAGAAACTTTAAAAGCAAGAGCATGAAGTGGTCCCTATTTCACAAGAATCTTTAAAAGCAAGAGCATAAAGTGGTCCCTATTTGACAAGAAACTTTAAAAGCAAAAGCATGAAGTGGTCCCTATTTGAGAAGAAATTTTGAAAGCAAGAGCATGAAATGGTCCCTATTTGACAAGAACATTTAAAAGCAAGAGCATGAAGTAGTCCCTATTTGACAAGAAACTTTAAAAACAAGAGCATGAAGTGGTCTCTATTTCACAAGAATCTTTAAAAGCAAGAGCATAAAGTGGTCCCTATTTGACAAGAAACTTTAAAAGCAAGAGCATGAAGTGGTCCCTATTTGAGAAGAAACTTTGAAAGCAAGAGCATGAAGTGGTCCCTATTTGAAAAGAACATTTAAAAGCTAGAGCATGAAGTGGTCCCTATTTGACAAGAAACTTTAAAAGCAAGAGCATGAAGTGGTCCCTATTTGACAAGAAACTTTAAAAACAAAAGGGTGAAGTGGTGCCTATCTGACAAGAAACTTTAAAAGCAAGAGCATGAAGTGGTCCCTATTTGACAAGAAACTTTCAATGCAAGAGCATGAAGTGGTCCCTATTTGACAAGAAACTACAAGCAAGAGCATGAAGTGGTCCCTATTTGACAAGAAACTTTCAATGCAAGAGCATGGAATGGTCCCTATTTGACAAGAAACTATAAGCAAGAACTTGAAGTGGTCCTTATTTGACAAGAAACTTTAGCAAGAGCATGAAGTGGTCCCTAATTGACAATAAACTTTAAAAGCAAGAGCATGAAATGGTCCCTAATTGACAAGAAACTTTAAAAGCAAGAGCATGAAGTGGTCCCTATTTGACAAGAAACTTTAAAAGTTTCTTGTCAAATAGGGACCATTTTATGCTCTTCATAATAATCTATAATCACAGCTAGTCTGACTACTGTCTGTTGGTTTTGGTTTTGACCCAAACTTCCCTTACATTTTTCACTGATGGTGTTCAAATTTGGCACCATGATTGTCTATGGTGTGCTAGTCAACGAAAAAGGTTTTGGATTGGAGTCGAAGGTCAAGATAAAAAATATTTAGTGCTTCAAAAACTCCCCTCTAGACTGATATAGTATGAAAGGGTCACAGGTTATACGCATGAAATTGTTTTTCCTCTCAAATGGCCAAAAGAGTGCAGATCCAGATGAAATGCTTCTTCCTGTGTCACTGGTACATGTTAATAGATTTCAGGCCAGTGGGTTAAAATGACAGTTGTGTACAGGGTTTGGGAAGAAGTGGTGTATTAGGGGTATGTCTGAAACACAATTTATTGAAGTGCAAAACAATTCATTTGCTAATCACTACACTAAATTGTCTAGTCTGGGTGTTTTCTAATTGATTCTGACACAATCCAAAATTACATCATCATCAAAGCAGACATTAAAGTACAATTATAATAGTTTTTCGAAGTTCTAAGAAGTTTTTTTTGTTAAAATACAAATTAACATTTAAATGAAGTACCAAATTAGTGTGAAATTAGCCCTTTACTCCATGTTTATTTGAAATATCATGCATTTGAAAATATTATGGAAATTGGAGCATTTGCTCTTTTGGAGCAAATGCTCCATTTTCCATAACATTTTCAAAAGTATTCAAAACTTAACTTAAATTTTTCTTGAATTTTTTTCAATGTTGTCTAAAAATAGAAAATGATGTCATGATCTAAAAATAGCCAATGAAGTAAAGGGTTAATGCCCTTTAAGCCCCCATCACAACTGCAACATGCATGACTGCTTGCCTCTTTGCCTATTAGTGTGCTTTGCTGATAACCTAAATTGCAAACAGTTTCGACCAGATCAGGCCCGACATTTCTCGGGCCTGATCTGGATCCAAACTGTATGACACTCTGATGGTATTCCTGAAGGAATTTTTCGAAAAATATTCAGCAGGCAACGAAAAAAAAATCACGAAAAATTTCCCAGTAGGCAAAGAGTAAACTGCAACATGTATGAACCTGTAGGATGATGCTATATTGCTTCCCTATCCCCCACCTCATTAAAGGACCATGGTTGCCAACTTGCACAATTGCTATAAATTGCATCATCTGTAGCTGGGGTACTGGAGGATGAAGCACACTTTCTTATGACACGGCTAATTTCAAGGTATAATGTTGAAACAACTGCTATTCTGCCACCATTAGTTTGTAACAATTTAAAATGCATTAATATTTGCAGAGACATGCAGATGCATATTTATGAAAATTTATGATATATGCAAGGTCATTTATATCTGCCTTGTTACTCATATGCATTACAACCTTCTGTTGATTGCACATATGATATTAACTCTTTGCGCGCTAGTCAAGATATTTGCTGTGTGTTTTAATATAATCTTTGTAAACAGTTTGGACCCAGATCAGGCCCGACAACATTTTGTAGGGCCTGATCTAGATCCAAACTGTTTGACACTCGGGTGGAATTCCTGGAAGGAGTTTAAACTAATGCAAGCTGATCTTTCAAAAGTGGAAATATCTGGTTTCAGCAGGAAAAGGGTTAACAACAAATTTCTTTTGATCTTAATATGTTCTGAATTGTTTACATTAAGATGTTCAATTCAATGCATCTAATTACAAATTAAAGTAAATGTAAATATTGCCTGCCAGTGTTGTATGCTGATAACCTATGCAAACTGTATGGAGGTATAAGAATGACTGATTTTTTCTGGGATGCTTTTGGCCATCCTCCCGACACACACTATAAATTTAGCAAGTCAACTGTGAGCATCTAATGTGTGTTCATACCAGCCTGTGGCAGCGGAAATTTATTGTGGAGGTTATTTAAAGTTATATATACTGACGGGCTTTAAAAACGCTACACTAGGATAGCAGCTTTAATGTATGTCTCAAAAAAGAATGCAAAGCAATCATTTTGATTGCATATTAAAGAGTGTGCATTTATGAGTAACTCATGAAAAGTTTGTCCACTTCAAAATAATTTAAAGCATTTAAAATGTAAATTGTTTGAAATAGGGGTCAACTCTTTCATTTAACAAAATTTTATCAGTGGAAGATCCCCTATTTCTTTTAATCAAGAAACACCAGAGGCATCAAATGTGTGTTGTGAACTTTGTAAGTCATCAAGGAATGGCTTTCATTTTGATTGGCAGGTCTGTGATACAACAGTTCTGCTTTTTTGACGTTAATCTGTGTGTACCCGTTTATTCGATGACTTAAAAACTCTGCTACTTAAGAAATGTTTCAGTGACGAAAACTCTACTAAGCAATAACGTCGCCGAGTTTAGTTGTACAATTAAAACTTAAGCGTTGACTGAAGAAGCCACTTCATGATGACATTATCGAAGCAAAAAAAGATTACATTCAATTGTCTTTTATAAGCTATAGCAGGAAGTTAATGTAGCGTTTTTAAAGCCCGTCAGTATACTATTTTTGAAAATAGGCATAATGGCCCCAAAAGCTTTATTCATGGCAGAGAAACTAGTCAACTCAGATTTGCAGCAGATAAGCCAGAAAAATGACAGAAACATGCCCATCTACAAAGATCTGGTTTCAAGTTATTGAGGAGCAAACTGCTGTGTGTACCCATTCCAGTTGCCCAGTTGTCGTGGGGCTTCTGACAAAACTTCCTCCATATCTTCAAGTATATCTGCAACTGTCTGTCTTCAAATATATCTTCAACTGTCTATCTCCAAGGATATCTACAACTCTGTATTCAAGCATAACTGCAACTGTCTATCTTAAAGTAGATCTGTGTCTACAAGCATATCTGCAACTGTCCTTTCAAGTATATATGCAACTGTCTGTCTTCAAGTGCATCTGCAACTGTCTGTCTTCAAGTATATCTGCAATTGAGTGCCTTCAAGTAACAAGTATATCTGCAACTGAATGCATTTAACTATTTCTGCAACTGTCATCTCCAAATATATCTGCTCACATGTTTAAAATCCTAGAAACTTTCAAGATCTAAATCTACATAATCTAAATTGTGCACTCAGATTTTCAAGGCTCAGCACACAAAGTAACATTGGGTGTTACAGGTTAATTTCAAACACCTGTATTGAACTAATTTGCTATTATTCAATCTGTCTTTAGAAATACACTTGCTTAACCTTCAAATATAATTTTATTAAGTCACCAAAAATTCATTCGAAATGTCATTTCAAGCCTGCCCTCTGACATTCCGAATCACTGATAATCCTAATTAGCATAGGAAACTTCCGCTTGGGCGGGCAATTAGTGTTACGTGACACAATTTTAATGAAGTTAAAAGTCAAAAGTCTTGGCAGAGAATCATCAGGCCATTAAGAGAGATTGTCACCTATAGATAATATTCATGTTTAGCCTCTATTGTTTAACTGAAGCTATTCAAATGCCGCCATTGAAATCTTAACTGACATGAAAAATGTTGAGCATTCAAAAATCTTAACTCGTTCCCGCAAGCAGCGACTTTTGTTGTCTTCTGTTGACCCAGATCAGTCCAGACAAATTGTCGGGCCTGGTTTGGATCTTAACTGATTTATACTTTGATATTGTCCCTGAAAAATTTTTGTTGCAAGGTTGAGCTCCCTCCCCTCTAGAAAACTAGTCTTAGAACTGTTTTCATCTTTTAAGATAAAAATTAACTTTACCGCTTTAAACCTGAATTTATCATATGACGTTGTGCCTGGGAGTGAAATTATGCCATGCAATAACAGATTTACGGGAAATGATATGACGTCCATAACAACGTTGCATACATAATGACGCAATTATAACTTTTTTACACCAGAAATGAGATTTCAAAGTAATCTTTATGTCATAGAATAAATAGAATCTAACATTCGTGCTCCTGTATTATTAAATTTATTAAACTTGTTGGATACAATGCTCGGCAAGCCTCGTATTTTATCTCTTTTCCTCAACTCATTTAATAATTTCAATTAAATACAAGCACTCATGTAAGATCCTCTATATATTTTTGTCCAGAAAATTGAGAATTGGTGTGTGAATGGACCTTTACAGAAATGTGGGCTATCAGACAAGGTGACCTATGTAATGGATTAAAAGTAATTAATTCCTGTAAAGCAGACAGTGTTAATCACCATATACACATCAAAGCTGATAACAGGTGTTAACACAGGTAATTATCATCTTGTTGACCATGACAGTTTCATTTATTTCAGACAAATGTAAACATGCTATCTCATTAAACATAATATCACACACATACTGCATTTAAGGACAGTGCAGACCATGGAGTAATACATACTGCATTCAACAGGTTTCCCACAGAAATTCTAAAACACAATTCCATGATTTTTCCATGATTTACCATAATCAACAATGTAATTTCCATGACTATTTAATGCATGGCCTCCAACCTCCCCTTTTAGCAGCATCTTCACCATGCTGAGCATAAATGCGGAATGCAGAAACAGCAGCATGCTTGTAGACCATTGCATTTTGCAATTATTAAAACTTGATGACCGCCAGTAGCTACTGGTGGTTTCATCAAATTAATTCACAAACTTCCATGATTTTTCCATTTTTTAAAATTCCATGATTTTTCGATGCATGGGACTTATTTTAGGGATTTTCCAGGTTTTCCTAGATTTCCAGAGCTTGTGGGAACCCTGATTCAAGGACAGTATGGACCATGGGATAATACAAACTGCATTCAAGAACAGTACAGACCATGAAAGGTGATACAATACAAACTGCACTAATGACAGTATGGACCATGATATAATACAAACTGCATTCAAGGACAGTATGGACCATGATATAATCAAGGACAGTATGGACCATGATTAAATACAAACTGCATTCAAGGACAGAATGGACCATGATATAATCAAGGACAGTATGGACCATGATATAATACAAACTGCATTCAAGGACAGAATGGACCATGATATAATCAAGGACAGTATGGACCATGATTAAATACAAACTGCATTCAAGGACAGTATGGACCATGATAAAATACAAACTGCATTCAAGGACAGTATGGATCATGATATAATACAAACTGCATTCAAGGACAGTATGTGCCATGATATAATACAAACTGCATTCAAGGACAGTATGGACCATGATATAATACAACGGCATTCAAGGACAGTGTGGACCATGATATAATACAAACTGCATTCAAGGACAGTATGGACTATGATATAATACAAACTGCATTCAAGGACAGTATGGACCATGATATAATACAAACTGCATTCAAGGACAGTATGGACCATGATATAAAACAAACTGAATTCAAGGACAGTATGTGCCATCATATTATACAAACTGCATTTAATGACAGTGTGGACCACGAGATAATATACTGTATTTAAGGACATTTGGACCATGGTATTGAAAAAACTGCAATCAAGGGCATTCAAGGACAGTGACTGGACCATGATATAATACAAACTGCATTCAAGGACAGTGTGAACCATGATAAAATACAAAATGCATTCAAGGACAGTATGGACCATGAATTATTACAAACTGCACACAAGGACCATATGGACCATGATTTAATACAAGCTACATACAAGGAGTTTAGGACAGTGTGGCCCATGATATAATACAAACTGCATTCAAGTACAGTATGGACAATGATAAAAGGACAGAATGGACCATTAAATAATACATATTGCATTCAAGGAGAGTGTGGACCCTGAGATAATACAGACTGCATTCAAGCATTTTGTTTGGGCCTGATCTTGGTATAAACTGTTTGCAAAGGTGGCCACTAGTGGGCGGAATGAATAGAGGATCTTACATGAGTGCTAATGTTTTATTGAATTTATTAAAAGAGTTGGGGAAAAGAGATAAAATACGAGGCTTGCTGAGCATTTTATCTCTTTTTCGCAACAAGTTTAATAAATTCAATAATACAAGAGCTAGAATGTTAGATTCTATTTATCATATGACATTATGATTTCTTTGAAGTCTCATTGCTGACAGTAAAACGTTATAATATTGTCATTATGTACGCAATGTTGTTATGGACGTCATAACATTTCCCGTAAATCTATAAACCACTAGTGGTTTATCGATTTTATTGCATGCCGTTATTTCACTCCTAGACGCGACGTCATATGATAAGTTAAGTTAAAGGACAGACAGAAAGATCATCTTGGATATATTTATGTCTCGAAGTAACATTACTTTTAAAGTACAGTGCAGTCAAGCTGAAATTAGAATGTGATCATAATTTTAAAAATTGTTCCTTCACACTTTTTGAGTTTCATATGGTTTGGTAATGGGTATTTTGATTTGTGACCACATAACTTAATGGTGTTTTGCCCATTAATGTCAGATTCAATATATATACCAAAAAGTGCTTATTTCAAGATATATTTTATGAATATCATCCTCGGTAGTAAACTTTTATGTCAGAATATTTAGGGCAAATTCAACTTTTTTTTCAACCAAACTTGTATGGGAAACTTTTAGCAATTTAAATGTTTCAAGCAAACTCTTTCATATAGTTCTACTTTCTTTAATGCTGTAATGACTGCCATTATTACCTCCCATACCGTATTTAGCACAAACATAAAACAGACATGTGCACCAGGGGCGTAGCTTGCCTAAAATTCAATGTACACAACTGTGGGAGCCTGGTTAATGCATTTATGAAAAAATGGGGCATTTACAAATAGCATAGACCCTGATGAGACGCTGCTTTATGCGTCAGGGTATGTGTTATTTGCCATGTTAAGCACATTCTTGGTAACGGTGGACAAAACTAAATCTTATATGAATCTGAACCGCTTTCACTTCTTTAATGGTTGCTAAAAACCTTAAAAGGGGTCTTTCGGCAAAATTAGAATTGGACACATTAGAACTTTTTTCCACACACATTTTGTATGTGTATCATTAAGAAACCTTCAGAACTGGGATAGAATAATCCCATATTTTTGGTTCAAAAGTGTACGAAAATGCTTCTTTGCGTATATGGTAGCTAGCCCATGTGCACATGCAGCGGGTATCAACAACATATTGGCCAGCTTTTCAAAAAACTTCTTTGAGGAACAAACAGTTTGGATCTATATCTAAGGACATACATTCTGTCGGGCCTGATTTAATCCAAACTGTTTGCAAAGGTTATCTATGAGCAAACAATAAAAGTCTCCCCTAGCAAGCAAAGAGTGAAATATTTACAACATCGTCATAATTAGAACACATGTTTCAAATCTATCGCTAAACAATGCAAATTTACATGGTTTATATTCAACATTGTTTTTAGAGCTGTCAAGTTATGAAATCTAGAATATCAAAGTATTGTACCCGCCCAGATTATGATCGCGATCTTGATTCGTATTTCGTGCCACCTCAGACCTTATCAGTATCTATGTTACATCCAACCACCCAAATACTAGAAATAAATCCCTTGTTGGTAATTATGCGGTCAAATACAAACTAAACTGTCAACGAACAAGGGAAATAGACTTTTGTGTACCCGTTGCATGACAAAGAACCATTTATCACGGCCCAGTATATAATTGTTTCCATCCGATTACAACTACATTGTATTTTACAGAGCAGGATTTTATCACATGTATACGTACAGCAGCTCCCTAACAGTATATGTATCATCCCTTTAAACTCTTTTTATGCTGGGTAATTTTTTATGCTTTTGTTGCCGTCAAATGATTCTTTTCAAAATTAACATTTTCACTAAGGTTATCAGCAGATGACACAAGCAGGCAGAGTTAAGAAACAATAACCAATGTTACATGACTAATTTAATATTTGTCAGTCTGGCAAAATTAAATGGCAACAGAGTCTCAGATGGCTTGTGACTAATGTTTTCAATAATCTGATTTATATGTTACTGTGTCAATTGCTGATTGAATTGATATGACTTATTGCCTAGACCCCAGCTTATAGACTATCTCAGGTGTGGTTAAATCCACCATTTTTAGAAAATCATGTGACTAAGTGTGGATATCATGTGATTTAACAATCACCAATGATGTCAAATGAACTGACAGTAATATTTGATAGTATTACTAATCTTTCGATTTTGACTCGATACAGAGACTGGGTTAAGCGGTATTTTGCTTCCGCCAGAACCCATAGCATTAACTTTGAACATGCGCGGATCCAGAGGGGGGGGGGGACAGGGGGTCCTGACGCCCCCTCACCCCCCCCCCCTGGAAAATAACAAAGCTATAGGTTTTCATACTCAGGCTGATCTAGACCCCCTGAAAAATAACAAAGCTACCCAGCCAGCATTCAAGGTTTGGCCATCATCAGCCTGCCAGGGAAACACCATTTAAATGGCGTTTTGCTGGCTGGCCGATGAAGGCTCACCATAGACCTCAACCCTCTGTAAAATAAGTTAATGACAAAAAAAATTGTCAGAGCTGGACCCTCTGGATCTGCTCATGTTGAAAATAATTCCCAAACCCATTATGTACTGCAAATTTACTTCACCTTTATCAAGCAGATACTTCCAGCTATGAATTTTAAAGTTATGCCAAGTCCACTTTAAGTTAATTACATTGGACAGATGGGGCAAATGACATTTTCCATTTCCAAGGCAACATCACCAAATACTACAAAAGATGTAACAAATACCTCCCATTGGGATTAAATGCCCTGACTGGTTACCTTAATCATTGAAGTCAACCATGATTGATCCAATTTGGGACTCTGTGTTTGTCTGTATGCTATCTGGGAGATGAATTTGAAACTGCCGAAATTGATGTCTAATTGTATGGGAGCTTACAACTAGAGGACCTGAAGGTCCCGAGGCGCTCACCTGATCGCCTTAATAATTGTAAAACAGGTCAAGGTCAACTACTGCTTATAATGAAACATATTTTGTTTTACCATATATGGGGATTGCAGCCATTTTGGTCCAGTAACCTAAACAATCTAACAGCCCAGTAAAGATGTTTAGATAGGTATGTAGTGGTCCAAATGAGTGGCCTTGGATTAAAGGTCACAGGTCAGCTTGACATTTGGTTCTTATATAAAACCATTGTCTCATTAGGTTAAATATTTCTCACAGGTATTATGATTTCGGCTAAAACAGTTATAGAAAAATGAACATTTTAAGATTTTCCCATTATAAATGCATTAGGAATCAAATTTGACCTTGCCATAAGTAGGTCAAGGTCAACCTAGATTCATCATTTGTGCAAACCTGGTAGGGACCACATCCTCAATGCTACATAGTAAGTCCCAAGGCCATTGGCGTTTTGGTTCCAGAGAAGAAGATATTTAAATAGTTTTTACCATATATGGGCATGGTGGCCATCTTAGTCATGATACCATAACAATTAATACAAATTTTGGCTAACCAATCATAAGGAGTAGTCATATGGAATTTGATTTCCATTGGCCTAGTCATATCTGAGAAAACTATGTTTAAATATGTTCACGGGACTCTAATATGAGCAACCTTGGCTGAAAGGTCAAAGGTCAACCTTGACCTTTGAAACTTATTTATAGCCATTGTCTCATTAGTTTTGACATATCAAGTAAGAATAATGACTTTGGCTTCAACAGTCTTCAAAAAATCAACTTTTCCAAAAGATTTCCATTTAAATGCATTAGGAAGCAAATTTGACCTTGACGTTAAGTAGGTCAAGGTCAACCTAGGATCCTTATTTGAACAAACTTGGTTGGCCCAACACCCCCAATGCTACATACCAAGTACCAAGGTCATCAGCCTCCTGGTTTTGGAGAAGAAGATTTTTAAAGGGTTTTTCCATATATGGGCATGGCGGCCATCTCGGTTATGTGACCTAAATGTTTTGAATAAATTTTTGCTATCTTATCATAAATAGTCTTTACATGAAATTTGAGTTCAATTGGGCCAATGGTTTGTGAGAAAACTAAGTTTTAATAAATTGATTGGACCACAATATGAGCGACCTTGGTTGAAAGGGCAAAGGTCAACCCTGACCTTTAAAACTTATTTATAGCCATTGTCTAATTAGTTTTAACATATCAAGTAAGAAAAATGACTTTGGCTTCAACAGTATCCAAAAAATCATTTTTTCAAAAATTTTCCCATTTAAATGCATTAGGAAGTAAATTTGACCTTGACGTTAAGTAGGTCAAGGTCAACCTAGGATCATTATTTGAACAAACTTGGTAGGTCTAACACCCCAAATGCTACATACCAAGTCCCAAGGTCATCGGCCTTCTAGTTCTGGAGAAGAAAATTTTTAAGGATTTTTACCATATATGAGCATGGCGGCCATCTTAGTCATGTGACCAGGACCTTTTGAACAAACTTTCGTTCCCGCATCCTAAGGAGTCTCCATATGAAATTTGAGTTTAATTGGCCCAGTGGTTTCAGAGGAGAAGATGCTTGAAAATGTTGACGGACGGACAACGGACGGACGGCGGACGGACGGACGACGGAGTGACTGGTATACTATTAGCTCACCCATGAGCATTCGGCTCATGTGAGCTAAAAATCATTACCCCTATCTTGAATGGAAACCCTGTAATGCTGCTTTCACACCTATGCGCATGTGCTTGCCAATGGGTTTATGAATGCAATTCCGCGCCAATTCGCAATGATCGCATGAAATTTGTAGGTGTTTGTAAGCATTCTTCGGGTGTTCGTAAGCATTCTCAGTGTCTTGCCAAGATTAGAAACATGATCCTAAAATTCGCAAGAAAATCATATTCGTAACATATTCGTAAGCAATTGTAAGCGATTCTTATTGATGGCAAGGCATTTGTAGTGATTGAAAGACGTTTGCAAAGATTCGCTTCCATTCGTATTGACATTTCTGTAGATTGCAGGAAGAAGGTGGACAATTAAGTACAAAATTGAAGGAAAATATTAGGTAATTGGACAGGGTCTGGCAAGTATAAGACAAGAAGAAACACCCACAATATGCATTATTCAGATTAGTTACCCATGTTTTGTGTTCTCGTTTCATTCGCAACACATTTGTAAGATTTGTAACGGCATTCGCAAGCATTCTTAAGCATTTTTACCATTTGTGAAACAGATTTGCTAGGATCGTAAAATAATTCACAAGCATTCATAATGTATCAAATTTTCCCTGACCAATCGCATCATTTTCGGCGATTATGCCGTGAATTTCAAATTTTCATATTCGCATGGATATTCGCTCAGGTGTGAGAGTAGCATGACTGTGAATGCTGACAAATAGTGCAGACTTGGCTGGCAGCATCTCACCGGGGTCTCTACTAAAAAATAATAATAAAAACAATCTTCAGGGACAAATTTACAAAATCCAATGCAACACTATTACTATCCAAACTTTATTGTATCAAACTTGAAAGAAGATTGTGTCATTTAAGGAACAGATTCTGTCATCTTAGGAAAGTAGAAGATTGTATCAATTTACAGATTGTGTCATTTAAGAAAGGTGAAAGATCATGTCATCTAAGACAGAGAGAAGATTGCATCAATTAAAAGATTGTGTCATTTAAGAAAGGTGGAAGATTGTGTCATTTAAGAAAGGTGGAAGATTGTGTCATCTAAGAAAGGTAGAAGATTGCGTCATCTAAGAAAAAAAAAGTAGAGGATTGTATCAATTAACAGATTGTGTCATTTTAAGAAATGTGGAAGATTGTGTCATTTAAGAAAGGTGGAAAATTGTGTCATCTAAGAAAGGTAGAAGATTGTGTCATCTAAGAAAAGTGGAGGATTGTATCAATTAAAAGAAGAAAGGTGGAAGATTGTGTCATCTAAGAAAGGTAGAAGATTGTGTCATCTAAAAAAGTTAGAGGATTGTATCAATTAAAAGCGTTATTTAAAAAAGGTGGAAAACTGTGTTATTTAAGAAAGCTGGAATACTGTGTTATTTAAGAAAGGTGGAATACTGTGTTATTTAAGAAAGGTGGAAAACTGTGTTATTAAAGAAAGGTAGAATATTGTGCCATATAAGAAAGGTGGAAGATTGTGTCATTTAAGAAAAGTAAAATATTGTGTCATTTAAGAAAGGTGAATATTGTGTATTTTAAGAAAGGTAGACTATTGTGTCATTTAAGAAAGGTAGAAGATTGTGTCATTTAAAAAAGGTGGACGATGGTATTGCTTATCAGACTGTGCTATTTAAGAAAGGTAGTCTTCACGATTGTAACATTAAGAAAGGTAGAAGTTTGTGTCATTAAGAAAGGTAGAAGATTGTGTCATTAAGAAAGGAAGAAGATTGTGTCATTAAGAAAGGAAGAAGATTGTGTCATTAAAGAAAGGTGGAAGACTGTGTCATTAAGAAAGGTAGAAGATTGTGTCATTAAGAAAGGTAGAAGATTGTGTCATAAAGAAAGGTAGAAGATTGTGTCATTAAGAAAGGTAGAAGATTGTGTCATTAAGAAAGGTAGAAGATTGTGTCATTAAGAAAGGTAGAAGATTGTGTCATTAAAGAAAGGTGGAAGACTGTGTTATTTAAGAAAGATGTAAGATTGTGTCCTTTAAGAAAGAATTTGCTTGCATGGTGTCATTTAAGAAATGTGGAAGATTGTGTCATTTAAAAAATGTGAAAGATTGTCATTTAAAAAAGGTGGAAGATTGTATTGATTAGCATAATGTGTCAATTAAGAAATAAAAGGTAGAATATTGTGTCTTTTGTGAAAGGTAAAAGATTGTGTCATTTAAGAAAGGTGGACGATTGTGTTATTTAAGAAAGGTGGAAGATCATGTGTCATTTACAAAAGGTGATTGACTGTTTCATTTAAGAAAGGTAGAAGATTGTGTTATTTAAGGAAGATGGAAGACTGTGTTATTAAAGAAAGGTGGAAGATTGTGTCATTAAGAAAGGTGAAAGATTGTGTCATTTAAGAAAGGTAAAATATTGTGTCACTTAAGAAGGTGGAATATTATGTCATTTAAGAAAGGTAGACTATTGTGTCAAGAAAGGTAAAAGATTGTGTCATCTAAGAAAGGTAGAAGATGGTGTCATCTAAGAAAAGTAGAGGATTGTATCAATTAAAAGATTGTCATTTTAAGAAAGGTGGATTGAGACCTACTATTTAAGACAGCTTAAAGATTGTGTTATTTAAGGTGGAAGATTGTATTGATTAGCAGACTTTGTCATTCAAGAAAGGTAGTCTTCAAGATTGTGTCATTTAGAAAGGTTATAGATTGTGCCATTACCAAAAGTAGGAGAGTGTGCCTTTTAAGAAAGGTAAGATATCGTGCCATTCAAGAAAGGAGGAAGATTTTGTCATTCAAGAAAGGTGGTACAGTGGGTTATTTAAGGTGGAATATTGTGTCTTTTAACAAAGGTAAAAGATTGTGTCATTTAAGTAAGGTAGAAGATTGTGTCATTTAACTAAGGTAGAAGATTGTGTCATTTAAGTAAAGTAGAAGATTGTGTCATTTAATAAAGGTAAAATATTGTGTCATTTAAGTTAAGTAGAAGATTGAGCCATTAAGAAAGGTAGAAGAGTGTGTCATTTAAGAAAGGTAAGATATCGTGTCATTTAAGAAAGGAGGAAGAGTGTGTCATTCAAGAAAGGTGGTAGAGTGGGTTATTTAAGGTGGAATATTTTGTCATTTAACAAAGGTAAAAGATTGTGTCATTTAAGTAAGGTAGAAGATTGTGTCATTTAATTAAGGTAGAAGATAATATCATTTAAGTAAAGAAGAAGATTGTGTCATTTAATCAAGGTAAAATATGTGTCATTTAAGTTAAGTAGAAGATTGAGCCATTAAGAAAGGTAGAAGATTGTGTCATTTAAGAGAGGTAAATAATTAGTCATTTAAGAAAGGTGCGAAGAAATGTGAAAGCATGTGTTATTTAATAAAGGGGGGGGGGGGGTATTGTGTCATTTAGGAAAAAGGGAAGATTGTGTCATATAGGAATGGAAGAAGACTGTGTCATTTAGAAAAAGTGGAAGATTGTGTTATATAAAAAGGTAAAATATTGTGTCATTTAAATAAGGTAGAAGATTGGGTCAATTAAGAAAGGTAGAATATTGTGTCATTTTAGAAAGGTAAAATATTGTGTCATTTAAGAAAGGTGCGAAGAAATGTGGAAGACTGTTTGTTTTGTTGCTTTACGTCCCAGTCAACAGCTATGGTCAATGGGGGGATGGTCAGTTCACCTAACCGAAGTCCCAGTCAACAAGATTTCAGTCATGTCGGGACTCCTTCCAGAGAGGGAGAGAGGAAAGAATGGGATAGACAAGAAGGCCCCATCCCAAATTCACCTCCAGTGAAATTTTTTATCCTGTCAACAAGCCAATATGTCAGGGCCATCTCTCTAAGAGCCCACCAGCCTACCATCCAGGATTGTGTGTACAGACGTTTCAAAATTACAATTTAAAAAAAAAAAGAATTTCAAAATTCCATACGAGCACATTTGAAAAATTTAGATTATTATTCACTACATTACATTACTATAGTCATCAGGATTCACTTTTGATTAAAGGCCTCGCGAAATAGCGGATCTAAATAGTCTCATTATTTCTATTTGTATAATTCAATTAACTTTTTTCTCATTTTCAATCCTTTCCAAGTCACAAAATGAAAATTGGCTTAACTCATCATCTAGATCGAGCATTGACAAATTAGTGTTAAATATCATTCTTGCAGGCATGGAATAGCCTGATGATATTAGAACGGTCAAATTATGCATTTTACTGCAGCACATGGCATTTGATTTTTCTTCAGTCTTTTCTATTTAACTCTTTACCTTGCTAGTCATACATTTTCCAGTATGCTGCTAAATTAACTCCTAATGCGTCAATCGCAACAAAAGACGTCTGCTTTTCTCTTCTGCTGAAATGTTTTAAAAGAAGCTTCTATGGCAAATAGTGTGGACCCAGATCAGAGCAGTCTGTTCTGGGTCCACATTGTTTGCTTCTATACTTAATTTGCCAGTAATTTTAGGCAATTATTTGCAGTGGACGACTTCAGCAGACCAATTTTTCAGATGCATTTTTTTGGCCCTTTAAAGGTTAAGAGTCTTTTGGGATCTTTTTGTATGATATACAGTATGTAGTTCAGAAATAGCCTCAATTTTAATGTCAAACACACATGCTTCCATCCTCCCATTTTTCAAGCGTGTCATTTACCATTTCTGAACTACCAGTTACTGGGGGTTCATGGATTTGTCAAATTATACCACGGTAGTTCATAAAAATGTTAATTAGAGGGCTCAAATATCAATATTAAACTGCTATGATTTATGATTTTGGGGCTTTTACACCATTTTAAAGTGACAACACATATTTAATAGAAGATAAATGATAGGCGGGCGGACAAGGGGTAGTATCCGGAAACTGTCAGTGAATTATGGCAAGAAAAATTGCTATCTTTCACAATGAGATAGCAAGTTGAATGCGAGTTTTCCAACCAATTCAACTATTTATTTTTCCCCCACTGTTAGCCATATATCCTTTTCACTTGCTCCTGAAAAAAGCAAAGCTGAAAAACTTAACTCTTTGCCTCCTGGGCAATTTTTCATGCTTTTTTGGTTGCCCGCTGATTTTTTTCAGGAATACTGTCAGAGCATTATCAATTGCAACCATTTACTTCCATTGGATTATTGGTCACCCTGTCAACTCCAGCTAATTTAACAACATGATAATCATAAATGTAGGGAGGAGCTTCCAAACTCAGTGGTTGTTTTAGTAGTAATAAATTATTATTAATATATCAACATCAATTTGCCACCATGACTCTCAGATGTTTATACAACAAACTGTATCCTGCTACACCTAACTACTTTTTCCTGCTTTTTACGCCTACTGCATACATTCAAGTGTACTTCAGACTAGATTTTTTTTTCATGGAAATTTTTTATAGAAGCAAATGTTACCAGGGGAGCAGTCTGATCTTTTCAATATAAGCTACATAAGAACATCAACAGACTAGGGAAGTAGACAAGTTTGCTTTTGCCGTCTACCCTGTGTGAAATCCTCGTCTGTATCAAATCAGTATTTTAGTCATATGTTTAAGTACAGCTGTATATTAGTGGGGTGGCAAAAATTCCAAAACGATTTTCTTTTATTTGTATACACTGAATTTTAAGCTAAATTAATAGCTGTTATATTAGAGAGACGGGCATACCAGAATAACAATGTCAAGTTCGAGTCGCAACATGTGAAAAAAAATTGTTTACAGAATGCACCATAGTAGACTCAGATCACCCAAAATGAATCTTCTTTATCTGATGGAACCCAGACCTGTAGCCTGCATATTCACGTAGGCTGGTCCTAGTTATTTTTTGTCAATTCGTAAAAGATAAATTTTCCATGTTTTGCTGAGGTACACTGCTATCAATGTCAACACTTTGCCTACCGGGCAATTTTTCAAATAGTTTGTTGTCTGCTGATATTTTTAAAAATTCGAAAAAACTTTCTGGAATACCACAGTCTGGATCCATATCAGGCCCGACGAAAGTTTCCTCGGGCCTAATATGGATCCAAACTTTTTGCAAAGTTTATCAGCAAACGACACTAGACCGTAAAGAGTTAAAAAGCTTTAGGAAAAGATCAAAGAAATACCACCAGGAGTTACAATAAAGTTACATTATTTTCATTTGAAATGATCTATTTTTTTTCTTATTCAAATATGTTACTACTTCATGAATATTAAGCGGGAGCAACACTGAACTGCAGATAGTGTTACTACATAATAAAACACTAGTCTAGTTAACTCTTTCCTTGCTAGCGGAGACTTTTTCCATCTGCTGAGAACCTTTACAAACAGTTTGGGCACAGATCAGGACTGACAAAATGTTGGTTCTGATCTGGATCCAAATCATTTGACACTCCGATACTGTTCCTCAAAGAATTTTTTTAAAAAGTTGATTCTGATAAACATCAGAAGACGACACAAAAAGCATGAAAAATTACCCAGCATGCAAAAAGTTATATCTTCTGTACGATGTCACATATTGATAACTCAAACACAATAATCAAAAGGCACAGAAGAAGAAAATACATTACAAGTGAATGGTAAACTGACTCAGCATGATGTTGCAAATCGTTTTCTTTTAATTTTTGTATGTTAAGTTATGAAAATAAAATTCTTTAAATAATTTGAAATTTGACTTAGAAATAAGCTCCCTTATTTTTGAAAAGCATGTTTTTGCTAAAATGACCCTATTTTGTGTTTTTTGTTTGTTTGAGTTGATGTTTGATGTCCCAGTCAACCATTTTTCAGTCATATCAGGACATTTCCACGGTTAAACCAGTACTGTATAAGTAGGGGATAGTCTTCAACTCAGCTTCAATCCGATGGGGCTGGAACCAGCGACATTTCCATCTCACGACTGAGCCACTTTTTGTGTGTGAGTGGTACTTGAATAATTTACAAGAAAACTAGATGCAGCTTTCAGAAGAAAACATAATATCTCCCCCACCCACTTCATAGAATTATATGACCCTGGTGACCTTGAAGTTTGGATCAAGGTCATCAAAAGCTAATCATTTATTAAGGTCCTCATATTGATTTACCTGTGTCAGTTCGGTAAAAATCTGGCCATTGGTTCAGAAGATAGAGTGCAGACAAGGTTTTTTCACTGAGTAATATGATCCTGGTGACCTTGAAAATTAGGTCAAGGTCACCAATTCTAATCATTTCTCAAGGTCCTCCCAATGATGAATCTGTGCCAGTTTGGTCCAAATCTTACTATTGGTTCAGAAGTTTGAGTGAAGACAAAGCTTTTTCATAGTTATACTATCCTAGTGACCTTGAAAATTAGGTCAAGGTTGCCAAAATCACAAGTTAAAGTGCAGACAAGGTTTTTTCATAGTTATATGACCCTGGTGACTTTGAAAATTAGGTCAAGGTTATCAAAATCTGATAATTTCTTAAGATCTTCCCAATGATGTATCTGTGCCAGTTTTGGTCAAAATCTGGCCGTTGGTTCAGAAGATAGTCTCAGTACAGACAAGGCTTTTCACAGAGTTATATGATCCAGGTTACCTTAAAAATTAGGTCAATCTGACTTATTAAGGTTCCCCAAATGATGTATCTGTCCCAGTTTGGTTAAAATCTGGCCATTGGTTCACAAGATGGAGTGCAAAACAGGCTTTTTCATAGATCCTGGTGACCTTGAAAACTAGGTCAACTTCAAGGTTAAGAGAATCAAATAAAACCTTTGGGCTGTCCCAAATGTTTGGTAAAAATCCATCCAATGGTTCAGAAATTAGAACACAGACAAAAAGCTACGCGGATGCTCAACGCCTACGGGATCCACACCAAAACAATATGTTTGCCCACCCCTTTGGAGGGGGAGGGGGCATAATTCACAATTTTCATTTACAATTTCTTCTTTATATTTGCCCTGCTGGATAAATTTATACTCGATCATTTATTCTGATTTTGCAGCATTTGAACCATTATAAGTCAACACAAATTTGGACCTTTTCACTTCTGGAACAAATTTTTATGGAGATCAATCCTTAACCTTTCGAAGTCATTCGTCGCCCATTAAATCATTAACAAGATAAGCTTCTTGTGACAGAGATCAATACAATTATTCATTTTTGAACTTCCAAGTCAATAGTGATCTATTCTTGTTCTGCTATTTCTATTATCAAAATGATATATATTTTCACAATCATTTCATTTAACATTTCTCTTGTTAGACAACCCTGCGAGTGCTACGAAAAAGGACCAGTATTTTCTAACATTCGTGGTTGTTTCGAGGCTGTTGTTTTTTTTTTTATGAAAACTTTAAGTACCCATTCATATTTATATAACAAAAATCACTTTTTCCTTCTTTTTTTCTTTTCTTTTTTTTTGGGGGGGGGACCACTTCTTTTAATTGGAGGAACAGTGTACTTAATATGAAAAGAAGTTCATAATTATTTCCGCAAAATCATACATGTGGGAGTGGGAGTATATAGCATCCTCCAAGGATAAATTTTAATAAGTCTTTAGACACTTAGAATCTGCAAAAGCCATCAGCATGAAATCTCTAAAGCATTCAGATAATTTTTCTAATCATTCTTAAAGAATAAAATTACATAACATAACCCTGGAGCAATGAAATAAGCTGTTTTCAACTCTTTACTTGCTAGTGACATCTTTGATCATCTGCTACAGGCAAGTTTGTGTAAAATTCAAGGAGTTTTCAAGGACTTCTAAAAGACTTACCTACTGTTTTCAAGGACTGAAAACTTATGAAAATACTGATTTTACACATTTAAATTCTACTTTGGAAATGCTAGACTGCATTTCTAAAGATATTAGTTTTAGAAAATTAGTATAAAATTGTGGTGCCTTTATTTGGTGCAGCATATGCTGCACCAAATAAAGACACCACAATTTTAAACTGATTTAGATCTCCAAAGACAGTATTGAATCCTCCTGTAAATGGTAAAATTAAATGACTTTTCAAGGCCTTTGAGTGTTTATCCAGTATTTTTCAAGGCAAATTTAATTTTCAATGCTTTTTCAAGACAGTCCTGTTTATTCAAGTACTTTTCAAGCCTGTGCGATCAAATATCATCGTTTTGGGCTATCGAAAACACTTTTTTGTTTATAGATTGCAACCTACCCAGCAAGATAAATCAGCTAGTTACATCTGTTCTTATAACTAATCGACTGATGAGTCTCATAGTTAAAAAGATATAAATTATGTCAATTCAAATGAAGAAACAAATTAACTTATAATAAAAGCATATGTTGAAGATTTTTCAAAGTTTCAAATTTTCAAGATCAAAGAGAAATTTGACTTCGGCATCCTGGCCTGTACATTATCTTTAAATATGCATAGAACTATGCTCTGCTGCATTAACCCTTTGAATGCTGGGTTCATGCTTTTGTTGTCGTCTGCTGACATTTTTCAAAATTAACTGTTTCAAAAAATTCTTTCAGGAACACAGTATATACATGGTCATTTCTGACATCCTTTGGGTACAGCTGTCTTTTCTGACCTCCCCCTGGGTATATGTGGTCATTTCTGAAATTCCATGGATGTCTGGGGTCATAACTGACTTTAACTGGGCATCTGTAGTCATTCGTGACTTCCCCTGTGTATCTGTGGTCATTACTGAAATTCCATGGATGTCTGGGGTCATAACTGACTTCAACTGGGCATCTGGGGTCATTCGTGACTTCCCCTGTGTATCTTTGGTCATAATTCTTGCCTTCCCCTGGGTATTTGTGGTTGTTCCTGATGTTACCTAGGTAGCTGAGGTCATTCCCGACTAAATTTATGGGAAAATGTGTAGTCTTTGAATTCCCCTGGGCATCTGTGGTCATTCTTGACTTCCCATGGTAATTATATACTGACTTCCCTGTATACCTGTGTTTATTAATGATATTCCCTGTATACCTGTGGTAATTAATGAGATTCCCTGTAAATCTGTGGTCATTACTGCTTCCCCTGGATATGTGTAGACATTCTCGACTTCCCCTGGATGTCTGTGGTTACTTCTGACATTCTCTGGATATCTGTGGTCATTACTGCTTCCCCTGGATATGTGTAGACATTCTTGACTTCCCCTGGATGTCTGGGGTTACTACTGACATTCTCTGGATATCTGTGGTCATTACCGACTTTTCCTAGCTATCTTTGATTTTTATATCGTTGGGCATTCCTGATTTCAACAAGGTATCTTTGGTAATTCTTAATTTACCTTAGGCATCTGTGGTCATTCCTAATGCCCCTTGGGTATCTGTGGTCTTTCCCGACTTCCCCTGGGTATCTGTGGTCAATTATTACTGACTTATCTTGGGTATATGATTGTGGTCATTACTGACTTCCCCTGGGTATCTGGTTCACTGGTGATGTTCACTTGGTAACTGTGGTCATTACTGACTTGTCTGGCCTGATCTTGGTCAAAACTATTTGCAAAGGTTATCAGCAAAAGACAAATGTCATAAGTCAACACTTTACTCAATAGGCAATTTTTAGATCACGACATCATTTTCTATTTTGAGACAACATTGAAAAAATTACAAGAAAAATTTAAGTAAAGTTTTGAATACTTTTTAAAATATTATGGAAAATGGAGCATTTGCTCCAATGGAGCAAATGCTCAATTTTCCATGATATTTTCAAATACATATTATTTCTAAGGCATCAAAAGGCGCTATCAAGGAGTTAAGGGTTAATTCACACAACAGCTACTTCATATCTTAAAGTCATCAGGTCTGTACTATACAAATAAATTTGTTAGATTTATATTACCCCGGCATCCAATTTACGTTACCTTGCACCCCCCCCAGGACAATTTTTCATGGGTGCCAAATTGTTCATTGGGACCCCCTGGATGGGAAACGAAGGTGTCCTCAAAAAAATTTTGGTTTGGGCTATGTGAAATTGCATGGTTTCTATGCCAACCGATAGCGAATTTGAGAAGGGGGGTCTGCCTATAAAACTACTCATATCTCAGCTGTTACTTATCCTAGACTACTAAACTTAATACCAAATTAAAGCTTAGACATATGCCTAATATCCCCTTGTTGCATATGGAAATTATCTAATTTGCATATTCATAAATATTTATGAAAACATTAAAAATGTGTTTCACGAATGGGGGTATACGTACAAGATCAATAATATATCAGCTGCTTTTAGTCGTAGAGTACTAAAATTTGTACTAAAATAAAGCTAAGACATAGGCCTTTCATTCCATGGTCAAATATGCAACATACCTTATTTGCATAATTTGCATATTCATGAATATTAATAAAAACGCTAAAAAATAAGGGAAAATCTTTACAAATATAAATAGGCTGATTTCATCCCAATATTGTCATTGTTGCATGTTTTAATATAATCAATGTTACAATTTGACAGGTCCAATCATCCAGTGGTCCTATATGAATATTATCTCATTTGAATATTCATGAAAATGCCTGAAAACTTAAAAAAAATGAGGGAAAATCACGTAAAAACTATAAGCCTAGGGGAGGGGTTAATGTACAATCTATCCTGCACTCCTAGGGCCTTTTAAATTCATGCCAAATTGTTCAGTGGGACAATCAGAATGTGAAATGGAGTTCTCCTCACAAGAAATTAGGTATGGGATACGTAAAAATGCATGGTTTCCATGGCAACCGCTTATATGGTTCTCGAGATTGGGGGGTAGGCCTACAAATTCAATCATATCTAGGGTTCTACTTATCCTAGAGCACTAAAATTGGTGTCAAATTAAAGCTTAGACACATGTCTTTCTTCTTGTGGCAGATTTGTGAATCATTTAATTTGTATATTTATGAATATTAATGAAAACCTACAAAAATGAAGTAAAATCATAAAAAAACAACATAAATGAACATATTTCAGCACAAAAACATCATCAAACCACCATTGTTGCCAGTTTTTATATCCTCAGTGATTCAATTTGATAAGTTCTTTCATCCAGTGGTCCTATATGAAAATTATCTCATGGTCCTATATGAAAATTATCTCATTTGCATATTCATGAATATTAATGAAATCTTAAAATGATGGAAAAAAGCATGGGTAAACTATAGTATGCAACAGGGGTAATAAGACCTAAATTGAACACATCAGACATTTTATTATGGGCATAAATTTGTCCAATAGGACCACTTAAATGTAAAAAAATATTGTCCTCAAAAATAAATGTTATTTGGGTTTTTGAAATTTCATGGTTTCCATGGCAACCCATTATGCCGACTGTAAAGATTGGGGGTATACATACAAAAAATACTCATATCTTAACAACATCTCATCCTAGATTACTAAACATGGTACCAAATTAATCCCTGGACATAGTAGTTTTATTTGGTAGTTAGATATGCAAATTATCTAATATCCATATTCATGAATATTAATGAAAACTTTAGATATGAGAGATAAAATCTCAGAAAAATTAGGGGGTGTATGTATAAAATTACCAATATCTCAGCAGCTATGCGTCCGAGTGTATCAAGCTTCGTGCCAAATCAATGCTTAGACATAGTACTTTTACCTTAAGTTCAGCTTTGAAAAATAGTTATCATAAATAATTATGAATTTTAATTAAAACAGAAGAAACAAATGAAAAATCGCGGAAAAATCAAGGGGTGCACTTACAAATCTAATAATATCTCAATTGCTAAGTGCCCTAGAGTACCAAAATTGGTTTTAAACTAATGCTAAGACAATAGTATGTTTAACAAATCATCAAATTTTAAAACGGTCATATTATAATATTTATGAATATTGATGAAACCATGAGCATTTTGAGAATAATATTTGAAAATGAAGGGGATATACCTACAAAATTACTCATATCTCAGCAGCTTATGGCCCTTACGTAGCAAACAAGGTGCCAACTTATTGCTATGATACAGCCCTTTATCTCAATGGTTATATTTGCCAGTTGTCGCATTTACATATTCATGAAAATTAATACAAACATTAGAATAAAGAGAAAAATCGCCGAAAATGAATGGGGTATACCTACAAAATAACCAATATCTTAGCTGCTAATTGGCCTAGAGTAGCAAACAATATACTTAATTTAAGTCTATGCATAGCAGATTTACCTAGTGGGAAGATATAAGAATTAACTAATTTGTTTAATATCAATATTAATAAAAAAAACTTTAAAAATACAAGTAAAAAATGTATACAAATTGATAGCAGTGTAGTTACAAAATTACTCATATCTCAGCTGTTATAAATTTTATACTTTTTTCTTTTACTCAATTTTACTTAGGATTATGCTGTTTGATATGGTACCAAGCTTGTTACTATTGGGCAATTGGAAGCCAATATATGAATCACTTTGTAGCTATACCCCCTTAATTTTCCTGTATTTTCTCTTAATCTCTCATGTTTTCATCAATATTCATGAGAATTTAAATTTGATGTGTTATAAATTGGATCATTTTGGTAAACATGTTGTGTCTATGCATTGACTTAAAATCAAGTTTGGCACTATTGGGCACTGAACTACTGAGATATGAGTAATTTTGGAAGTGCACCCCCTTGATTTTTGCCGCAATTTTTCTTTCATTTCTTCTGTTTACATTAAAAATCACGAATATTCATGATAAATATTTTTCATATTATACCTTATGGTAAAAGTACGATGTCTAAGCATTAAATTGGCACTAGCTTTGTTACACTGGAACACATGGTAGGTGAAATATTTGTCATTTTATATGTACACCCCTTAATTTTTCTAAGATTCTTTCTTTAATTACAAAACTTTTCATTAATATTCATGAATATGCAAATGAGATAATTTTCATATAGGACCACTGGATGAAAGAACTTATCAAATTGAATCACTGAGGATATAAAAACTGGCAACAATGGTGGTTTGATGGTGTTTTTGTGCTGAAATATGTTCATTTATGTTTTTTTTATGATTTTACTTCATTTTTGTAGGTTTTCATTAATATTCATAAATATGCAAATTAAATGATTTACAAATCTGACCACAAGAAGAAAGACATGTGTCTAAGCTTTAATTTGACACCAATTTTAGTGCTCTAGGATAAGTAGAACCCTAGATATGATTGAATTTGTAGGCCTATCCCCAATCTCGAGAATCATATAAGCGGTTGCCATGGAAACCATGCATTTTTACGTATCCCATACCTAATTTCTTGTGAGGAGAACTCCATTTCACATTTTGATTGTCCCACTGAACAATTTGGCATGAATTTAAAAGGCCCTAGGAGTGCAGGATAGATCGTACATTAACCCCTCCACTAGGCTTATAGTTTTTACGTGATTTTCCCTCATTTTTTTAAGTTTTCGGGCATTTTCATGAATATTCAAATGAGATAATATTCATATAGGACCACTTGATGATTGGACTTGTCAAATTGTAACATTGATTATATTAAAACATGCAACAATGACAATATTGGGATGAAATCAGCCTATTTATATTTGTAAAGATTTTCCCTTATTTTTTAGCGTTTTTATTAATATTCATGAATATGCAAATTATGCAAATAAGGTATGTTGCATATTTGACCATGGAATGAAAGGCCAATGTCTTAGCTTTATTTTAGTACAAATTTTAGTACTCTACGACTAAAAGCAGCTGATATATTATTGATCTTGTACGTATACCCCCATTCGTGAAACACATTTTTAATGTTTTCATAAATATTTATGAATATGCAAATTAGATAATTTCCATATGCAACAAGGGGATATTAGGCATATGTCTAAGCTTTAATTTGGTATTAAGTTTAGTAGTCTAGGATAAGTAACAGCTGAGATATGAGTAGTTTTATAGGCAGACCCCCCTTCTCAAATTCGCTTTGGGTTGGCATAGAAACCATGCAATTTCACATAGCCCAAACCAAAATTTTTTTGAGGACACCTTCGTTTCCCATCCAGGGGGTCCCAATGAACAATTTGGCACCCATGAAAAATTGTCCTGGGGGGGGTGCAAGGTAACCTAAATTGGATGCCGGGGTATATGGCCTCATTAACAAATAATAAATGTTTAATTTTTAGATATTTCACTTGAATTTTACTACCACTTCCTTGTGCAAATATTATTAATATATAGAATTATATTTCTGTTGATATTTATTTTTTGTATTTTCCTGTCATTTACGAGTCTCTTCAGGTATTTAACTTTCCCCGATAGTGGCGACTTTGCCATCTGCAGACTACCTTTGCAAAGAATTTGGATCCATTTTTGCACCACATGGTTTGGATGGTTTGAGAACTGCATTCATGTTCCTATATGTTCATGTTTATCTAAGCCAACAGCACAGTCCCCATGAGCGGATCCAGAGAGCTTTGTCAGAGGGAACTTTGAGAAATCAGGAACTTTTACGGGTTTTTTTTTGTTTTGTTTTTTAGTTTGATGAGGAAGGAAGGATCCAAATATCACAATTAGTGGGCCATCAAGGGCCAGCCAGCGAAACACCATTTAAATGGCATTTCCCTGGCGGGCAGATGATGGCCCAACATTGAATGCTGGATTGGTAGCTTTGTGATTTTAAGGGGATCCGGACCAGTATTGCTAAGGAACCCTATATTTTTGTAATTTTCCAGGGGAGGTCTGGACCCCTGTCCCCCCACCCCCTCTGGGTCCGCACATGGACCCTGATGAGTTGTCACATTTATATGTATTTGCCAACATTTTCCCATCATTATCAAGAAAGGGTTAAAATGGTCTGTTATTTTCGATGCATTTTTAATGAACATTGCATTCCTGATTTATAATCAAGCGAAAATGCACAACCATATCAAAGTTACATTCTCTAAACAGCAATACATATAATATCTTAGCTATAGGTCATTCAGTACTAGAACTCATTTAGAAGTATTTTACATTTCATTAAGGCAAATTAATTAAGAATTAATGAAAATTTGAGAAATTAAGGCAAGACAACACAAATCATGTCAAAACTGAAACTGTTCATGACAAAACTGAAACTGTTCATGAAAAAACTGAAACTGTTCATGACAAAACTGTTCATGACAAAACTGTTCATGACAAAACTGTTCATGACAAAACTGAAACTGTTCATGACAAAACTGCACCAGAACTATCAAATGTCTGACCGCAGAATTAGTCAAAACTTCACTCTTGTCCAACTGAACCTAATTTTATCCTTTATGAAAGCACAGTGACTGTAGATCCAGATCACCTGGCTTCTGATAGAGCCATCTGATCAGCTGACACAGTGTTCTGATTGGAAATGCATGCTATATACAACTTAAATGCTGCATGTTAACAGCAAGGATAAAAATTGGGGAGGAGTGTAGAAAATAAAAATATTCAGCATTACAAGGGTTAATATGGTATGGGTGCATTAAGAGATGACAGATGATAATATGAACATAAAATATAAATTGTTTAATGTAATCAAAATGACACGCAGAACACTTTATGTATGCAATCAAACACCACCTTGTTAAGAATGCATTTCCACCCTCAATTATGAAGCCTAAGCATATCCTTTTTGTGGCACATAGGCAAACAATGCAAACCCATGATATTACATATACAGAAGTTAAACACAACTATAAATATCTGCTGTACAATCTGCTAGTCCATTTAAAACATCTCTGTAGCCAACTTTCAAGGATTCTATACAATTAATTCATGCCTTTTGAAATATGTCCTATGTGCAGGGGGTGGGAGTGGGGGCTGAATACCCTTTACATGAGAAGCCAATCTTGACATTTTTACAAATATTACATGTAGTAGTAAAATGGAGGGTAGTATAACATTGTGAACTTTTTAAATAAAGCAGTCACATTTTGGATACTCCTATAAAATAAATATGAGATGCTAGAGGTGGTAACTGGTAACAGCACACTGTTAGCGCAGACTTTGATTATACACCTAGATTCAACTATAATATAATTGTTTTCCTTTTCTGTTTTGCACAGAAACTTCTGATTAAATTGTTGCAGCGAGTCAAGATATATTCAAATCTTGAAGACATGGTCAGTCTCCGAGTTTATGTCATTACTACCCAGCACTTACTAACATAAGATGGGAATCGAGATAGATACTTATTTCACCGAGCAAACATTGAGTACCACAAAGGTACTAAAAACATATTTTCTTTGAGTCTGTCTTTACTTTTTGCATGCTGGGTTAAAACTAATTGGGCTACGCCCACCTCGCGGTTTAAACGAGAAAGCCTCGGAAAACCATCCTTTATCTATTACTAAATGTGCATGTTTTTTATTGGCTGCTGAAATTTTTCAAAATCAAACTTTCAACAAAAAAAATCTTTCAAGAATATCTAGATCAGGCCTGAAATGTTTGGCCTGGTCTGGGTATAATTTTGTTTGATTTGATTCTTTACGTCCCATCAACAATCTTTCAGTTAAACAGAGACGGGTCTTCCTGGGTTGAACCAGTACTAAGCTAGGATAAATGTGTCTTGCTCAAGGACCACAACTCAGTGACGCCGGTGAGGCTGTCTGGGTATAAAAACTGTTTGCTAGGGCTATCTTCAAATGATCAAAGTTGCCACCAGCAGGGAAATAGTTAAAGAGAATTTAATATATAAATAATTGCAAGAGATGTAAAATTACAGAAAACGTAATTTGATTTTATTTCATTTTCCGAATGTGTGAGAGGTGTAATAAAACAACTTTATTATGGAAGATGAGATATCACAAACAAAATGTGCTGTATCACAAGAAAACACACTGTAAATTCGAAAATTTTTGCAAAGGTTTTAATTTCGCGAAACTTCGCATATGCATGCGAAGTTTCGTGAAAATAAAACACTCGCGAAATGGCGAAATCACTGTCGTTTACTGATGTAGGTAAATCAGGTCCTAGTCGCGAATTTTTAACGCCACAAATATGTCTTATAACGCTATTCACGAAAATAAGATTCTAACGAAAATTTCGGAATTGACAGTATTTTCAGGATTTGCAATGAGGTAGGACTGCCTTACCCAGCTAACGGCCCTGTCACACTATAACATTTTAGCCAACTTATGCTGACATATAAAAAAATTATCCAGTACGCTGACATATGCACTGAAGTAAAATTATACAGAGCAGCAGTTGATGGTGTAATCATCACAAATAGTCACCTGCAAATTGCTACTTCCAACGGTTTAGGAGATGCATTTACAAGAAAATACATGATATTACCTTGACCTTAGGGTCAAGGTCACACAAAATGCTGCCCAGTACCGTCCACATCATATGACCTATCCACCTTCAAAGTTAAAAGTTGTTAATTAAGTGCAATGGTCTAGGAGGAGATACATTTACAAGAAAGTACATTATTTGACCTTGACCTTATGATCAAGGTCACACAAAATGTTGCCCAATACCCTCCACATCATGTGATCTATGCATCTGTAAAGTTTGAAGTTGCTAAGTCCAATGGTATAGGAGAAGATACAATTACAAGAAACGAAATAAATGTACCATATTTTTCTTATGAAAATTCAGAGAACATATACAAGTGTATAACACTCCATATGACCAGTGTATCTCTATGAGGAACTATTGCACAATGATATATATAGTCCAACTTATGCCATGGTTTGTGTGCTTGGTGCGAATTTTGACGATTACGTGGCATATCAGATATGAATAATGGGGGAGCTTTTGTCAACCCAAAGTCATTATGAAAGAACAAATTAATATGCTACCAAAAGTCCTTGGATGGTTGTGAACCTCTGCACCTCATAAACAAGAATGGCGTCCAACCGGCTGTGAAGTATTAGGACCTTGGTATGTAACCTTGTGAGTAACTTGCATGAACTTATGCATAACTGACATGCTGTGTGCATTTAACTAAATTACGCCTAATTTATGTATAAGCAATACGTTGGCATATGCTGAAAATTTTATGCATGCACAAAATTTTGTGATGCAACGTATACTACCACATTGTAGCGTGCTCTAAGTTTGTTTAAAACTTATCTCTAACTTAACTAATTAAAAGTGCAGAGAATAGCTCAGTTCTTGACACTGCTGGGCGGTTTAAACAAAATTTTTGAGGGTAAAATTGTAAATATTTTCTTACCCATCAGTTTCAACATATGTTTTGGGTGCTCAAAAGAACCGACTTATTGAGACGGTTCTTTTGAGTACCCACAACATATGTATTGGTTGAGAAATAAGAAAGTTATTTTTTGGTACGCACTCTTAACTTAAAAAGCCTGCTATAGTCATATAATTAACTTCTAATCATAAAATATGTGCGGGACAGAACGCCCTGACAATAAAGCAAAGTAACAGTGACAAACTAAAATCAAACCGACAGATCTGAGAAGTTATCATAATTTTCCGAAACACTGATTTTTACAATCAAATAATAAATATTAAATTATGATAAATGGAGTTTGGGCAATTTGTAACACCTAAGAAGACAGATCTGATATTTTTCCCATAAAAGGTTAAATCTAAATGAAAGTAAAAATCATCATGTTTTATGAATTTCATGAAAAAAGGTGTCAAAAAGTTTTATTAATTAAATATGGCTGCAATGGGCCCATTTGTGTGAAATCTTGGGTACATCTGATTTAAGACCTAACTTCAACCTGGGTGGTCATGGTCGGGTAAAATCCCTCGCCCTACAAGGCTGCATAATGTAGCAGACTGAGCTATATAATTGACTGATCATAATTTACCATTCACTGATTCAAGTACAAATATTTACATTTCCTGGAAGCTTAAGTGAATCTTTAGATTTTCGAAAATCTTCAAAATCTGATGATCTACAGAAATAACTAAGACCTTGTAACTTAAGCTCACTTGCATGTGCATTATAGGCTTCAAGCATGGCTGCTACACCTGCTTTAAACATGCAAAACAGGCCTGTGTTTGTTTCATTGGCTGTCCTTAGTCTTCATGTTGGCTGTTCCATTTTACACTCTGACAAAACTTAATATGATCAAATATTATTGTATCCTAAATTATAAATAATTTCTATATTAGATAAATGTAATAACAAGAGGGTCCTGGAGCCCTGGATCGCTCACCTGAATCCTGGCTCATTTGGGTAACTTGCCCCTGCGAAATTTTGTTCTACAAATTGGAGGTGTTCTAGAACTGTTCTAGAACATTTAGAACTGTTCTAGAACTGTTCTAAACAGGTAAATATGTTTGTTCTAGAACTCTCGTTCTACAACTCTTCTAGAACATTGTTATAGAACAAATCAAACACATTCTAGAACTGATTTCCATTCTATAAGTGTTCTTGAAATAATCTAGAACATTTTTAGAACAAATAAAGAACCAGTAAGTTCTACAAATGTTCTAATAATATTCTAGAACATTTTTAGAACAAATCAAGAACAAAAACAGTTGACAGAAACTTTAAAAAAAAATGATATTCAAATTAAGTTCTAGAACATTTGTCTTACTTTTTAAAACTAGTTAATTCTACAAATATACTAATAAATTCTAGAACATTTTTGGAACTTCTCAAGAGCAGAAAGCATCAGGTAGCTCAGTGGTTGGGCACTTGCCTCTGGTGTTAGAGGTCCCAGGTTCAATCCCTGCTTGTGGTGAGGAAACTTTCTGTGTCCGAACACGCTTTCTCTGGTGTGACATTTGCAGGGATGACACTAGATAAGTGCATGGTCCTTTGGATCGGGGTGTTAACTGGATGTCCCCTTTGCAGGGAAGGTCACCCCTTGTGCAGGTTAAAGAACCCTACGGTAATTTAGATATGGTTAATTACTTGTAGGCTTTCATCCTGCAACCTGGAGTGTACAAAGTACACTTGCCGGTAATACTCCCAGGCGAGGGTCTGGCAGTATATAGAGAAAGAAAGAAAAAAAGGGCAAAATAAGTAAAAGAAAATTCAAATTAAGTTCTAGAACTTATTTAGTACTTTTATAGAACCAGCAAGTTCTAGAAATGTTCTAAAAAGTTCTAGAACATTTTTAGAACATTTAAAGAGGAAACATGTCATAACCAGATGGATGATGTGAAAAACATGGCTGCCAGAAATGGAGGGAAAATGTGGAGGCTCTTCAAAACATTTGTTTGTGACTTTCTAGATGGCAAACATGACAGAAGTATTGCCTGAGACAGTGAGTAGACCTGAGAAACAGTTTCTCTAAGGTTTTTAATGTTGATTTATGGTGGGGTTGTTGTTTGTAAGTCTTTTTAGCAAATGTAAGACAATGTTTTGAAATGGGTGGGGTAATACAGGGTGGCATGTTACCACAATGAGAAGATGATCATGGCATAATTACTTTAAACAGAGGTTGAGCAGTTAACATCCAATAAGTTTTCAAAAAAAAACAATGTTACAGTTTAACAATGAATGTTATTTATTTTTCAATTCACTGATGATTCGGGAGAAATATTTACTGAACCAGCAAGTTCTACAAAAGTTAAAAAATGTTCTAGAACATTTTTAGAACAGTTCTAGAACAAGCATGTCATTATCATTAATTTAACCAGATGGATGTTGGGAAAAACATGGCTGCCAGAATTGGAGGGATTATGAAGGCTCCCCAAAAAGCACTTGTGTGGCAGTTTCCAGATAGCAAATTTGACAGTATTATAGTCTGGGACAGTGAGTAGGCTTGAGACACAATTTCTTAAGTTTTAATGTTAATTGTTGCTGTAGTTGCTGTTTTTCCAAGGTCAAATGCATGACAATGTTTTGAAATGGGTCGGGTAACAGGGTGGCAATAACTAACAACATTAAGGCCAACTTAGGGCCCCTATAATAATTCTCCTCCAGTTGCTGTTTATTTATTTATTGTGTCACCTGCATTTTGGGATTAATTGGGGTTTAAACCAAAGTCAACAGTTTTCCAGATATATAAAGGTAGCATTCTATGGAATCTTACTTCCAAACCCTATATAGGACATTTTTGGGAAGGTGGTCTACAACTGTTTTAGAAAAGTTCAGTTGTATTAGAATATTTGCAGAACAAACCACTAGAACATTCCTAAAATTGTTCTTAAACTATTCTAAAATGCTCTAAAATAATTCAGGGGCATTAATAGAATGTTTTTATGACATGATTTTTGAAGAGTTGTTCTACAGTTTTTCCAGAAAATTTCTAAAGGTTAGTTCTGGATCAGTTCTAGAAGAAGCCAAGGTTATTCTAAAACAGTTCTAGAACAAACCATTAGAACATTTCTGGAATTGTTCTGGAACCATTCTAAAAATATTCTAGAATGATTCAGACATTTATAGAACGTTAAATGAGACATTTTAGGGGTGTTCTACAATTGTTCCAGAAAAATTCTAAAGGTTTGTTCTAGATCAGTTCTAGAACAATCCAAGGTTAATTCTAGAACAGTTCTAGAACAAATCATTAGAACATTTCTGGAAAAGTTCTGGAACCATTCTACAGATGTTCTAGAACTATTCAGAGACATTTATAGAACGTTAAATGGGACATTTTTTAGGGGTGTTCTACAATTGTTCCAGAAAAATTCTAAAGGTTTGTTCTAGAACAAACCAAGTTAAGTTCTAGAACAGTTCTAGAACAAACCATTAGAACATTTATAGAATAGTTCTGGAACCATTCTACAGATGTTCTAGAACTATTCTGAGACATTTATAGAACGTTAAATGGGACATTTTATGAGGGGTGTTCTACAATTGTTCCATAAAAGTTCTCAAGATTTGTTCTGGAACTGTTCTAGAACAAACTTGATTTGTTCTATAACTGTTTTAGGAAAAACTTTTAGAAAATTCTGAAACTTTTCTAGAATAAATATTTTCACCTTGGCTAGAACATTTGTATAACAAAAAATTGTCCCATTTAACGTTCTACATCTGTCCCATAAACGTTCTAGAACATATCTAGAACAGTTCTAGAACATAGTTTTAGAAAATTCTAGAACTTTTCTAGAATGGTTCTGGACCATTTCGCAGGGGCGTGGTTAAGGAAATGTCTTTTAAGATATTTCTATTTTTAGCTCTGGTGGACATTTTGTTCAGTGAAGCAGAATGGTTTGTGCAATTTGGTAGAGGGCATTATGTGGAACATTTCTGTGAAATTATTTTAAATTTTGGCCAGTGGTTAAGGAGATGTTGTTTAAAGGAATTTCTATTTTTAGCTCTGGTGGCCATTTTGTTCAGTGGAGTGGAAAAGTTTGTGCTATTTTGGTAGAGGGCATTATGAGGAACATTTGTGTGAAATTATTTTGAATTTGGGCTAGTGGTTTAAAGGAGATGTCGTTTAAAGAAATTTCTATCTTTATAGCTCTGGCAGCCAATGCGAAATCATTTTAAATTTGGACCAGTGGTTTAAAAAATTCTTAGAAAATTCTATTTTTAGCTCTGGCTGCCATTTTGTTCAGCGGAGCAGAACGGTTTGTGCAAATTAACATTTTCAACAATTCTTTCAGGAATAATACATTCAGTGTCAAACAGTTTGGACCAAGCTCGGGCGGGACGTGACTATGATATGTGTCCAAGCCATTTGCAAAGTTTATGATTTGCATAATTAAGTCAGCCGATCAGAATTCTACAATGTTTTTAAAAGACAATACATCATGGAATCACTCAGGCGCTAGGAAAATGCATTTTGGCACTTTTATAGCTTTACACTGAATTTACAAATCTGACATCTTTTCAGTGCAAAGTCATTATTGTAGTATCAACATTCCTTTCTGCATATTATATTTTGTTTCACCGAAAAGTTGTGCAGCATTTGTTTTATTGATATTTATCTTGAAATATTAACAAAAAATCCCAACTCTGAAAAAAAACTTACAAGCTTGGTTGTAATGTTTTAGCACTTTCCATGGCTTAAGTTAACATTAACATCTACCTATCTTATATATACTGACAGACTTTAAAAATGTGACACTTGGAAAGCAACTTTGATTTATGTCTCGAAAAAGAGGCAAAACGATTATTTTGACTGCATGTTTTAGAGTGTTCATTTGTAAGTAACACACAAAATACTTGTCCCATTAAAATGAATTTAGCGCATTGAAAATGTAAATGTTTGAGATAGGGTAAACTATTTTGTGTGACAAAAAGGTATCAGTAAAAGATTCAAAACATGAGAAGCATCAAATTTGTGTCACTCTCATACTGATTGGAAGGTCTGTGATACAGCTTATTTAAAGTGCATATGCCTGTACCCTTTCATTTGATGACTTAAAATCTCGTCTACTTAAGAAATGTTTCAGTGACTTATTTCATATGAAGCATTATCACATATTTAAGACACTTTTTGCCGTGATAACCGAAAGTCTGCATATGCGATAAGCTCTTTCTGCCAACTGGTTATCAGCCTGCCGTGATGATAACCGGAAGTCATGTATTTTGAACGGAGAGAGGTTATCATGCCCGGCACGTAACGTTCATTTGATGACGTCAGATGTAAACAAGTGGCGTGACGTAACGCCAAATTTACGCCATTCCTCTGTTTTACTTACTTTTTTTTTAACGTCAAACGCGTTGAAATAGTGAAATGGAATATGTGATAAACAGATTATAACATGGGGTTTTGGTCATCGCCCTCAGTATCAACCCTCGACCATTATCAGCCCTCGAGCTAAAGCTCTTGGGCTGATAATGGGGTCTCGGGTTGATACTTCGGGCGATAACCAAAACGCCATGAGATAATCTCTAAGTATAATACATCGTTGAATTTAGTTGTACAATTAAAACTTAAGGCCAACTCATGATGGCATCACCAAAGCAAAGGAAGTGTAAATTCAACTGTCTTTTGAAAGATATAAAGGGAAGTTTGTGTTGCATTTTTAAAGTCCATCAATATATATAAACATGGTTGCAGAACCTCATTTTGAGGGAGAATGCCTATATAATCTATAGCAGATGCTTATCAGCAAAGGGGTTTCTCCCTAGGACTCTGTGCAATTTATTGGGACAAAAGTTACACAAAACCCTATCAGGGAAACACAATGTATAATTGAAAGTTTACATTTAAAACTTTCTTCCAGTCAAACCCAGGCATGACCCATTCCGTACCCACTGCATTCATTCAGTGATGATTGCAGTGGGTACGGAATGGGTCACGCCTTGGTTATCGAGGATGTCCTTGCATGTCATCTCATGATTCAAGCTTCATGAAAAGGGGGTTTTCAGTTACAGAGCAGACACAACCATATCACAAAATCTACAGCAGACTACCATTTTCAATTTCAAAGAGCGATTAATGTTTTCCAAGAATTCTCAAAGTGTCAAACTGAGAGTTTGCATCCAAATTCAGGCCCGGAGATTTGTAAGGCCTGACCTGGGTCCAAACTGTTTGCATAAAAGCCCTGTTACATTAACTGGGGCAGGCACTTTTCACTCAAACTTTTCGCCAGACATAGCTCAAATAGACTCCCGTTCACAATGGCTACCCTGCTCAAATAACATCAGTCTCCGCAGGATGTCTGCTCCCCAAAATTCTTCAATCTCAAATATCTTTTCCTAATGAAAAGCTCATCAGCAGGCCTTCAGATAAGAGTGTGTACCAGAAAATTATTTTTCTTATTTCTCAACCAAAACATATGTTATGGTACTCTATAGAACCGTCACATTGAGACGGTTCTTTTGAGCACCCAAAAGATATGTTTAAACTGATGGGTAAGAACATAATCACAATTTTACGCTAAAAAATTGCTTAACTGGCCCTCAGTGAATCAGATTTAACTCTTTGCTTGCTGAAAAATTTTACATTCTCTTTGGTCATGTGCTGATTTTTTTTCTTCAAAATTTACTTTTTCAAAACATTATTGCCAGTCCTCAAAAAGGTCAATTAGCTTTCATGACCCTTTTTTTTTAAAACTTAATTGGGGAGTGACAGCATGATATCTGAAAGAAGATTGAACAGGTCTGAAAATAACTGTACCAGGTTGTGACAGAAAAAGCTGAAGCTTGACAAAATGCTGAATCTCATATTTTCTTTCTTCCCAGGAACTGATTTGTCCTGAAAAATCAGCTGTCAAACCTAATAAGGTAATTGTTGCATTTATAGTAATTATTACTGGTTGGCTGTCACTGGAGTCCTTAACTTTAGGGTCAAAATGACCATTAATCCTGGTCAATCCACATTGATTTTTCTGCTGCTGCACTCAATAGGTTAATGCATGACAATTGTCTTTTATGTACTTAGGTGGCCTATGCAAACAGTATGGACCCAGATAAGACTGTTCTCTTTACACCAAATTATGTCCAAATCAGCCAGTGGTTTGCTGACATGTTTTCCCTGGAAGAAATTGGCCAAGGACCATTTGTGTGCAAAATTATTTTCAAATTTGGCTTGCGGGTTTTGACTAAAAGATTTTTAATTTTTTTTTGCTTTCTGATACCATGTCAACCAGAATTCTACATGGAATCAAGTTTTCTGAACAAAATTTAAAGGGAACCATGGCATCCAATAACATTTCAATGAAGTTATGAGCAAATGGGATCAATTTAATCCTGTTCCGTAAACTTGGCCAGGGTCAACCTGGAATCATCACTAGAATTCTCTCACTTTGCAGGGCCTTAAGCTTCATACGCAATTGATTTAAACTAAGGCCAGAATTTTTTTATTAGTTGATTTACGAACCCTCCTACTGTAATTTTTCGGAAAGTAGGAAAAAAATAAAATTTAATTTCTAAAAAAAAATTTTTATTTTATCCGCCGACTCTAAAATATTATTTGTTTTGTTGAAAAAAATAGTATACTTTTGAGGTTCTGTCTATGTATTTTTGAGAGTGACACTGTAAAAAGTGATTGTCCTGTTCAGGTTTTTAGGAAAATGATAAAATATTCAAAGATTTAATACAGACTGTTGGTTTACCATACTAGTTTTACTGTTTTTCTGGATATTTTAATAAAAAAAATAAAAATAAAAAAAAGTTCTGAAAATGAAAAAAAAACAAAAACTCAGAGCTATTCTTTTTATTTTTTTTCGTCCCCCTTACCCTAAATCTGAAAAAAATTTCCCGTAAATCAACTAATAAAAAAAATCTGGCCTAATAGTCCACTAAGTCCACAGGCCACCTTTTGACTTATAAGGCAATTTTTGTTTTGTTTCAATCTTCTCATTCATGAACAAACTTTTTAGCCTTTATAACCAAAAGTAACTTTACAATAATTGCTTTCAACGGAAATAAATTGTTTGCTCATTTTCGTATCAAATGTAATCGGAAGAAAGGACCAATTTAAAAGTTTACTATTGTTTTAATTCAAAGGGAGATAATTTCAATGTGAAGCAACTTTAAGATACTGCCAATTACTAACCATCCATCAAAGACAAAATGTCTGACAGTATTTTTTATGGGCAATCGATGGTCCTTAAAATGGCGCGTTTGAATTGGAGGTGTACCAAAGATTTTGTGAGAAAATGCTAATTTTGTGTTTTATTATGAAAGCACAGATAACTTGAAAGAAGGTTAACTTGCATAAGTAGTTCTTCATGAATTATGGTAGGTCGGTGGAGTGCTGCAAACTCATTGACATATTTTATTGGTTTCAATTCGTAACGAGTATAGATATATTCGATACTGAAAGTGTAAAGTTACTTTTGGTTTTAAGTATATGTCTGCTAATACTACAATTTATGACCTTTCAAGGATCGAGTCTCTTGCTGTTATTAAAGTCAGTTATGGATCAGAAAATCATGGCATTTAATCCCTGATATGGGCAATAACTGATCTAGGAGTGCTTAAGGAGATTATACACGGGCATTAAACTAATATTTGTCCGGCCTAATGTCCAGCGTGAAGGACACTTGACATCATGATAGGACACTAGAGGCTTTAGTCGCCTCTGATCGTGTTTGACCACCTTATCAAAGTCGATGCATAATTAAACAATTTAGCAACAAAGTTTCAAGTGTGGCACGAAAGCCGTGGACATGTCAGATAAAATAAACCTTTAAAGTGAGACCAAAAACTTGCAGTAGACAAGGTTTCCAAATTGTGTTATGAGCCAGTGCATGAGATTTCCAACAATGTGGTATGTGCAACCAGCAAAGCCTCAGATCAGCCTGAGTCTGATCAAAGCCTTTGCTAGTTGCTTGAGTATTTTATGATTGTTAAGCTACTGACTGAACACCATATGGAAATTCTAAGCTTAAAAGGAGGCTGAAGGCCGAGTCTACACATGTCAAAATGCCACATTGTTGGAAATCTCATGCCACAGCTCTTATTTCTTTTAGTGTGTAGCATAGGCTCAGGATCTCCCATGAGCACCCATGAGGTTGTAGGGTAAGCCAAAGAAAATATGGAAGAATGTTGTGAGGAATGACCGAGTGCAGCTTTAGGCCAGAATTCTTTTATTGTTTTACGGGAAAAAAAATCAGATTAAGGGTCGAGAGGACGAAAAATAAAAAAAAGCTCTGAAAATGACCAGTTGACTGGTCATTAACAGTTTGTTTGTTTTTTTCAGAGCTTTTTTTTATATATCTCCAGAAAAAAACAGTAAAACTCGTAAGGTAAACACCAACAGTCTGTATTAAATCTTTAAATATATTTCTTCATTTTTCTAAAAATCTGGACAGGACATTCACTTTTAATAGTGTCACTCTCAAAAATACACAGACAGAACCTCAAAAATATATTATTATTTTTTCAACGAAACAAAATAATAATTAGAGTCGGTGGATAAAAAAAAAAAAATTGAAATTAAATTTTATTTTGTCTTTACTTTCTGCAAAATTACAGTTGGAGGGTTTGTAAATCAACTAATAAAAAAATTCTGGCCTAATGGTATGGATTCTACAGACCCTCAAAACCGCTCTGAGAGGAGAGTGCATCTTTGCAGGAAGACCTTCTGACAGGCCCTTTGGACCACATGATTTGTGTGTGACTCTCTAGGGTTGTGGGGGTGGGGATTAATTCTTGTCCGTATAAAATCAATATGGTTGATGGATAATGGATACATGACTATAGAGGGACCATAATTAAAAGTTTCCTTTGTCAAATATTCAAATATTTTCTTGCTGCATTTAATAACAGACTGAAGAAAGATCTAAAACCTTGTTTATCTGATCCTGTTCATTGTATCTGCAGATGGCTGCATTATAATAAAGTCTACAGGCTGTCCACTGCTAACCTACACAACAAATAAGGTCATGGCAGCAACAATTGATCCCTGGTCTGATAGCAACATGGTAGATTAGGTTCAATAAAAAGAATTAAGATGTGATTGATTTGATCAGAAGGCTGATTCCATGAATCAACAATCATGCTGGGTACATATGGGGGACAAACACACAGGTTTAGATGAATAATTTTGTTCAGCATACAATTGTAAATCATTTCTAACATATGTTTTGTGTACCTACAACATATGTTTCGGTTGAGAAATAAGAAAATTATTTTTTGTTACACACTCTTACAACGTATTATAAATGCATGATACATGACATCATGAAATATTGAATTCTCATCTCCTGTCTGCCCCATGTGCGGATCCAGAAAGTTTTTTCAGAGGGGGTCAAACTTTGACAAAAAATTTTTTTTGTTTTTTTTTTTCTTTTCTTTTTTTTTTGTAGTCCACGAGTGGATCCAACTACAACTAAAATCGGGCCATCATCGGCCCGCCAGCGAAACGCCATTGATATGGCGGACCACCTGTCCCCTCCCCCCCCTCTGGATCCAAGCATGTGCCCATGATGATAGTAAAAAGTTTACAATTTAGTTCTTTTACCTTGAAGAGAAAGCTTTGAATTTTATTTCACAACTTCTCTGAACAGCTTCACCAAATCACAGCAAGATAGGATAACCTTTTATTACCCAATCCAACCAGCCACAAATGACTTTCTCTGCAGTTAGTAATTATGTTGTTTTGTGATATTTTAAGAGATTTTAACAAGCTGTCTAAACTGAGGACACATGGGGCGAATCTCATCACCCCTCAGATGCTGATCCTCATGCAGCCATTGACAGGTTGTGAAAAATCTCAGGTGAAGCAGAATATCAAATAAGTCCAGCTAAGCTAAAATATTTTTTGTAAAATTGTAACTATTTTCTAACACATCAGTTTAAAGTTTATGGGTGCTTAATAAAGAACTGTCTTATCGAGACGGTTCTTTTGAGCACCCAAAAAATATGTTTCGGTTGAGAAATGTTACAAAATAATTTTCAATTACATGCTTTTATCTGGATGCTGCAGGTCAAGGTGAAGCAGCCGGTGTCCTATTTACCCAAAAAATATTAAAACACATCGAAGTCCCAAGTTGGGTAAAATGGATAGAGCGAGACAAGGCTAGAAAGCAGGAGACTTAAATACTCTGTTTAGACAAGATCGTACCAGCCTGTCAAGGTCCGATATAACTTATACCGGTATAAGGTACGTAGATCAGTATAAATGTATGTTCTAAAATTTAGATTGGGTTAAATGACTCAATTTTTTCTATTGTACCCGGCTTCTTTCATTTAATTTTTTTAAATCCCAGCATTTCTTCTGGTTTTTCCAAAATTCATCTTGTATGGTTGTGTCCATCGAAATCCTTATTAATGTCAGGACCTAAATTCCTCTATTTTGGCCCCTATTTTCCTTCGAAACGGATGACAGAATTGCTGCCTTGTATAAATGCTCAGTATATAATACTGAAATAGCGTGCGGAAGCATCATGTGTTGACCTTCACTTTCTGCTAAATTACGGACTGCCTAAAAATTACCTTGGACTGATACAAAGTGTTTAGACAGAGAATTTATACAGCACCAGGATCAGAACAAGACTTGGATCGGTCCTGGTCCTAGATGTTGAGGTGATCCAGGTTGTACTGGTACTGGTTCTGTCCAAGTGTTTAGATGAACAAATTTGTTTCGCACCAAAACCTTGGAACGGTCCTGGATCGGAACAAATGAATCGTCTAAACAGGGTATAAGGCAAACGTGACAGGAAATGATTGCCTTGGATGCCAGGCCAGATTTTTTTTATGTCAAAAACTTTGCCTTCTGACAATAAGCAATTTATTCTGTGGTTGTCATGGAAATTAAAAACTAAATAAAGTAGACATACGGTGTAAAAATAGTATGTACACTAGTCATGACTACTTAATATCAACTTTAATAATAGACTGTCAGCCAATTGGCAAAGTTAAACCAGTAATTCAAAACGAAGAAAGATTTTATCATCAACTGTTAGCCACGAACCCTAAAAAAATATAACCACAACTCTCATGTGCCATTTTTTGGTAGTTCCAAGAGCAAAATGGGGTTTGTGAACAGGTCTTAACCCTTAAAGCGCCAATCACGACTGCAGCAGACGACAAATTTTACAACACCTTTCCCAATTTTCGACAAAAATAAGGTATGATATTACATGAGAATCATCTGCCAGCAGACGATTCTCATGAAATATCATGCCTTATTTGTTATTTTTGAAAAAGTGGCAAAATTTGCAATCATTGTCTGCTGCAAATTATTGGTGGCGCTTTAAGGGTTAAAACAAATCAAATCAAATCAAAACAGAAGCCCAATTGACGCTCACTGTAGAAAGCCTCAGAATTGCAATCTGAAAATCCTGCTAAGCTAGCTTGCTACCTGAACAATAATTAAGTTACATGCTAAAATGCATTTCTGTTTGAATGCCTATCAAATTTAGCTATCAACCACTTTCAATCATTTGAAATTATCTTCAGTGAAAGTTTGCGGCAAGGTGCGCTTTTAAGATTTTCTGATATTCTTATCATGATAGTTCTATAATGAAAGGAATGCTTCATGCTGCACATATTTTATGAGCTTCTGGTGTCTCTAGATATCAAAGAAATCCCTGGTTTGAAAGGAAATTTTGCAAGTGCCCACATCAATTCTGAAATCAGCCCTGCCATGAAATAGAAAAGTGATCTTGCATCAAATGAAGCAATGACTGCACAGTGTTTATCTGCACTGGTTACACTCTATAAGCAGTAAAGCTCCAGCATAAATGTCTCGTATCTCAGCCATTAACCCATTACTCCATAATAATTTATCCATTGACAATCCCAATACGATGCACTCCTTCCCACCTTCAACTCTTACACAAAGTTTGAAGAAAATTGGTCAAAAATGTTCAAGATAAAGAGCAGAAACAGCTGAAGCAGACAGACAAACAGACAGATGGATGGACAGACTCCAACGCAAATTTTGAATGGAGGGTATAACATAATACCTCACATTTTTAAGTGGTGGGGTACACAGACAGAGATGACTATCAAATCTTTATGACAATGGTTGTTATAAATGAGCCCATCATATGTAAATGGTGTAAGTATTATCATCTAAAATATCATAAAAATCATCAATAAATGCTTATTTGAAATCAATACAGTTTTAACATCCTGGGGCAATTATCAACCAGCAGGTGTAAAGTTAAAGAGGAATAGACTACAGTAAAACCTGTCTAAAAAGGCCACTTCCAAAAAGACCAAAACTTGGGTTTCAAGACCAATTATCGCTTAATGCAGGTCGAAAGTATTGCAGAATGCTCCCCTTGGAGCATTCTGCAATACTTTTGACCTTCATTAAGCTACAATTTGTCATTAAGATCTTTGTTTTGTCTATTTTTGAGTGGCCACTTAGGACAGGTTTTACTGCGCATTCACAAGTGATTTTTTATGCTTTCCTACTTTGAGGCCAATTTTTTAACCCCAAATTCCAGAACACGACGACTGGATCATTACCAATAAGATGAACTTTATGTGTGTTTTAAAAAACTGTATTCAGCAAGCTCCTGTTTAAAGCAATTAAACTTGACACTGTGACTGCCTGATATTGTTAATCTATCTATTTTTTTTCTTTAAGAAATTGGCAACTCTTATTTTTCAATCAGGGTTATGATGACCAATTTGGCCCCTTTCAGGTTAAATATCCCTGCAGAAATAATTGATGTTTATTTCCGAATAGTTTCCACCTTCATGTTCAGTTCAGGCACAAAATCTGCAGACACAAGATAGTGGAATTTTTTAATGCTGCCTTTTCAGCTCAGTTTCTCCCACACCCTCTTTACAGTAAAACCTGTGTAAAACAGCCACTCTCAAAAAAAGATAAAAATTGGTTTTCAAGACCAATAGTCGCTTAATGCAGGTCAAAAGTATTGCAGAATGCTCCAAGGGGAGCATTCTGCAATACTTTTGACCTTCATTATGCTACCATTTGTCATTTAGATCTTTGTTTTGTCTATTTTTGAGTGACCGTTTTACACAGGTTTTACTGTTGTTGAAATGCTGGCTTTTCAGCTCAGTTTCTGCCACACCCTCCACTGAGATCTAGTCTTGCTTTCTTAAATATTGGGTCAAGGTCTTTAAAATTCTATCTTATGTATTCCAAAAACATTTATGGATGCTATTGTCAACACTTTTCAACTGAATAGTTGAGTATTGTTTAGGCAAACCCCTCCCAGCTCGATTCCCCACCCCTCCTGTGTTTGCGTCTGTGTGATTATTGGCAGGTGGGGGTGCATTTTAATCTTGCATAAATCTCACTGAAGTTGCTTCTTTCTTTATATTTACATGTGTAGTTTTATTGTATTATTTCTTTAATTTCCTCTTTTTTTCTATTAACGTAAGATTAGCATTGTCACACTCTCCTAGTCATCTGGGTTGTGATTAATATTTCTTTTGCTTTTGGCCCAGTTTTAGACATAATGGGTTTATTAATGACATACCACACATCAATTAAATCTTCTATTACTTCAGGTCCTAACACTCTTAGGATATCATCAATAAATCTACCAAAACCCTGGGCTCAAGAAAATAGATACTGCCTTCTGCCTTCAAACCCAAACAACAAGGGCTTTGATCTGTCTGCGCAGATGCGCAGACTGATCAAAGTCATCACTGTTTCTTTTGAAATTCCTTATTAAAGTCATTTAAATATCCATGTAATCTATGAAATTACCAACCAGACTGTTGAATAGTTGAGTTTGGTTCATATGTTCACCGAGTCACCCGACTTCAATGCTGGTCTTGCTTTGACACGGATCACAATATAACCTATTGATGTTTTGCCGTTTTTTCAAAGTAAGTATAGAGGACAGCGAGTGCATGAGAAAAATATAACATGGCTAATCACCACTTTGAAGACTAAGAAAGAAACCTTGAATACAAAGCCATGACTTGCCATATTCTTGTTCTTCTAGCAAAAAATACTTCAAATGTACTAATTTTAGACCCGAATATTGACCCAGTGATTGACGCTTGGATGTGCTGCCCACCTCTCCAATAACAACTGTGAAATATGGAATATGGGAAAAAGTGTTCATTACAACTGATACAGTGACAGACGTTTAATTTGGCATCAATATCACCTAGATTCAAATTCTATACCATTTTCACACACGATTCTCACATTAACGCCTAGTCAAACTTCACACTACTGTTGTGTCGGTCAGAGCCTGTTAAAATGTATACAATATATTATGACCTTAAATTCTCTACAAAACTTCATGTGTTGTGGGCACCCATTAAAATTGCCTCATTGAAGGCAACTTCAATAAAAATAAACAACACAACACCAGTTCTCTTTAGGAAAGAATTATCTAATAATTTTCAATTTTGGTTCCCTTTGACTAGTTCCCTGGAAAAAATGTCCCCATTACGTATACAAGCCATTTTATATGAACAATTGTGAACAAAGGCTCAGATCAGACTGCATATCATTTTGATCATCCCTTTGTTGTTGTTATGTGTAATATAGCCATATTTTATTTAACCCAAATTTTTAAGGTTTTAGATAAGCAAGATCTGTATCCAAGCAGGACGAATCTTTCCTTGTCCCAAATCCCAAATGTTTGGTGATGGGGCTAATATCATTTATTTTAAAAGCTGGTCATATAAGATCCAATCTCTAGGACACAATGGATTTTAGGCATGAAACCAAATCATTTGACATGACCTTATATGATGTTTATTCTAATTTTAATGGTGTATATGATAATTGTGAAGCTTGCTATGCAGATAAAATGTTTAAATTGAGCTTATCAATTTTAAATAATGACAAAATTATTCTGGAAAATGTTTCTGGTGCCCACACCGAAGTTTTAATGACCAGAACACACAATCATGACAATCTTTTGTTTTTAAACTTCTCAGTAATGGCTTTACAATCTACCATAAACAATGGCGTAGCCAGAACGCTGAAAAATTTACGCACATCAAAGAGAGACTACTGGATCAAGCAGTGGTTCTTTCCTTTAAGAGCAGTTCCATAATGCCAGTGCATGAGATTTCCAACAATGTGGTATGTGCAACCAGCAAAGCATCAGATCAGCCTGCGCATATGCGCAGTCAGATCAGAGCCTTTGCTAGTTGCTTGAGTATTCTAGGATTGTTAAGCTATTGACTAAACACCATTTGGAGTTTCTAAGCTTAAAAAGAGGCTGCAGAGGCTCGTCTGAGTCTACACATGTGAAAATGCCACATTGTTGGAAATCTCAAGCACTGGCTCATTATGGTATGGAAAATCACTTTTATCACATTAGGTGACCACCCTTAAATGTTAATATTTTTATTACGCACATGTGTATGTGCGTAATGGGAGCTACGCAAATGGTAAACATGGCAAGACTAGAATGCAAGCGAAAACCGAGGCTGAATCTCCACAAGATGAATTCACCCTTACCAACATAACATTTAAATTCTGTGAGATGACAAGGGAAATGGCTTACATCTTTAGAACAGTAAATGATCTAAAATTTTGAACACTTCTCTCTTTCTGTCCTCAAATAAAATGTTGGTTACCAGGGCTGGAATTCACCCCTGAAGCTTGGTCTTTAAAACCTGCAAAATGCTTTAAGATAGAAGAACACTATAAAGATATCAATGATATTGTTAGCTTTTGGTTTTAAAGGCTATAAGAAGTGCAGTGATATATTTACAAATTTGGGCTGTATGAGTCCTTGGACTCGCTGTTCCCATATCAACGAGTCCTAACTGCAACTTACGAGTCCAGAACACTATTTTTCATGACAAGTCTGCAATACCAATGTATCCTGAGACTAGCTGAAATAAAAACTTTGCATCCTAGAGACAAACTTATGCGCAAAAGATGCAGGGTGCGCCTGTAAAAAATCACTCAAAGTGATATAAGAACCAAATTTCAAGCTCCTGTGAATTCACAAAATGCTTGTTAGAATGGCAAACACAGCAGACCCTGATACATGTAATACTGTTTCATTCTTCAGAGGTCTGCACTGTTTGTCTAGGCCTTTTTGGCAGGCAACTTGCTTTCGAAATTTTAGAACATTTATCGTATTTTTTGCCTTTCCCCTTCTTCAATCATATACTTTATTCAAGCAGGGCCATGAAGGTCCTGGAATACTCACTGTAGTCGAGATGTTTGAAGAGATCCTTTGAGCAGGCCCCCAAATAAGAGGGTGTAACTGAAAATTATTTTTCTTATTTCAACCAAAACATATGAAAGAACCGTCCCCATGAGACCGTTCTTTTGAGTACCAAAACACATGTTTAAACTGATGGTTAAGAAAATAATCGCAATTTTACTTAACTGGCTCTATGTTTGAGTATAGATCATTTTGTTTTAATTTTTGCTCTGGAAGCAATTTTGAAAAGAGTGGTATTGCTGGAGCAATTTTGGTTGAGGGCAATATAAGGAACAGTTGCATTAGGTGCCATATAGTTTTGAATTAGTGCGAACCAGGTTATTTAAGGGTGTAACTTAATTTGGTGGCGAGAATCAAGGGATGAATGAATGAACATTAAGGGACATTTGTGTGACAGAGCATTTAAAGGGACACTTGAGTAAAACATGGGTCTAGGATTCTTATTATAATAAAAGATTTATCTATTTTTAGGTCTGGCAGCCATTTTTTACACCGGAGCAAAACCATTCGAGCAATTTAATTAGAGGGCATAAACATAGGAAACATTCAGGTGATATTATTTTAAATTTGAGTCAGTGGCATGGTTTAAGAGATTGTGCTTAAAAGAAAATGTTAACAAAAAACACACAATGAATGACAAGAATTGATCACAGTAGTTCACCATTGAGCACTTCAGTAGGCCAGAATTTTTTTATTAGTTGATTTACGAACCCTCCTACTGTAATTTTTCAGAAAGTAGGAAAAAAATAAAATTTAATTTCTAAATTTTTTTTTTATCCGCCGACTCTAAATATTATTTGTTTCGTTGATATTTTTTTTTTTAGGTTCTGTCTGTGTATTTTTGAGAGTATTTTTGTAAAAAGTGATTGTCCTGTCCAGATTTTTAGAAAAATGATATCAGATAAAGTATTTAAAAATTTAATACAGACTGTTGATTTGCCTTACTAGTTTTCCTGTTTTTTCTGGAGATATTAAAAAAAAAAAAAAAAAAAAAAAAAATATAAAAAAAAGCTCTGAAAATGACCAGTTCTCTAGTCATTTCAAAGCTTTTTTATTTATTTTTTTTTCGTCCCCCCCCCCCCCCCCCCCCCTAAATCAGAAAAAAATCCCGTAAATCAACTAATAAAAAAATTCTGGCCTTATCAGGTAAGGTAAAACAAAATGTGGGAAATCCGAAAAACAACAAAAGTATGGTCTTATTTTACAGAAATCCACCCATAATGAGCTCTTGCCCTCCAACACCTTAAGTGTAAATACCTATCCTTGAAGATGTTTCAATCACAATAGATTTGACCATGACAAGTTTATGTATACAATATAAGCAAAGCACTTACTTCAGGTCAGTGGCCCCCACAATAAGATGGGCTCAACTCTTTGCATGCTGGGAGCTTAAATTTTGCATGCTTTTGTTGTCGTCTGCTGACGTTTTTCAAAATTAACCTTTTCAAAAAATTCTTTTAAGATCACTATCAGGGTGTCAAACAGTTTGGATCCAGATCAGGCCCGACATTCTGTCCGGCCTGATCTGGGTCCAAACTGTTTGCAAAGGTTATCAGCAGAAGACACTGGTAGGCTAGGGTTAATTAAATGAGGCAAATAATACTAACAAGTGTGGTCAGTTTAACTTTTCTGTTCATATAGTAGTATGGTACAAATAATTTTAATAGGACAAGAATGTGGATCTGTCCAAATATTTATACAGTATAAACCCTTATCCTGCAAATATTTTTTTCCTGAAAATGTCATCTCTGTATTATTCAAATGAGCTCCCAAAGTACTTTTAGGAACAAACAGTATGATCCAATGGGAGCAGTCTGATCAGGATTCATATTGGTTGCAGCATAATTCGGCTACCAAACATGAGCAGAAGACAAAGCAGATGGCATTTGTTGTGAATGGCTCGATTAAGATTTATCCTAAAATAGCCGACAAGACTGCAGAGGACAACACATTTTTAAACATTGTGTGTGTGGTGTGTGATTGGGTGCGTGTGTGCGTGCGTATGCGTACGAGGAGGGGTTGTGGAGGGGTAAGTGAACCTCAGTCCCACAGAGCTTGCAACTGTGATGCACCCGCCCTGCAACTGATTTTGTTTGCAACTGACTTGCAACATCTGCAACCAATTGCAACTTAACTTTTCCTTTACAGATATGTATGATCACTGACCAGTCACTTATCAGTCACTAATTAGTAGCCGTAAGATTGGCAATAGATTTTTCACGCATGGTAAAATTCATAAGAATGAAAAGGTTTAATGACCCATTGGTCGGTCCCAAAGGACCTGAAGATGTAGTATTGACACTGACAGTGACAATATGTATGGGGGAGACTTGAATAACAATCAGGCTCCTGAGTGTATATGTATTTTAATTATGAAAACTAATATCATTAAAATGGTAATAAATCTTCAGAGGTTATTTAACGTTATAGACATAATAATGTTATAATGATGATTGTGACAAAACTATTTCTTAATTACAACATCCAGAAGGGGTGAATCTTTAATACAAGCTTTATAAGTGAAGAAATTCATCAAAATACAGGTGTATTAAAAGTACCTGCAATGGCTCTGCCACATGCAGTGGTATTTAATTCCTCCAATATCCAACTCTTCGCTATAGACTGGCTCCAGTCCTTATAACAATTTTCATCAATGTGTCATATCATATACTTATAGCCAGTCTAACACTGATGGCTCTGTCTTGATGAAAAATTGTTTTAAGGACTGGAGCCAGTCTAACAGCTATTGCCTGCAAACACAGCAAGTTGTCCTCTGCTTTGTCATGATCTGTTGATGTATTTTTGAAGCATACATTGCAAACAATTCCCACTGAGCTGCATTGGAAACAGTATTCTCATACCTGTAAAGTTTTTTAGAATTCCATGGGGAAGACAGAACAGAAATGGCCATTTTTTTTTATCATTTTAGAGGAATCTGCATGCGCTCTTAATTCTTGCAAATTTCTATGGGGGAGGTTTTGGAAAATTCCTATTGTTTCCATATGTTATATGGGGAAATAGGTAGATGACCTCAAAAGTGTGAGATTTTGCAATTTTTGCAAAATATCGAGAAAGAGGTCTAATAAAGTATATCAAGGTCATTCTAGGATCATAATTTGAACCAGCTTGCTAGGACCCACATCCTTGCCCAATGTTATTGTCCTTTTGGTTCTAGAAAAGAATATTTTTAATAGTTTTACCATATATATATGAGTGTAGCAACCATCTTGATCAACGATGTCACAAGAACCATTTGAACATTTTTTGTGCCGCTAAGGAGTCTCCATATGAAATTTGGATTGAAATGGTGTTGCTTGAAAATGTTGATACACGGACAATGGATGGATGACTGAAACTCAATCGAGTGACGACAGAGCCCTTAGTGTGATGGAGGGACAATAGCGCCCTCGGTGTACTAATAGCTCACTAATCAGGTGAGCTAAAAAGTTGTACATTCTTAACAAATTTTATACTAAAATATGCACTGAATGTATGGACACAAAGCACACCAATTGGATTGTTAGACTAGATAAATAAGTCTATCTGAGACACTTCACACGTTATATTTGCTTGGATGGACACCAAATTAAGCCAGATTTGTATAAATATGCTACAATATTTGTCATATGTAATAGATAATTCCATCTGACTCACTCCGTTTGATAAGGCCCCTTTCAAATGTAATACACTTCGAAGACGAGCCATGGGAATGATGGGATACATTTAACTACCTTAAGCTTATGAATCAGTTTTAAATTATTTTGGATTTGATTCTTTACGTCCCAGTCAACAATTTTTCAGTTGTGTCGGGACAGGTCTTCCTGGGTTGAACCATTACTAAGCAAGGATTAATGTGTCTAAAAAATGCTCAAAAGACACAACGCGGTGATGCCGGTGAGGCTGGAACCCACAACCCCTCGGTCTCGAGTCAAGCACTCTACCACTGAGCCACTGCGCTCCCACTTTTAAGTTATTACACAGTCAGTTCCTATCAGGAATCCCAAATATAGCGTAATAAAGGGACTGCACTGCATGTAAGAGTAACTCAGGAGGAATAACCTGGGCCTATTTACACTTATAAATTATATCAAGTCTTGTCAAGTGCTGTCTGATCAGCACCTTTTTTATTCATGGTCTAGAAAGTATAGCAACAAAATTTGCTGCATCCAAAATATTAACATTCTAAGCTGATTCAGCAAATAACTCCAAACATTAGGCCAAATAAAAAAATACCTGTGTTTAGAATAACCGGACCCTACCTAAATTTACTTGTGAAACCTTGATTTTTTTTCAGTTTCTCTGGAAAAAATATAATTTTATGCCTTTCAAAATGCATAACATTATATTATTTCCAGCAAAGAAATAATAAAAAAAATATGTGTGCCTACCCTAAAATTTTCAGACCCGTTACCGGAAACATATTTATTTTTTTTATTTGGCCTTACCATGTCACAAACACCAAAGACATGTTTCCTCATATCAAAGGCCCATATCCTAAAGCCTTGGTTGAAATTTTGGCATTGTAAGTTTCCTTTTCCAGTGAAATGTGGTAATTATGCGATAGGTATCATCTAAAAAGGTGACAAGTTAAATGTAATTAGCAGGCCTCCAGATATATGTGCAATGTTAAAAATAAACTTCCTTATTTCTCAACGAAAACATATGTTGTGGGTACTCAAAAGTACCGTCTCATTGAGAAAGTTATTTTGAGCACGCCAAACACATGTTTAAACTGATGGATAATAAATTAATTGCAATTTTTACGCAACTATTAAGTTTCCCTATTTGGACCTTTGAATTAGTGTGAGAAAATATTTGGTTCAGATCACTAAATCACAACTAAAAATTTGTAATTAAAATGAGGTTCCTATAATACAATTTAAATCTTTAATGCATGCAGCAGCACCCATTATTTTAGGAAAGCTTGGTTGATTATATTCATAATGTCTATGAAATTTGACATCAATTGGTTCAATCATTTCTGAGAAAAGGTCAAGGTCAACCTTGGATCCTTTAACAAACTTTATGGCACCAGATCCATGCTGATGCTGTATACCAAGTTTCAAGATAATCAGCCCTGTGGTTTTAGGGAATAAAAATAAGTGTGTTTACCGTATAAGGGTATATGGCAGCCATCTTGGCCAATGACCATTTTTACAAATTTTCTTTCTCCCACAGTATAGAATAGGTTTAGATAAACAAAAATTTTCAGCCTAAAATTGTTAATATTTTCTTACCCATATTTTTTAGCATAATGTTTTGGGTGCACAAAAGAACCGTCTCAATGAGACGGTTCTTTTGAGTACCCACAACATATGTTTTGGTTGAGAAATAAAAAAACTTGTTTTCCAGTTACGCACTCTTAACTAAAGGCATGGTTAAAACTTTCTTTCTCCCACAGTTAAGACCATCTTTCTCCCATGGCAAAGACCATCTTTCTCCCACAGCAACGATTTTCTCCCACAGCAAAAACCATCTTTCTCCCATGGCAACGACTTTCTCCCATGGCAAAGACCATCTTTCTCCCAAAGCAATGACTTTTTCTTTCTCCCACAGCAAGGACTCTGCACATGAAATTTTACTTTGGCTTCAATGAAATATATGTGTGGTTCCTGTTGCCTACCTACCCTAATTTTTTTAACCCTACCCTAAACATTACAATGGTCTTAGGAGAAAAAATACCTAAAATGGGCACGTTTTCAGATTGTCACTATTTTCTTTGTTAAATGTTATTACAAAATTTAATAATTTCCCTACCTACCTACCCTAAATTTTGTTGGTATGCAACAGGAGCCACACATATATTTCATTTTGGCCTTTTAATCAGCCCATTGTTTTCAGGGAAGAGATTTTATTTGTTATCGAAAGACAATGAAAGACAGTTGGACACCAGAGTCTTTGGTATAATATAAGCTCATCAGTGAGCCTTTTGTTCGGGTGAGCTAACAATGGAAAGGATACTTAAACCAGCACTTATACTATTAAGGCATTATTACTATAAAGACTTACCATATAAGTTCTACCACTGTGGAAGCAATCTCCTGAAATTGAAAAAGATAGATGAGTCACCAAAACTGTAAATAAAATGGGCCAGCTAGCTCATGCTTTTCTGGTACTTATATCCAGTCAGCATCCCTCCAATCTAGGGCTACTATCGGCCTGCCAGCGAAACGCCATCCAAATGGCCTTTCACTAGGGAGCCCATTGTGGCCTGATTTTATTTACTTACTGGGATATTGCGTCCATGAACAGTCATGCCAGAACCTTCCCTCAGCTCGCACATGTGCAAACTTAGACGGCTCAGACCAATCAATAAACTTCTAGCCCCACTAGATAATTGATGAGTAATGCATCTATATATAAGTGACTTTTTCCATGTGCAATAAGTACCACAGTCAAAAGAATTGTTAGGGAGCGCAGTGGCTCAGTGGTAGAGTGCTTAACTCGAGACCGAGGGGCCGCGGGTTCGAGCCTCAATCGGCGTCAATGTTTGTTTGTTTTGTTGCTTTACGTCCCAAGTCAACAGCTATGGTCATTGAGTGACGGTCAGTTCACCTAACCACACTTTTTCCTGGGCAGGCTTGAACAAGCGGTTAACCAGTAATTTGTGCACATACTTTCGCTTGTAACTGACAACAACCCTTCTTGAATGAATCAGCGGAAGGGAGGAGAATGACCGTAGAAATTATTTCATGATCAATCTCAACGAAAGTATGGGACCAGGCCGGGAATGAACTTGCGACCCCTGGATCTGCAGTCAGACACGCATCTGTAGCCAGACACGTTACCTACTGCGCTACGCGGCCCGGTCCGGCAACAATGCGTTGTGGTCCTTGAGCAAGACACATTTATCCTAGCTTAGTACTGGTTCAACCCAGGAAGACCCATCCCTACATAACTGAAAGATTGTTGATGGGACGTAAATAATCAAATAAAAAAAAAATCAAAAGAATTGCTTTCAAATGTTCTCACTGAAGAAAGTGCATCAATCCCAACTTTCTACTGTAAAGCCTCGAAAATTCGAGCTTCGATTTTTCGAAATATTCGCTAATTCGAAATAAATTTTGGACACACTGAATTCAGAGAATAGGGCCTATTCATGGTGTATTTTAAAAACTGACAATTATAACATATGTTTAGGGTGTGTGAAAGAAACGTCTTGAGACACTTCTTTTATGCATCCAAAACTTATGTTTGATAGAAAAAAAACTGATAATAATTATTTCTAAGGGATATACATGTTTATGTCTACCTCCCTATACTTCGAACTAATGATAATTCGAAATAAAGCCTCTAGATAAGTCCCGAGGACTACAAATTTACAAGATTCAACTCAATCGACTATATTGATAAAATACCCTGATCAGCAAAAGGCTGATCCAAGCCTCCATTGTTCAAATGCAACAAACCCAAGGGCTCTTTTTTCATGACAGCTGTCAAGTCAAAATGCCCCGAGTAGAGTGACAGAAAATATCTTTGATCTTACTGGTATTATCGACAATTTGAGAAAGCCGAAACTGATAATCAGACATTTAATTTCAAATATACTCTAGCTTCAGGTGTTTAGTCAGGTTTCAAATTATTGCTCACTTTGTGCTATTGACCAGTTGATGGTGCGACAGATACCTTGATATCACCTGAAAATTGATTTTAAGTGTTAATGCACTCGATCAACGAGAGGGATTCGGGCAATATTGCGGTGTTATTGACACTTGATCAGCCTGATAGTGTTTTATATACCTGATGATTTATGTTAAAATTCAACTTAATCCGTGAAATTATAAGCCATTTGATTAATGGGTACCGTATTTTCTCCATATTGCATTTTCACAATATCCTCCTTTCCAGAGTCTGCACTGACATTTGTATTGATTTCAATTGAATGGTCAATGGTTTACATTTTTTGTTTTGTTTGTTTTCTTGCTTTACGTCCCAATGGTCATGGCGGGATGGTCAGTTCACCTAACCACACTTTTTCCTGGGCAGGCTTGAACAAGCCGTTCACCAGTAATTTGTGCACATACTTTCGCTTGTAACTGACAACAACCCTTCTTGAATGAATCAGCGGAAGGGAGGAGAATGACCGTAGAAATTATTTCATGATCCATCTCCACAAAAGTATGGTACCAGCCGGGATCGAACTCGCGACCCCTGGATCTGCAGTCAGACACGCATCTTGTAGCCAGACTCGTTACTACACGGCCCGGCCAAACAATGGTCTTCAGATAATTCTGTAAATGAATCCGAGAAGCAACATTTGTATTATAATCTTCCTAAAGTAGTATGAGGCTGACTTTCTATGGAAACGTCAGCCTCAAAATCCTGAATCCAGGAATAATTCTAAAAATGTTCATCAATGCTAGAACAGGGAAACAACATTCCTCAATCTAATAACCAAAAACCAGATTTTCACCATCTGCATAGGTCCAGTTAAAAAAAAGTTTTTCAGCGTAAAATTGCGATTATTTCATTACCCATCAATTTAAACATGCGTTTTGGGTGATCAAAAGAACCGTCTCATTGAGACAGTTCTATTGAGTACCCACAACATATGCTTTGGTTGAGAAATAAGAAAAATAATTTTCAGTTACGCATTCTTATCTGGAGGCCTGCATCTGGAGCTCTGTATGTCATGAAGGCAAAAAATAGGTTTTTTTTACATAAAAAAAGACAGATTTTTTTCTAGTGTCACTTGAAAAATAAATCTAAGATGAAGATTACATGAGTAGTACTAATTTGCTCCATCGTAAAAAAATTAGTGACGCACTGAGCGTAACTTTCAGCCATGAAAATAATGTGACAACATTCCTCAAAGATACCTGTGACAGGTTGTGAAACTGTCAAGTATAGAGGAAAAAAGCCTAGCTTTACAGGCGAGACATTTTACCCCCCCATCCCCCCACCCCCCCGCCCTCAAAAGACAATATTTTACTTATACAGTAAAACCTGTCTTAAGTGGCAACTTAGAAAATAGACAAAACAAAGGTCTGAATGGAGAATGGTTGCCTAATGAAGGTCGAAAGTATTGCAGAATGCTCCCCCGTGGAGCATTCTGCAATACTTTTGACCTGCATTAAGCGATGATCGGTATTGAAAAACATTTTTTCTGTTCTTTATGAGGGGCCGCTTAAGACAGGTTTTACTGTATATACAATAGCCATAAAAACCTATGTAGTGGTGCTCATTGGAAACGTCTTCCACTACATAGTTTTTGTTTTTGTTGAGAAAGTAAAAAAAGGAAAGAGATTTATACAGGTCTATAAAAGAGGCATAGGTTTAGATAAACACAATTTTTCAGCGTACAATTGTAAATATTTTCTTACCAATCAATTTTAACATATGTTTTGGGTTCTCAAAAGAACCATCTCATCGAGACGGTTCTTTTGAGTACCCACAACATCTGTTTTGGTTGAGAAATAAGAAAAATAATTTTTTGATATGCACTCTTAACTAAAGGCCTGAAGAGGTACTGCTTGGTGTACAAGAAGTAAAAAAGTAATAGATAAAGGATACTTTTCAGAGGCTTTCTTGTTTAAACCGCGAGGTGGGCATAGCCCACCGAGCGGTTTAAACAGAAAGCCGAGGAAAAATCCTTTATTTAGCTTGTAGTATGGCGCAGGCGCAAATAAACACATGCTACTGACACCCTGACGAAATTTACATTCGCTCCTCCCTGCATCCGGCCTAAGCTGTCTACCTACGGGTTAATTTGTCGCAATTTAGTGTATAGGAAGTTCACACCTACATCGCTGTTTAACTAAAATTGGAAGTTAGAGTACGGTTTTAAGCTCCTCCTTTGTCGTTATTCTAGGGTGACTGATTTAAACATAAGCAAAGATCAAAGAAAAAAGCATCGGCCATGCTACAAAAAATGCATAAATTAACCGAAAAATACAACTTACAGTTGCAAATAATACTTGTAACCACCCAAACACCTGTACCAAGTTGTTACACAGTCTAAAAGTTGTATTAAAATCCCATGCAAATTAGAAGCCGCCGTGGTGTAGTGGATAAGTGCTATGCCTTGTTAACCAGGGGTTTAAGGTTTGATTTCCGGCTTCTCCAGAACCACTTTCGGTTGAGCCTTCGGGTGCTCCCATCATAAAATATACACTCAAATCATAAACCCTCCCCAAGAATAAAAATAAATAGAGCAAACAGTAACTTCTTTTGTGAAATTACACCAATGGATTAGAAAAGGCATTTTAAAAGCACTATGCACTCAGAGTGCACTTTATAATATTAGAACATGTCATATGCACTTGCAGGTTGGATATGGATGGTAACAGTGTTAGTAGCTTTCTTTTTGAAACAGTCTTTCTAAACAGCTTTTATATGACATACATGAAACAATGCATGAAATATCAGAAATTTTGAAGAAAAAGTGACACATTTATTTCAAAGAAAGAAAATAGAAATACAATACGAGTTTTAACACATGATTAAATAAAGAGAAGATAGACTGTCACTGGGACATCTCCAGTTTCAACTTGTGAATTTAAATACCCGTGAAATTATGTCATAAAACATGTGTACCGGACTATTCTTACACGAATTCTGGTACAGAAAATCTTTACAAATACCCATTGACAAAATACGAAAAATATTTCAAGCTAAGGTTCGACTGAACCACAGTTTGTAGATTGACAGAAGAAAGGAGATTCCACTGGACTTAGGAATCAGACAACAATAATGTATAATTACAAACAGGATGACAATGTCATATATCAGTGATATCACATAAACAGTTGACTTTCAATGGGATAAAATTTATTGTGAGCAAGTTTGTCTGAGCTGCCCAATGAATTCAAATAGGCTTTCACTAGATCCTGGTAACACAGCTTACAGACTGGCAGAGGAGGTTTGACTGCACTGCAGTTTTAAGACTGCCTGAGGGGAGGAGGTTTGCCTGGACTATAGTTTATAAAGACTGCAAGAGGGGGGAGGTTTGCTTGGACTACAGTTTAAAGACTGCCAGAGGGGAGGTGGCTTGTCTGGACTACAGTTTAAAGACTGCCAGAGAGGAGGAGGTTTGTCTGGACTACAGTTTAAAGACTGCCTGAGGGGAGGAGGTTTGACTGGACTGCAGTTTAAAGACTGCCAGAGAGGAGGAGGTTTGTCTGGACTACAGTTTAAAGACTGCCAGAGGGGAGATTTGACTGGACTGCAGTTTAAAGACTGCCAGAGGGGAGGAGATTTGACTGGACTACAGTATATAGACTGCCAGAGGGGAGGAGATTTGACTGGACTGCAGTTTAAAGACTGCCAGAGAGGAGGAGGTTTGTCTGGACTACAGTTTAAAGACTGCCAGAGGGGAGGAGGTTTGACTGGACTACAGTTTAAAGACTGCCAGAGGGGAGGAGATTTGACTGGACTACAGTATATAGACTGTCAGAGGGGAGGAGATTTGACTGGACTGCAGTTTAAAGACTGCCAGAGAGGAGGAGGTTTGTCTGGACTACAGTTTAAAGACTGCCAGAGGGGAGGAGGTTTGACTGGACTACAGTTTAAAGACTGCCAGAGGGGAGGAGATTTGACTGGACTGCAGTTTAAAGACTGCCTGAGGGGAGGTGGCTTGACTGGACTGCAGTTTAAAGACTGCCAGAGGGGAGGAGGTTTGACTGGACTGCAGTTTAAAGACTGCCAGGGCCCTGAGGGGAGGAGGTTTGACTGGACTGCAGTTTAAAGACTGCCAGAGGGGAGGAGGTTTGACTGGACAGCAGTTTAAAGACTGCCAGAGGGGAGGAGGTTTGACTGGACTACAGTTTAAAGACTGTCAGAGGGGAGCAGGTTTGTCTGGACTACAATTTAAAGACTGCCAGAAGGGAGGAGATTTGACTGGACTACAGCTTAAAGACTGCCAGAGGGGAGGTGGTTTAACTGTTCTAAAGCTAATGCTACAATGCTGCTGTATGACTTTACAACAGCTTAAAGACTGCATGAGAGGAAGAGGTTTGAGCCTGCCATGCATGATTAAGGAACATTAAACTGGCTTTAAGTGGCTTATCCACTATACCCTGAGTCAACCTGTATTTAACACATGCGCAGTACAGAGGGGGGACATGGGGTCCGGACCCCCCTCAAAATCACAAAAATATAGGGTTTCTAAATAATACTGGTACGGATCCCCTGAACTACACGCTACATGTCAGCATTCAAAGTTGGGCCATCAATTGGCATACCAGCTAAACGCAATTTAAATGGCGTTTCGCTGGCAGGCTGACGAGGGCCCGCTTTAAGTGCTATTTGGATCCTCTCTCTCCCCTCATCAACTAAAAAAAAAAAAAAAAAAAAAAAAAAAAAGGGAAGAATGGACCCCCCCTCTGACAAAACTTTCTGAATCCGCTCATGTAACATGTACTAACAACACTGAGCTTAGCCTAGATGTAATCACACAATGAGATTAACATGAAATAAATGATGTGGGTCTTAGAAAACATTCACAATTTTACAATCATTTTTTTTTGTTTATCTGGACCTATGACAATGTTAGACATAGCTTCACTTTAAACTTATACTAGTCCTTTTTCTTTTCCTGCTCTTTGTGAATAACATTTTTGAATATATTAAGTATAAATTTCTAAAGAAAGAAATCACAAAAACCTCACCAAAATATACATCAGGTGTGTGATCTAGTTTTTTCTGTTTGATATGGCAAAACTGAAAATATTTTTTGCTTCTCCTTATCTGGTTGTCCCATAAAAAGGGGTCCAGGACGCTTAATTTGATCTACACTGTTTTTTTTAAAAAAAGCAGGGCTCATGCTAGTGGGAGACATGGGAGAAACAGTCCCACAAATGTTCTCAAGAAAGAAATTGTCTTCATTTTGGATCGAAAAAGTACCGATATAAAATTGTTTGTACTAATCTTCTGTACCTCTTATACCATATTTGGCCTGATAAAGGCCATGCATGGATCCAGAAAGCTTTGCCAGAGGGGGTATAACCTCAATGGTTTTTTTATTTTTTTATTTTTTTTTTCGTTTTTTTTTTTATTGAGAGGATCCAAATAGCACTACAAGCGGGCAATCATCGGCCCGCCAGCAAAACACTAAAAATGGTGTTTTGCTGGAGTGCCGATGATGGCCCAACATTGAATCTGGCTTGGTAGCTTTGTGATTTTTCAGGGGATCGGGACCAGTATTGATATGAAACCCTATATTTTTGTGTTTTTTCAGGGGGGGGGGGGGGGTCTGGAACCTCTGCCCCCCTCTGGATCCGCGCATGAATGCACATGACCTTATAAACATTATAAACATACACACAGAGTATGTTTGGGCTTGTTTTCTGATTTCCCATCCAATGGTGTATTATTTCACTGTCAGCCCTTTTCATTCAGATGGATAATAATCCAACACAAGTACATATTGATACAATAAGTATGGAATTGTCCATTTTGTATTTTAAGGGGTCATAGGTCAAAATGATATACTTCTATCCCTGAAGAGCAAACAGTGCAAACCCTGATGAAGTGATGCCTTATGTGGCATTTCATCTGGGTCTTCACTGTTTACTAAAGTACCTGTTAAACACAGTTTACCAGAATGAAAATGTTAATACGGATTCACTTTGTGGATCAAAAATTGTGGATCCTGATCACGTGGCTTCTGATGAAGCCAGCTGATCTGGATCTACACGATTTTCAAAAGTTTGAAAATCGGCCAAATAAAAAAATAAGTGTGTTTCGGGTAACAGGTCTGAAAGTTTAGGTAGGGTAGGCACACATATTTTTTCTATTATAATTTTTAATTTGGAAAAAAATATAATTTCATGCATTTCGAAAGGCATTTCGCCTAAAAGTTCAGAATGAATAAAATTATATATTTTTCAGAACCCAGAAAAATTTTTCCAGGTTTCACATTCAAATTTAGGTAGGGTGGGGTTACCCTAAACACAAGTATTTCTTTATTTGGCCTTAATATTATGTTGAATATGGTATTCTTTGTTCCACAATAAAACTTATGTTTCATCTTGTCTTTATATCAAGTTATTGAAGAAACAGGTGTGTTACAATAACCTTGATTAACAAACCAATACGACATTTCCATATCACTGCCTTACAATAATACCGCCCCTTAATTTATTTTCTTGATGAACATACGTATAGCAGTGAAGAGCAAGACTTCATTGTCACAGAAGATTTATCTTGCTTATTAACTCTTAGCATGCTTGGTAATTTTGTTTGTTTTTTATGTCTGTCGATTTTTTTTTCAAAATTAACTTTTTCGAAAAAATTCTTTCAGCAATACTATCACTAGTATCAGTGTCAAACAATTTGGATCCAGATCAAGCCGGACACATTGTCCGGCTTGATCTGAGTCCAAACTGTTTGCAAACTATATCAGCAGAGGACACAGGTAGGCAAAATGTTAACTTAATTCACAAGTGTGCTAACTTAAACTTATCAATATATTACACAAAAATATTTGCAAGGACAAGGATCCTCCGCTCTGTATTTGGGATCCTTCTTATTTCCCACATCTAACGAGAAATAAGTAATATTCCACCTTTTTTCAGAAAAATAATATGCCCAGACGCAATACAATGCATGGCTGTATTTTGCTCAAGCCAGTAGCTTGTTTTATTTACATACATGTCTTTTAACACTTCCAGAAAAATTAATTTAACTCTTCAAAAAAAATTAAAAGGCCAAAAATGCCAATATCCAAAAAATATAATCAGAGAAAGTGGAAATGACAGTTCATCTGATTTTCACGCTGTAGAAGAACCATGCCCGTAATTGATATCATGAAGCCATACAGTAGCTGAGCACTGATGGTTGTGGAAAATAGCCTTAGATTATCAGGGCAGGCTGTGTAAGACCAAAATAACAGTTACAGATATCAATAAAACGAGCGACTTCGTTACCTAATTATGTGTGATAATTATGCATGATAAAGAGTTATTTTAACATTAACGGTTTAAACCCAAATATTTACATCAGTTGAGTAAAACATTGGCTATATTTCTGTGAATCTTCGCAAAGCCTGGTCGCTAAAAACACCCGTACCAATTCCAGTCATTTCCCGCCAATTAAATAGGGGAGGCTACTCTTGATCAAAATATTTATAACTGCAAATGCAATTTCGCGCGATTATGTCTTACTACGGGAACATCCCCCCCCCCCCCCCCCCCCCCCCCCCACGACATGCCCACTGGTGTCTATCCTATATTTTATACGCAATCACACACAAATAGACACCTCGGAGTATTCTGCACTGAGATTCTGCAATACTTTTGACCTGCATTATTAGATCGAAAATTACTCCTGAAAGCCAATTTTTGGTATTTTTGAGAGAGGCCGTTTTACACAGGTTTTACTGTATTGGCAGGGTCTGTAAAAGCAAAAGCATGATAACTGACAGGTTAAATCAGGGTGCCCACTCTTAGTCTGAAATGAAATTCCCTGACTTTTCACTGACTTTTCCCTGACCAAAATTCATTTTTCCCTGACCATTTTACCGCGCTTTCGTGCACGCCTCCTCCCGTTCCAACCGTCTGATATGCCCGCATTTTATAAATACTGACATAAATCAAACTAAATCCTTAAAATGTATGAGTTTTACATCAGAAATATAAGTTTAAATAAAAAAGACACACAAAAGGAAGCAAGCGTGTAAGAAAAGAACATTACATAACTTTGTGTTGTGTAAGATATTTTTTTAATATGTTATACAGCTTACTTGAGCTGTTTGGGGAATTTCGCCAGGAGTAAAACACAAATCCAATTATGATGATGATGATATGAAACGACCCCCAGGACATGGCCAATTTGGACCCCAGGGCATGGTTGGCAAGATTTATGTAGCGGATCACTAAACATTGCTACATGTGCTTAATATATGAGCCATGGGCCTCATGGTTTTAGAGGTTATTTTTTTTTATTATTTATAGTCAACATATGATAATGGCTCCAGGGTGTGTCCAGTTTGGACCCCAGGGGTTTGATTGGCAGGAGACCACTAGATATTGCTACAAATTAAATAAACAAGTTGTGGGGCGTATGGCTCCAGCCACTTCAGAGAAGATTTTTAAAGTTTTTCCCATTATAAGTCTATTGGAGCTTTATGTTACCCATGACAGCCTTTCCCTTAGCTACCGTATGTGCTTTACATTAATTTGATCAGAACTGATATATACTCCTTTGAAAATGGAAGCAGACAACGACAACAGACCATCAATATACTCATTATCATATCTTACTTGAGCCTTTAACTCAGGTGAGTTAAAACAATGTGACCAAAAATTAGGTTTTAGATTATAATAACAGTTCATAGCCAAAATATACATATATATTAGACCAACTGGATTGCATATTATATACACCCTAACACTATTAAAGTCATCATCTCATATTTGTTTGTTTAATTTTAAAGGGGTTAACCACGCATGATTTTAAAATTCCCTGACTTTTCCCTGACGTTTGAAGATTTTCTAATTTCCCTGACCATTTTACAGAATTCCCTGACTTTTCCCTGACGGGTGGGCACCCTGTAAATGTAGACCGAAAAGAGTTACAGATGCCTAGTGCTTCCGTGGTAGCAGTGGCGGATCCAGTATATCAGGGTTAGCACTGTTTGCTGTGATAAGAAATAGATCAGCTCCAACAGTGAATTGTTGAGTAATAATTCACTGTTTGGAGGTCAGTTGTAAAGAAGATCAAATCACGAGCGGGCAGCGCGAGTGATTTATCTTCGTACATCTGACCGACAAAAAGTGAATTAGTACTCAACAATTCACGCACTGGAGCTGATCTATTTCGATTCTAACACAAAATAAACGACGAAAACACATTCGAAATCTTCAGCTTCTTCCAACTTTCCGCCATTGCACTGAAGACCTCCCGCCAATACTTAGACTACGTCGCATACGTTTACATGTAATTGTAACGTCTTTCAAGCGTAAAAACGACGTTACACCGTCTAACGCCATGAATGACGTCATTTTCCAGTGACGTCAGCTATCACACACTTTAGCTGTGAATTATTGTCCGATATATCACAGTTTGTTACCGTTGGCTCTATAGGCGAGGTGTGTTAGAATAGGGCTTAATACTGATTTGACATCCTACATATCCAGAGACAACGTCTCGACATGACTGGTGCACATGTTCATTTTTTAAATAGGCCTACATGTACACTACAATATCAAAACTTGATAATTGTTGTTGTCGTCGTCATCGTTGTCGTTTTTGCTCTTTGGTCATCCTAAGGGTTAAGCGACCGAGTCATAGAAACCCAATGTATTGCTTGCCGGGCCCATACTTTCGTGATCCAGGGTCGCGAGTTCGATCCCGGCCCGGTCCCATACTTTCGTGGAGATTGATCATGAAATAATTTCTACGGTCATTCTCCTCCCTTCCGCTGTATCATTCAAGAAGGGTTGTTGTCAGTTACAAGCGAAAGTATATGCACGAAGTACTGGTTAACTGCTTGTTCAAGCTTGCCCAGGAAAAAGTGTGGTTAGGTGAACTGACCGTCCCGCAATGACCATAGCTGTTGACTTGGGACGTAAAGCAACAAAACAAACAAACAAACATACTTTCGTGGAGATTGATCTACGGCAATTCTCCTCCCTTCTGTGGATTCAAGTATTGTTGTCTGTTACAAGCGACAGTACGGTGCACGAAGTTGTATGTGGTCTTCTAAGCCCCAAATGCTAATAATTGTAAGATTTCAGCAGTCTTTCGTGATATGACAAAAAACGTAAAGAAGAAGGCAAAGATCAGGAATCGATACAATCAAGTACCAAATCTAATCCGAGACACCATATAGGAAAGTGAGAAAAACACAAGGAAACATCACACACAGGAGAGCCAAGAGGTTAGCCCTTTCCAAAAGTTAACATGCTTAGTTACTTTTTGGTTGCTCTAAGCTGAACTTGGCATATCTTTGACAAATGACTGATTCCACGATCGTAAACAATATTCTAATTTTGGCTTTACAAGGCTTTTGGTAAAGTCTGGCAATCATGATAATAATGTTCTTATCCTTGGCTACAATATGGCGTTTAGTCATTCCTAATGTCATAATGATTTTCTTGCTGTGCTAACACATTGTTTTGAAGGCTTCAAGTCATGTTAACCTCCCCACCAATGCCCCGATATGACTGAAAAGTTGTTGATATTGGGACATAAAACATCAGCTTACACACACAAAAAGTAAATGCAATCCCATTGTATCATGATACGGCTCCGGTATTTTATGCATTCTTTGCAATTCAGATTCTTAAAGATAACGCTTGCCTCAGACGTCTTTCATAATATGCGTCTAAATCGCTTATGCAGCATGGCCTGGTGTGATTTATACAGTTACATAGTGTGTGGCAAATCGCTTAAATATTTATTAGATTTCACTCGTTTTTGAAATTTTGAGCGTTTGTAATTTCTTTATCATGAAACTTAGAAGCTTATCCATCTTTAATGCGCCAGTCACGAAATCGGTGGTCCGAGCTGGTTTGTACTTTTCATCAAACAGGTACTTTGACAAACAGAAATACAACATAATGTGGCATTTCATCAATGTCTGCACTGTCTGCAAAGACAAAATCCAATCATGACAGAACTGCACCTAAATTAAGAAATTTCTACCTGTGACCCCATATACGAGGCGCAATTCTATACTTATTCTATCAACATGCCTGGGAAAATCCATCAGAATGAAAAGGGTTAAACGCCGAAACCCGCACCCTGCACAAGCGTCATTCTGTAAATACACGTATATCATTTTGGTACAGGTGTATGAAACGACTTCACATGGAAACACGGAATCAACGTTGCGTCAATTTCGATGCGGTGTTTTGTCGATGGTGTGTAATATGCACATGATTTCCAGATATGGTGAAAAAATCCTTATGTCTCTTTGCTGATGCTTTCGGACAGTCAACTTGCTTACTTTGCTGCTCATAAGTACGTAAGACTGTTCCAATGCAATTTTGTATTGTTCTTTGTTTTGTTTTTGTTGTTGTTTTTCAAATAATAAAAAAGTATTATATTAAGAAATCTGTAAAATTATAAAAAGACGAGAGAATAAACGAGAAAAACGCATGGATTCTATTTTTTTTACATGTATTTAGATTAAATTTGAAAAGCACTGCTGTCAAATCATATTTGTTGCAAAAGCAAAATTTATCTTGTTTTATAGAAATAAAAGCAAGCAAACTAAAACATTTTCTCGTACCAATTATCAATGACAACTCCAGCCACGTCGGTACAAGTGAACATGTTTGGGTCGTCTGCGTACAACAAAAGCCATTTCTTATTCACTGCTTGGACTGTTTGCAATTGGATCCAGTGAGAGGTAATCTGATTTTGTGCGGTCTGATCAGCACCTTTTGTTATTCGATATCTGGAGAATACAATAGAAAACATGTTTCAAGCAAAATATTGATATTCAAGCTACAGAGCTAGTCTGTGTGACTAAGAAGGCTGCAATGGTTTAAGCCTTGTCTGGTTGCAAACCTGGGAGACAGGTTTTCTCGCGACGTGACCCATATATAGTTACACTTGCTGCAGCTTATTTTACACGGTTCTACATAGTCTCTGTAGCTAAGCAGATAGCTTAGGGTGTTACCTTGTCGCAAACCCTGACGACAATAATATCATTTGTATTCATTTTTAAGTCAACTGGCAAACACAACGTCCTTTATGTGAATGTCGTTTATGGCATTATGTCGCATAGGTCCACATCGATATGACGTTGTTTTAAAGATGTGTGTCTACAGGGGCAGGAGTAGAAAAATTAAAAACACATAAAATAAAAATGTTCTTTAAAAAGAGTTGATATGACTATTGTAGCCGATGCTGTGGGGGCTATAGGTGAATGATAAAATAGACGGGGTGCCCAGAGCTAAATACTTTATCAATTTGCCTTCCGAAATTTAGCGGTTTCAAAATAATTCACGAATATGACATAAGAACTATTCAACCTGTTTCAAATAATTTGTCATGCAATTTTGATTAATCTTGCAAAACAAAGTGAGAAGAAAAATAGCTAAATTTTCGATTTCGTATGGGCTTGCAGTTGATCAACAGCTGACCACATTCTCTCTTTGGCCAAAAGACGTTCTAAAATGAAACTTTCCGGCAATTATTAATGCGAAAAATACTGATCAAAACAAATTAGGGCGGACAGGGCGATTGCCTTTTTGAAGTCAACTTGTGTAAAACATGGCTATATTTTGGCCGTCTAGTTTTTCAGCCGTGCTCGATAATAAATTATACTGAATGAAACACGGTGTTAAACACATTATTATTCATGATGCACTCAGACATACGTGATTTACTGTTGCGTTTGTAGTCAACCAGGTGAATGAAACTACTGTATAAATTAATGAGATCTTTCTCCGGGTCCACTGAATTATGATATGAGCCAGTGCATGATATTTCCAACAATGTGGCATGTGCGACCAGCAAAGCCTCAGATCAGCCTGCGCATACGCGCAGTCTGATCAGAGCCTTTGCTAGTCACTTGAGTATTCTATGATCGTTAAGCTACTGACTGAACACCATTTGGAGTTTCTAAGCCTAAAAGGAGGTTGCACAGGCTCGTTTGACTCTACACTTGTCCAAATGTCAAATTGTTGGAAATCACATGTCACGGCTCATATAGTTCAACTCGACTGTATGTCCTACTCACCGTCTATATCTATACACACATACCCGAGGCTAGTAGGCTGCATAATCGACACATAGCGAAACGCCATGCCAATAGCGGACCAAGGTTATATGGTAGAACGCAAGGGCACCTCGCTGAACGCTTGCATTTCAGTGTGGTGGTTGATGTTTTGCACTTGTGTAGCATATACTTGATCAGATCATTCCCAGAAACAGACAAAAAAACTTAAAGTTTTCCTTTGAACGAATGAAAAATAGTAAGTGAGTATGATCAGGAAATACCACAATCACAAACTGCAGACAAACCCCTGACATCGTGAGGAAGAGCCACACAACATTCACGAGACACCAGGAAGACAAACAAAGCAAAGCAACTAGCTCTCTCTTTCCCATCAAGATGATTGCAAAGCTAGAATGGACACAAAGTAACGCACAACACCACATAGAACAATTACAGAATCCCACAATGGGAGTAGCAATCAACCACGAATCAACAACAACAGGACAAATGCCTTAGAACGGAAAGCAGCCACTGGGGGGGGGGTAAATGCATTTTACTGGTACCAAGTTTTCGCCCTTGATTCTGCTGTTCTTGAAGCACAAACATGTTAAGCCTGCATGGAGGATTTCTAACTATTGCAATGTATCATCATAGAGAAACAATAAAATCAAATTAACGCACTATGATGAAACAGAGAAAAGGGCACACGACTCACAGATAGTCAGAGCTAAAGAAAACCAGCAAATATTCAAACATAAGAAATGCAAATTTAAAATAACACTCAAAGTTGGGAACCATCACTAACATGTGTCCCAACGACCAACTGCGGATATGCCGATGTAGCCCGCAATCCACTCGTTTTAATACTACCCCCACCTTTTCGAAGAAAGCACTTCCTTATGGGTATCCACCCCCACCTTGTGTGCGCAACTTATCCAGCAGTTTTATACCGATCTTTTTTGAAACTTCGTTGATGCTTTTGGCACGGTCTAAAGATGTGCATGCCTTGTGTGTTTTTTTTATATAATTTGTGTCATTTTCTCAGGTTGTGAACTTAAGACTTTTTTCAGCTTACAAATCTATCAATGTCTGCACGGACCCTATATTGAAGACTTAGGATGCGTGATGTCTGTAAAGTATAAACATGGGGTATTTGTGTGCGTAACTCCTCTTCCAGTTTTATTCCGATCTTTGTGAAACTTTGAAATGATTTGTCATGGTCTGTAGATCTGTTTTTTTGTTTGATTATTTATATATAATCCTGAGATTATCTTCAATGCCATCAATATCATTATACATGGGGTACCTTGTGCGCGCAGCTCATCCTACAGTTTTATACCGATCTTTTTGAAACTTCAAAGATGTGTCATGATCTGAAGTTGTGCATGTGTTTTTATATAATCATGTGAATAAGTTTTCTCTCCGTTTCCAGTTAGGCTGTGAACTAAGACATTTTGCGGCGATCTATGCTATCAATGTCATCAATGTCTGTATATAAGGTGTACGTTGCATGCGTAACGCATCCAACAGTTTTAAGCAGTTTTTTTTTTTCGAAACTTTGTAAGTGCTTTAGTCTTGGTCTGAAAAGATGAACGTTTTTTTGTTATAATCCCGAGATTTTGATTGGTTTTGTTACTTTTTCTTCGTTGTAAACTTAGGTATTTTCGGCCTTCAATGCTGCGATGTATCAATGTCTATTTAAAGGTACCTTGTGTACGCAGCTCCACTGACTGTTTAAAACTTTGCCGATACTTTTGTCATTCTCTGAAGATGTGCATGTGGTTTTGCGTAAATCTCAGCTTTGTTGTGTGTGTGTGTGTGTGTGTGTGTGTGTGTGTGTGTGTGTGTGTTGCTGTTGTTGTTTTTTGCAGCTATAATGATTGCTTTGTGCTGCTACTGTAGTCTGTAAAACCGCTGTGTTGTTATGTGTCTCTCATGTGCCTTATTGCACATTGCATTGATCGATCCTGTAATAATGAACATCTCAGGGACATTTTAGCATGATGAGTTTTAAGATGTAGAATTGGAATGACGAGAAAATTGAAAAATCATAGACCCGGCGGCAAAACAGGTAACAACAGAATATGATAAGTCAGCGTTGCATTGAACATTAAAGTTGTTAAACTATGAATATATCAGAGAAATTAATGAGCCATGTCATGAGAATATGGTACTTATCACATAGGTGAGCAGCGAAGGCTCTGGCGAGCCTGCGCATATGTGCAGAACCTTCACTACTCGCACAAAAATAAGAATATGATATTAGATGTTCACACAAAAAACTAAACATTTAGTCCCAATGAGTAGCTGAGCATGCAAGTTTTAAGGACTTTACACATAATGCGATAAGTCCTATTTTGTCAGAAACTGGTCTATATTATTATCTTCTGTTTTGCCTTTTTCTACATCAGCTGAAATTAGATATTATCAAAAGGTAAGGCGTCATAAAGTTCATTCAGGCGTAATAGATACCCGATTTGAAAGTGGGCGCATGCAGGATATCACACATATCGCACACTTGCGGTTAAGTCTTCGCTCGTATCGTTGTGGAAATGCACCTTTCATAAACGAGTCTTAAAGCTTTAAAATGTTGGCGTTCTCTGAGCTGGCGTTCCATCGTTAGTCTTTGTCATTGTCACGTTTAGCAAAAACGACTCTTTACCACCAAACAAAATATCGCCTTTAAATATTGAACCTTAAAGGCAGGGATTCTGTACCCCCCCCCCCCCCCGGCAGAGCAAAGATTGAAATCAAATCGTGTGTCAAATGTATATATACATATACATCCTCGATGGACAGTGTGTGTGTGTGTGTGTGTGTGTGTGTGTGTGTGTGTGTGTGTGTGTGTGTGTGTGTGTGTGTGTGTGTGTGTGTGTGTGTGTGTGTGTGTGTGTGTGTGTGTGTGTGTGTGTGTGTGTGTGTGTGTGTGTTGGGGGGGTCGTGGTTGATCTAGGTTGCGATTGTTACCTGTCATTTTTCACAAATTTGTAAAAGAGCTATGACTCTTGATTGACATCAGAATTTCGTTTCCGCTCAATATCTTGGGAACGGATTGACAGAATTTCGAGTATGTGAACTTGACTTGGAGTATGGAGTGTAGTGTATGGAATTCAATTCCAAACTTTTATGTTTACAAGCAAGAATGACATTACCAGTATCTACTACTGAATGTTCATATTGAAGGGTTAAGTTAGTATATAATGCTAAGCCTGGGATTCAATCCCAAACTTGGTATTCAATGCATGGCGGCATTCACAAGTATATGTGATATTCAGTCCCAATCTTGGCATTCAATGTCAAGCCTGGGATTCAATACCAAGCTTTGTATCAGGTATTCAATGCAATGTTAATTCGATTTGTATTTAAGGCACCATTTGGGATTGAATCACAAACATTTTAGTTCAAAGACGTATGTATGACGGCATTCACAAGTATATGTGGTATTCATTCCAAAAGTTGGCATTCAATGTCAAGCCTTGGATCCAATCCCAAACTTTGTATTTAACGCTTCAATGCAATGTTCGCTTGGTATTCAATGCATCTTTTGGGATTGAATCTCGATCTTTTACTTGTGGTATTCAGTTGAATATGACCAGAAAATGCCACAATCACACGCATAGACAATACATCAAGCAACCAGCTCTCTTTTCTCCAGCGGGATGATCGCAAAACTAGAAAGGACACAAAATACTGCACAACAAATGTTGGTATTCAATGGCCAGCCTGGTATTCAACATTAAACTTAGTATTGAGTACAAGTACACTAATTTACCTTGGAAATCCACTGCCAATACCAAACTTGTGATTCAAAATCAACATTGGTGAATACCAGGCTTGAAATTGAATACCAAACATGCTTGTTAATGTCATTCTTGCTTGTAAAAACCAAATTTGGAATTGAATTCCATACCCCAGACTCCATACTCCAAGCCAAGTTCACGCAGTTCACCAAATTTTATATATGCTTTCATATTGACAAGAACTGGGTTGGGATTGTTTTATTTATGTCGAATTTTTGTTTCCGCTCAATATCTTAAGAACAAATAGACAGAATTTCACCAAACTTTGTATATGCATTAATAAGGTGTCATTTTTCGCAAATTTGTACAGAGTTATGTCCCTTGATTGATGTTAGAATTTCGTTTGAGAACTTGGCCTTTTTACCGCATGAAAAGCGCTGCAGCGGGGCGGGGCTATAGTCAGATTTTCTGACAATTCTAGTTTGTTTTATATTAGTGTTTTTACAAAGGGAGATATTTCAATTCTGGTAGTGCATGGTAGCGATTACCTGTAAAATGGGTAAAATGTTAAATAAAAAAATTATAGAAGGAAATGTGGACCAAAGTAATCCATTATGGCATGGTGATTTCAAGCATTTATTTTGAGGATTTTCCTTCCTATACCATCGTAAAGAAGTGCATGGTTTTGCTTGAAATCTTTAATCTGAATAGAAATCAGAATATTATCATGGTTGTATGGTAGTGTCATATTCAATAGCAAGGATGTTTTCAAAAATCATGACTGGGGTTCAAAATGAAAATAATCTGTTCAAAAATATTCTATATGCATATGGGCCCATCTTTTCATAAATTATATGTGTCGCTGTGCGGGAGGTAGGGTGCTTGATATTTGCTTATCTTTTTATATCATTTAAACTATGAAAACGTGCGTGCGACCAGCACAAAAACACTTTTAAATGTGTTATAAAATTGGGCCTCGTCGCGAGAAAACCTGTCTTTGTGGTTATCGACAAGACCCAGTCTACTCAGGTACAGAGACAAGCTAGAAATTTGAAATTTTGCTCGTAGCGAGCCTAGATATGATACTTTCAAATAAGCGAATAATAAAGGTGCTGATCAGACTGCGCGTATGCGCAGGCTGGTCTGCGCCTTTGTTGTTCGCAGCCCCCCGAAGACAGATTTTCTCGCGTCGAGGCCCAATTTAATAAGTCTGGTCATAAGAAAAACTGGCAATGTCACGTGAGAACAGCAAAGGCAAGAATCTGTCAACCCATCCACGCAGTCTGATCAGTGCCATTGTTATCGCCACCTGCACATAACGCAAAGAATAAATACTAGCTGTATCCACATTACCAAGATTATCGCTGGTCTCTGTAGCTTAGCAGATTGAACTAAATCAGTGACATATAATCTAATATAGGTCACTGACTAAATCTAACCTGAAAACACAGACTCGAAAGACAGATTTCTAGTGAGTTACGTACATCTCTCAAAATTGACCCTACCAAATGACATCCAGCAAAAAAAGCAGTTTCTGATATCATGACCTAATCATTCGTTGTGGGGTTCTTTGGATCACCTAAACATATGTTTAAACTGATGGAACAGAAAATAATCAAAATTTAACGCTAAAATTATTTTTCTTAATTTTCAAGTAAAACGTATGTTAAGGGCACTCAAAAGAACCGTCGCAATGAAACGATTCTTTTGAGCGCCCAAAACACCGTAGGACTGTCGCACGAAACCCAGAAATTTGTCGTCGTAGACAGGTGTACGACTGCCGTACGATTGATGTGAAACAGGCTTAACTTCAATGAGCATGATGTATGAGTGTCATTGCCCGATTTTCTAAATTACGAAACAGAAAGTTTCACCCAACTGGTATTTCCGATGAAGGAGCTGGATCGGTGGCTGTGAAGCAGTCTGATACAGTTGCATCACGATGCAGCCGCTGGGTGTTATACAATCCTGAGCAGATTTGACTCGTGCACATAGTATAGTCGTTTTACAGCCCTTCTGTTCCGAACATGTTTTTACTTACTTTACTAGCGTGCGAACAGTGAATGTTCATGCGAGACTGTCCATGCTCGACTGAGCATTCGCTGATCGCTTATGCGAACTACAAACCATTTACATAAGGGCGGAATACTTTAAATACCATTTCGGGCTTCTTTCTTGAACTGAATCATCGTATTTTGGGAATATTTGCATTTGTAAATAAATTTTAATGATAGGCATGATAGGAATACCTAATTAAGGATTAAAACATTTGCACACATATAAAGCAAATTGTGGGAAAAGGCGCCTAACTGCATCGTGCATTCATTAGTCTGCGCTAGGCCAAAGTTCCGACAGCAATCCTTTCGGCAGGCGACGTTTGTGGCCAGCATAATGAAAAGTCTGTGAATCGAATTCATCTTAATTGTCCAGGGACAGACATACGATTCCAGGATTACATGTGTATAAAATGGTTTCTGAGAATAAAGATGTGTCCACTATCAATGTTGGGGCCTTGGTTTGCTGATTTGAAGGGTTTGTTGACTTGTACAACCGATTCTCCGATTCCATTGGAGCTGTTGATAATGACGCGCGCGTGGTCCGAAAGATACCCATGTCGTTAGAAAACATATATTTAGTACCATAGGCCCGAGCTTATAAAGCTTTATTATTCATGCTAAAGTCAGCTCAACAATTTTTGGCATTTTAACATTTAATAGGATAACTTTCATGTAAAGTTGAGTTTAAGTTGATCATGAATATTGCTTTATAACATCGGGGCTGCATTCAGATTCTGCATAGCTAGAACATTGAATTACTGGACGTACCAGGTATATCTAGACTGATAAGACTGCATGAATGTGCAGATTGACATGTGTTAAATGCAAGGTTATCAACAGTTCAAGACGATATATAATAATATTATTATCATAATTAGTATATTTTGTCTAATATTTGACATTTTAATGGCATTTAATAATCTTATCAATCATAATTTTGGGTGAAATATTGTACAAACTGGTACAAAATATGTATTTTTTAATAATAATAAGCTAGTTTGGTGTTGTTTTTTGCATGTTATAACAAACAAACGAACATTGTTCTGCGCGTCGCTAATTTATCAAGTTAAACCAGGCCTAAAATGTGCTGCATTGTAACACAATTCTTTTATTAAATGACAAAATATAAAATACACTGGTACAATTTGTACCATGTCAAATAACATAGTTGCATTAAATTTGATGAACCATCCATTAGGCTTAGCTGAACTATAAAATATCTGGGTCTTCACTGTTTGCCAAAGCAATCGTTTTAAACCACCCTTACCAACTTTTACAAGAAATATCACGTAATGTGAACGTTCTACACTAATGCAGGTGGTATAAAATAGTTATAGCATGATTTGTCGACATGTACGTGAGATAATCCACTCGCTAAAGCTAGTGGATTATCTCCACGTAGATGCGTAAAAACCATGCTATAACTATGACATGTAATGAGCTTCCAGAATTATACAGAGTTTGAAATTAACAAAGGCGGAACCTATATAAGTCGACATTTATCAGTAAAAACGGTAGTTATTTTATATATTATTCAAACTTTAACCTAATCAAAACTGACATTATCTGCAGTTTCAGTTTACAGAGTTTTAATTAACATGATAAAAAGCATCGCTTGTAACTGCATGTTACTACCAACACATTTATATCACGTAAAGCGAGAAAAACGCCCATCACACGATAGTAACTAGGTTTTATATCGAATTTCTTCAGAAAAGTACAGGTAGAGCCCCCAGCCCCTCCACCGCCACCCTAGCTGACCTATTGTTGACTAAATAATAATAAAAGGGTACACTGAGCATGATCATGCTGCAGAATTTTCCACAGATATTCAAAGTAACTTGCGGTGAATGCTCAGTCGAAGGAAAATGTCACTGGTTCATTTTATATAGAGCACAAAGAAAGCATTTTGAAAATCATTATTTCTCAAAATGATTAAAAAGACACGTTTGGGTATTTTCTCTCTACTGAGCATCGGATGCCTTTTGGTTTACGGAAGCATGCTGGAGCTACATTATTGCAGCCTTGGAAAACGAGACTGAAGGCAAAACGAAATGCAAGGACTATTCAAGGACCCCTTTGCAGATTAACTCTTTGCCTACTCGGTAATTTTGCATGCTTTTTCGTCGTCTGCTGATTTGTTTTTCTCGACAATAACTTTTTCGAAAATTTCTTTCAGGAGCACTACCAGAGTGTAAACTAGTTTGGATCCAGATGACATACTGTCGAACCTGATCTGGGTCCAATCTATTTGCAAAGGGTATCAGCAGACGGCACTAGTAAGTAAAGAGTTAAAAACAACAACAAACAATCCAAACACGGTTTTATGAAAATACTGAAAAATCTCAGAATTAAACTTTAAAAAAATGTGTTTTTTAGATTAAAAAAACTCGGAAACTATCTGAGTGGTTTTTCTAATAGAATTGGGTGTAGGATATAGTGTAGTTGGTTGTCTTGAATAGAACTAGAAAATGGAGATGTGTCTTAAAAAGCACTTGAAGTTTTAGGGAGCGCAGTGGCTCAGTGGGTAGAGTGCTTAACTCGAGACCGAGGGGCCACGGGTTCGAGTCTCACTGGCGTCACTGCGTTGTGGTCCTTGAACAAGACACATTTATCCTAGCTTAGTACTGGTTCAACCCAGGAAGACCCGTCCCTGTTCAACTGAAAGATTGTTTGATGGGACGTAAAGAATCAAATCAAACAAACAAACAAACTTGCAGCTTTATATGGATATGGAAGAAAGTCAGTTGTGTAGCAAAGATAAAATTCTAATGCTCTTACTGTATTCTTAGAGCAGGGCAGCTTTCGGAGAATTTGCTCGTCTTAATATAAATTAAATTATATGAGGTCTATTGTCTTCAATATATTTTTTAGCAGATTTTTTTCAGACCTAGTATGCCATATAGTATGGATAAAATCTTGTACTGTTTAACATCTCAGCAAATACGTACTGGGTTAAGGCATATATGGTATCAATACGTATTACATTTCATAGAAAATAGTCTTTACCAGATAATATTTTCTGCATTGCATTGTAAAACACCCTTATTTTTTTATAAGGCTTTGGAAGGTCTTTCTATATAAGGTCGACATTGAAACTCCCTGCACGATCTACATACAGTCGAATCTCGTAAATTGGAAGTCCTAGAGGGTTTATTTAATTTGAAGAATTGAAAGTTCGAATTATAGGGAGTCGACATAAAACTATATAGCCCCCAAAAATGATTATTTTATTTTTTCCTGTCAAAACATTTCCTAACAAAACATACGTTTTGGTGCGTGAAAATTGTATAGATTTTTCTTCTTTGCTAATAAATTGAGGTTAATCCCAGCAAGCTGGGATATAATACAAATGCTCAACATGTTAGTTACAAATGTGTCATCCAAAGTATGTGTGTACATCACTAGACCTACAGGCGCACATGTGCACTCCCGTGAAATGTGTTACAGCGTATCTGCTGGTGCCTTTGCATTTCAGTTTAGACGATAGAAAATCGGACCTGATCTGGATCAAAAATCTTTTGCCACTCTGATGGTATGCCTGATCTTTTCAAAACAGTTAGTTTTGAAAAGACTGGGACCCAGTAATACATTGTTATTTTGGGTCCGAGGAAAAGATCAGCAGACAACAAAACACACAAAAATACACAAACAAAAAACCAATAAAAAACAAAAACAACAACAACAACAGCAACAAGATAATCCAGCATGCAAAAAGTCTTAAGCCAAGGTCCGAGATAAGCCACATTTTTTAGTTAAAATGTGTTTTTGTCTGCTCAATAGAACCGTCTCAATGAGAAGAGACGGTTCTTTTAATCACAAAACACATGTTTTGGTTGAGAACTAAGAAAAAGCCTGAATTAGGAAGAAACTTACCTTTTACAGAATTACTGGTACATAGACAAATTGACAATACAGAGAATACTACATCCAGCACTATATTATATATTTTCATTTTACAACAACTTCCGTTTTTCATTTACATTGTAGAAATGTATCGCACACACTTTTTTATTTACAATTTTAATTTATATTTTATCTAGACATCCACATCGTTATATCCAATATTATAACATAAAAGCACAGGTGGCAGCAGCCGACGGTAATAATCCGATAAACAATGATTTATCTGTCCTTTTCATTAACTCAGACGGCGTGGTCAATGATAAATAAGTGGCCAGACTCCCCGACTGACCATGATACGGCGAGCGACAGCGTAAAGAGTCACATGTCGTGTTGCGCCCGCCCTTTGACAGTTTTAAACTATATCTTCTCAGTCAGTATCGAGGTATTATCATGGACCACTATACCGTGGTATAATAGTCACAGTATTTGAATACGAACTTCATACACTATTTGAATTAGTTCATATGAAAACGACACTTATCGCATTTGCGCGTATGCGCGAGAAACCCCATTATCGGGATTGATGACCTGGCATTGAGGTTACTGTATAAAACTTTTTTCATGCTCAACTCAACTGGGCATGGAATTTATCCTGCTCATAAATGTTAAAATGCCAACAATTGTTGGCATTTTAACATTTTATGAGCAGGATAAATATAGCATCTGAGAGTTTAAAAGCAAGAAAATCGTAGTTGAAATTTCAGTTGAGTTGTTCATGAAACTTTTTTATAACCTCGGGGCCAGTTTATGCTCAAATTCGTCAGCTCATTTACACAGACTAGCTAAAGTATTGAAAGTTTGAATTGCTCAAGTAAAGTGTAGCTGTTGTGCTTAATAACAATGACGCTGATCAACCTACGCTAAAGCACATGCTGATCTGCGTATTTGTTGTTCGCATACAACAGACAGTGGGCTCTGGCGTGCATGGGTGCCTATCTAATGGGGTATGGTGTCAAGTTAAATCCATTTTAATATTTTGTGCTCCGACTTCGGTGGGCCAAGAAAAAAAACTGCCCAAAACAACGTTTTCGACCGTAAAAATATGCATTTTGGTGATCGAAAATATGAGATTAGCGTTCGACGGATGCTGTCATGGCAATCGAAAAAAGTTGTATTTGATAGAATGTGTGTCAGAAACAAAAATGAATTTATTAACCCATATACATATAAGTCTATCGTTCCTTTTGTGGGACATATGCAAACAGTGCAGATCCAGATCAGATGCCAGATCAGATGCCGTAGAACGCGGTGTCTGATCAGGTTCTCCACTTTTTGCTTAGAGAATGTTATATTCAAATTTGAACAAAAATGAAAAATACCACCCAACAACCCTTAAATCTTATATGGACTGGTCCAATTGATAACGTGAGAAAACAACTCTTCGTGCATATGCGGACAATTTGGGTCCGCACACGGCTGATATCAGTTTCTTTTTTTTGTATTTTTTGTCACCGTAAGGATACTGCTATTCCTTATAAACGCCAGGGCCACCGTTTTGCGCATGTATACTTTTTTCGCGTAAATAAGTGTCTGCAGAATATAGTACATCTGAATGTTGGAGATTGTAGCTGCTAGTTTTTGTAGCTGAGTGCGTAGGTATGATCCTAACCTTATCGCAAGCAGTTAGGCTAATTTTTGTACTATTCAACTTAATACCCGAGTCCAAATTAACCCATATAAGCATCGCGTTCTTTTTATGGGACACAGGCAAACATTACAGACCCAGATCAGACGTCTGACCAGGGTCTCCACTGTTTGCTTACTGACCGTTCTATTTTGAATGAAAATGAAAAATGCCACCCAGCAACCCTTAAAACGGAAATGGACTGGTCCAATTGATAAGAGAGAGGAGCTCCATTCGGCACAAATGGGTAAACAGGCTTGTAAAAAACTTTGGTTGATATTTTTTTTACAATTTCAGACTTATTGCATGTTTTCTAAATGGAACTTCAAGCGTTATCTCTAAATGCATTTTATGTTTTTTGTTTTATGTTCTAAGGCGGTGGTTCTGTTGTTGTTGTTTTTTTGTTTATTGTTACTCCCATTGTGGGAGTCTGTAATTGTTCTATGTTTTGTTGTACGTTACTTTATATCCATTCTAGTATTGCAATCATCTTGATGGGGAAGAGAGAGCTGATTGCTTTGCTTAATTTGTCTTCCTGGTGTCTCGTGATGGTTGAGCGGCTCTTCCGGTTGTCTGCAGTTTGTGATTGTGGTATTTCCTGATCATACTCACTTACTATTTTTTTGTCTTCTGCTGATTTTTTAATATCAACGAACACACACACACACACACACACACACACACACACACACACACACACACACACACACACACACACACACACACACACACACACACACACACACACACCAACCCACTCACACACAAACTCCCATGAATACGAACGGTTTTGGATCCAGACCAGGCCCGACGAAATTTGGGGCCTGATCTGGGTCTTTACCGTTTGAAAAAGGTTTTCAAAAGACGACCAAAAGGTGTTTTTTTTGCAAAATATGAAGAATTGTGCTTGAAGTGTGCACTGGCTTAACTCTTAGTCTGCCAGTGCCGTCTGCTGATAACCTATGCAAACTGTGTGTACCCAGATCAGGCAGGACAGAACGTCGGGCCTGATCTGGATCAAAATATTTGACACTCTGATGGTATTCCTGAAATAAAATTTGGAAAAAGTTAATTTCGGAAAAATCAGCAGACGACAAAAATGCGAAAAAAATCCAAGCATGCACACTATTTAAAGGTGGCAAAGTTCCAGTCTGATAGTTATCTGCCATTCAATTTAGAAGTAGATACGCTCTTTTGAATATTATTAATAAAATTTATGAATATTTTGTAGGGTATACTGCTATATCATGTCAACTGTTCAATTGTCGACTGCTGATAACCTTTGCCAGATCAGGACCGACAGAATTTCGGTCCTGATCTGGATCCAAAACCGTTAACATTGTGATGTGATCCCAAAAGAATGTATTTTGAAAAAAAAATATTTACAGGCGCTTTAAAGCTTAATACATAGCCGAAACATCGCCGATCGCGAGTTTATATGCACATCTTATAAATACTTTATAAGGACTTGTTACTTATACTCTTAAGCAAAAGACAACTGGGAGTTGTTTGTTATTTTCACAGTCCTTCAAACCCTGAGTGGATAAGCTTTGCCTTTTCAGCCTGACTTTATACGTACCCTGCGTGAATTAGATTGACACTTTCTGACTTTATACATACCCTACGTGGATTAGATTGACACTTTCTGACTTTATACATACCATGCGTGGATATGTTTGACATTATCCACTTCATGATACCCCGCGTGGATTAAATTGCCGCTTTCAGACTCTATGGATACCATGCGTGGAATAGTTTATGCCTACCCGCCTTGGATTAGATTTTATACATACCCTGCGTGGATAAGCTTGACACTTTCCGACTTTATGCATACCCTACGTGGATAAGATTGACAGTTTCAGACTTAATGCGTATTCCGGCCGTGTGGAATAGATTCGCACTTTCCGACTTTATGCATACCATGCATGGATACGCTTTAATCTATACACTTTGTGCATATGCTTGACATTTATATTTTGACTAAATGCATATATTTTGACGATACTGTCGGCTCCACACGCATAGAGCTAATGCTAGACTCTTAGAGACTTATTGCATACCGTGGGTTGATTGCATACCATGTGTGGATAAGTCATCATACTTCCACAGATAATTTATACCCTGGATGTATTGGCTTGACACTTTCAGGGTCAATATATACACTATGTGGACAGGACTTAATGCATACACTGCGTGGTTAGGCTTGGTAATGCAGACTTAAGACACACACTTGGTGGGTAGGCTTTGTACTCTCAGACTTACAGCATAAATCATGTGGAAAGGTCTGACTCATTCAGTCTTGGGGCATGCCACATGTAGATAGTAGGCTTTGCAGATATACTTTAAAACACTAGATGGATAGGATTGTTACTTTCATACATAAGACATACACTGGATGTATATGCTCGACATTTTATGACTATAATGCATATACTGTGGGGGTGGGATTGACAATTCCATACTTAATACGAACAATGCGTGAATAGACTTGATACTTTGCAAACTTAATGCATAAAGTGGGTGGATATACTTGATTTTCGTTGACTAAATGCATTCACTGGTTGGATAGGCTTGCCTCTTTTAAGCTTAATGCATATCCCAAGTGGATAGGCTTGCCAATTTGCTGACTTAATGCATATCCCGAGTGGGGAGGCTTTACACTTTTGCTGAGTTAATAATACACTGGTTGGATAGGCCTGATATTTTTGAGTTAATACATACCCTGGTTGGATAAGATTGACATGTTTTGACTTAATACCAGGCTTGATATTTCTTGTTTTAATGTATTTACTGGTTGAATAGGTTTGATATTTTTTGGCTTAATACATACACTGGTTGGATAGGCTTAGTAGTTTTTGAGTTGATAGATACACTGGTTAGATAGGTTAGATAGTAGTATTTTGACTTAATAATACAAACAATGAATGGATAGTCCTGATATTTCTTTAGTTAATACATACACCGGTTGGATAGGATTGATATTTTTGAGTTAATACATACACTGATCGGATAGGCTTGATCTTTTTTTACTTAATACATACACTGGTTGTATAGGCTTGACATTTTGTGAGTTAATGCATTTGCTGGTTGGATATGCTTGATATATTTTAGTTATTGCATACACCGGTTGGATTTATATTTTTTCAGTAAATACATACACTGGTTGGATAGGCTTGATATATTTTGAGTTAATACATACATTGGTTGGGTAGGCTTGATATAGTTTGAGTTTATACATACATTGGTTGGATAGGCTTGATATATTTTGAGTTAAAACATACATTGGCTAGATATGCTTGATATATTTTGAGTTAATTCATACATTGGTTGGATAGACTTGATATATTTTGAGTTAATACATACATTGGTTGGGTAGACTTGATATATTTTGAGTAAATACATACATTGGTTGGATAGACTTGATATATTTTGAGTTAATACATACATTGGTTGGGTAGACTTGATATATTTTGAGTTAATACATACATTGGTTGGATAGACTTGATATATTTTGAGTTAATACATACATTGGTTGGATAGGCTTGATATATTTTGAGTTAATTCATACATTGGTTGGATAGACTTGATATATTTTGAGTTAATACATACATTGGTTGGGTAGACTTGATATATTTTGAGTTAATACATATATTGGTTGGGTAGGTTTGATTTCTTTTACTTTATACATACATTGGTTGGATAGGCTTGATATTTCTATATCCGCGATGTTCGACCCTCCGGATATATTGTAATCTTTCTCCTCCATACACGAATCCTTTTTAACTATTTGACCAAGGATGTTCATTTTCGATTCAATGGTAATTCTAGTGAATTCTGTATTCTTGTCAGTAACATTTGTTGGAATTTCTTATTTTTTGAAAATTAGAGATAACACCCAGATGTAGCAACCCCAGATCTTTTTTCAAGTGATCATATTTCATTGTTTATTAATAACATACAACTGGGAAGCTTTCCAAAATAGTTTCTTATTTGGGTGTATATTTTATGGGAGGAAAATTATAAACATTTTGAGTCTCTTGACTGGATTATCCAATCAACAAAGCGCAGGCTGTATCTTAATCTCTAATCTTGTTATATTTTTGACTCCAATATATTTACCCTGTTACTAAGTTCAACTGTCCACAGAGACTCACTGTTAGTGTAAGTGGTCAAGTGTCAAAATGTATGAACAGAACAATTAAGTGATAATTACCCTTATTGTGATCAAAACTTTTGTTTCTTTGAAGCTGATATTGGATTGTAGCAAAATTCACACCATTTCAAAGCTCATTTAATTACCTTAAAATGATTTTTAGATAAAACAAAATATTTGACTTAAATAAAGTGGGATAAAATACCTTACATGTCAACACTTCCTAACTATATTTTGACTATTCAATGTTCATCTGGGATTGCCAGTGCTGTAAGCCGTTTATTGATATAAAATCAAAGTCTTTATTTGAAAGTTTCACAGCCTATCTTGCATGTTCCTTAGTCAAATAACAGTCTTAACAAGCAAGTTGAACAAAAGAAAATTGTGAATGGAGATAGCTTATGGAAACACATCCTTTTGATGTGTATCTCATTTCTCTATTGGTGACCGGACGAGAACCGGTGTTTTCAACGTGATATGGCCGTAGACATCTGAGTGGTGAAAATTAACATTTATAAACCATACAAACTCTATGCAGTAAAGTGGTCAAAGGGAGACTACGCTTTGGCGCAGTGACAGTCATCAGGAATCGGATTGGATGATATAATTTACCAGTTAAAACATAAAGAAATCACAGAACACACACAATACTCCTGGAGCAGAACATTTAACAACTTCAAGCACTGGCACTGTAGCTTATAATTTATAACAAAGGCGGAGGTCAACCTGCAGTTGCTGACAATTGCACCCAATCATATTTAGGGATACAGGTTTGAATAAGTCTTTGGACTTCCTTCTGAGTCCCGTTTGTAAAATGCTCATATATTTTATTACTGTGTTGCTTTGTAAGTATTTATGTATTGTACAAATGAAATAAAGTTTAAACGAATCATATTTAGGTATTGTTGTATCTGCATGCTCATACCTCAGACCACAGGCATCTCATTGGTCAATATTGAAAATGACAAGGAAAGCTCCCTGCTTATCTTTTCACATCATAGAATATGCGTTTCTTATGTTCAGTGTGGTACTATTTACATGGGCCAGCACAGGAGATGCTGGTTATATTGCATATACAAACAGCGAATGCTCAGATGAGCCTGCGCATCTCTACAGTCTCGCCACAACCCCAGCGGCACATATACATAAAGTATGGAAGTGGATGAAGACACAGGTGAAAAGAAGACATGTAGGCCCACTGCACAGCCGCGCATGCATCTTTCAAGCGCGACCTTACGCATATGTGATAATTACCAAAGTCGCATGTGCTGGCCCATTACATTGTAAACATTGCAGAAGTAGCTTCACGAAAAAATACCCATTTTCGTTGGCTCAATATTATAAGTAAATGGTGTGCTACTTAATAAACATGTAACAATTGATACATGGTCGTTGAAAAACACAACAATTAAACACATGAATTGAAAACGGGTGGAAAGTGAGAGAAAAAAAATGGCAGAAAAAAAAAAGTCTACAGCACCCGGTGCGCCCAGACAACTGCCCGTCCAAGTAGGTATCCGTTCCTCAACGGACCAATGGTTGAGCGCTGTTAAGCAGCTCGTTTGCTCAACAGGCCAATCATTGAGCGACGTTAAGGAGACAGCCTTCCTCAACGGACCAATGGTTAAGCAGTATCTTTGACATGCGCGGAAAACGTCATTATCCAAGATGGCGGCGCCCATGAAATGAGAATTGAGACCAGGAAGACTGAATTAAATTGCAAATTATTTTAGTTTCCATCGATTAAAAATCTTGTGAGTGATACCGTTGTGTTGTTTGTACTCTATATATTTGATCTGAAAGCAGTTGCAGATGTAAATAGTCGATATCCAAGAGTTTTCGAACGTCGAAAGTTTCAGTTTTCAAAACGCGTAACAGACTGCTTTGACGAGTTTAAAAACCAGGAAAATCGACAAAGGTAAGGTTGAGGTAAGTTTTTAGCAGTATACTACAAGGCCGCCTACACACTTTTGTAAGAATTGAATGCCTAAGGGGTTCAGGGGTCTTTAAAATCTAAGTAGGTCACCCCACCCCACCCACATGCGTTGGTCCATATTCTGGAGCATAGAAAGTGCTCCTCAGCTGCTGTGTTTGACTAGCCAGTCACTTTAATTCTTGATATACAATCTCTCTGCACAATCCGTAATTGTATACGGGGTCTGTAGATCAATTGTTGCAGTGACATGCAAACAGATGAGCAGTGAAGGCCCAGATCAGAATTGTCTATATTTTTTGTCATTCTGTCTGCATGGTTCATAAACAGGAGTATGGTTAGGTAACTGCTTGAGCTACCTGTCAATATTGATGGTGTTCACTAAATGAATTGATTGATTCGCATGTTACTGACATTAATTTCGTGTTCCTCAGAATTGATCGGCTGTTCTCCACAATTGATGGTCTGTTCCCCACAATTGATCGGCTGTTCCCCACGATTGAAACTCTACCTCAAACTGTCTTACAAATGGTACAAATTTGATTATACAGTCCAACAGTCTGCTACTATACAGCTCAGGGTTAAGACATGAGACGCATGTTACATTGAATGTCATGCAAATATTTACAAGCCATTTGATATGAATGCGTATTTATGAATAGTTTTTCTTATTTGTCAACCAAGGCATATGTTGTGCGCTCTAAAAATAACCGTCTCAATGAGACGGTTCTTTTGAGCACCCCAAAACAGCTGAAATACCCCATCTCATTGAGCTTGTCGAGAGAGACGGTTCTTTTGAGCACCCAAAACAAATGTTATATATATGAAAGGTAAGAATTTGAAAGTAATGCCATTACGACTCCTATTCATGTAAATAGGCATTAAATGACTCTTAAAAACATAATGTTTGGGTCCTGATCGGGCCCGACATTTTGTACGGCCTGATCTGTGTCCGTTCTGGTTGCACAGCAACTCAGCAGACAATACTACTAGTAGGTAAAGAGGTAACCGATATAGATATAGTTCATGTTTATAAAAACTGTATGGCTTACTGTATATTGTATGTGCTTTCATTTCTTTTTTTTCTCTCTACAATTTTTAGATATGGTGGATTGACTATTTATTATAGCGACAGGACATGGATACTGTGGAATAGGATTTTTTCTAGAAAAGCAAGAATGGAAAATGCGAATGGATGGTTTTATAGAGACAGGATATGGATAGAATGCGGGTCAACTCGACCTTGAGTCAAGTCGGCCTGAGTCAAGTCGGCCGAGTTAACTCGGCCCGCGGTCATCTTGGTCTGGTCCTATATAGCCTATTTTTCAATTAAGGGTGCCAGTACTATCCTGGTTTTGTACATGTTTGTGTTTTATTAAAAAAAAAAGTTCAACAAAAGTTTGAGGGAATAACAGCGTTATGAAGTCGAACCCCTTAAGTAGTCAAGATTGACAGACCAAGATATAGTAAACGGTAGCATTAGTAAGATGCAAACTAAGAGAATATAGTATCATAGACAGAATTCATTACAATATAAATGATAAGAGAGGCGGATAAGGAATATATAGTTTTGCATCGCTTATTCATTTTAATAAGAGAAAAATCAGCGGCACCTTTCATGTTAGGCCAAGTTATTTTGATCAAACTTTTAATCGCAATCGCCGTTTTTATTCTAGAATACTAATGCTAAGAAAACGATAATTGCCCTGTTTGCAAGATATTGGAAGCCAGTGCTTGACAAAGTGTGAAAACTTTTATTAAACAATATTTACCTTTAATCAATTAGCAATTAGGCCTAAGTTCACCCCAAATTCGATCAATTAATAGCTTGATTGCCATGTTTGTCAATTATTGTCCAATATTTATCTTTAATTTAGTCCGAAAGAGTATACAAAACTTCGGACCCAGTAATAAATTATTATGTTATATTTGGTCTGAGGCAAAATTCAAACCACAACCGTGAATGCTCTAAAAATACACCGGGCCGAGTTGACTCAGGCCGACTTGACCCAGGGCCGAGTTGACTCAGGGGCCGACTTGACTTCAGGCCGAGTTGACCCGCTACCTATGGATACAGAGGAATAGGATATTTTCTGGAAAACCAAAATTGGATCCTGCACATGTATGGTATTATAGAGTCAAGATATGGATTCAGTGGAATAGGATTTTTTCTGGAAACCCAAATTGGATGGTTTAATAGGGACAGGATATGGATACATTGGGATAGGATTTTTTCTATAACTAATTCCAATAAAGATTATGATCACCTCTAGACGGAAATGGCAGTCAGGTCGCTTTATTGTTGTTGGGGCTGGTCTTGCATGTAAGTCTGATCAGCTTTGATGAACATATAATGTATTTGACTGAATGCTACAATAAACCATAGAAACCTACAGGAACAATGGCAGTGAGGCACACTTCAAAGTGTACTATATTTCTTTTAGCTTAAGGCCAGATTTGATATAATGATCACAGGTAAATAATATGGAAAATGGAACCTTCAAAAATAGAGAGAACCTACTAATGTGAAAACAGCATAACTGTTTTCATTTAGTATGTTTATGAGAATTGGTGCAACAAATCTCATGCCCCTTAGCATAGACAAGTGGCATTTTGCTTGCTTCCAGAAACAATAAATTGAAATAACTTTCTTAGCCATCAATATATTTTGGAATCTCAAAGAACCATCTCATTGAGACGGTTCTTTTGAGTACCCACAACATATGTTTTGGTTGTGAAATAAACAAACAATTTTTAATTACGCATTCTTATATGGAGGCCTGGACCCTGTCAAGTTTCTTTAACTCTTTTCTTGCTAACGGTGAATTTTATCATCTGCTGATAACCTTTGCAAACAGTTTGGACTCAGATCAGGCCCAACAGAATGTCGGTGTTGGTCCTGATCTGGGTCCAAACTGTTGAGATTATCACTACTACTACTACTGCCACTGCTACTACTACTACTGCTACTGCTTCTGCTGCTGCTACTACTACTACTGCTGCTGCTGCTACTACTACTACTACTACTACTACTACTACTACTGCTGCTGCTACTACTACTACTACTACTACTACTACTACTACTACTACTACTACTGTTACTACTGCTACTAGCACTACCACTGCTACTGCTTCTTTTTTTTTTATTTGATTCTTTACGTCCACTCAACAATCTTTCAGTTATGCGGGAGGGGTCTTCCTGGGTTGAACCAGTACTAAGCTAGGATAAATGTGTCTTGCTCAAGGACCACAACGCAGTGACACGGGTGAGGCTGGAACCCGCGGCCCTTCGGTCTCGAGTCAAGCACTCTACCACTGAGCCACTGCGCTCCCAACTGCTACTGCTTCTGCTGCTGCTGCTACTACTGCTACTGCTTCTGGTGCTGCTACTACTACTACTGCTGCTGCTGCTGCTGCTGCTGCTGCTGCTACTACTACTACTACTACTACTACAAAACAACAATATCTTCTACTGCAAATACTATCACAACACTTCTACTACCATTACTACAGCAGCAGCAGCAACTACAACTATCACTGCTGCTACTACTACTACAAACAACAGCTTCTTCTACTACTGCTGCCACTACTACAAAAACAACAACAATAGCTACTATTTCAACAACTAATCCTACTACAACGCTTCTACTACTAGTCTACAACAACAACAACTGTTACACCACTTCTACTACTAATAGAACAACAGCAACTACAACTTCTGCTACTACAAACAACAACAACAACAACAACAACTTCTACTACTGCTACCTATACTACAAAACAACAACAATAACTACTATTACAACTACTAATTCTATTACAACACTTCTACTACTACTACAACAACAACAACAACTGTTACACCACTTCTACTACTACTAGAACAACAGCAACTGCTACTGTTACAACAACTTATACTACTGCTATCACAACTACAAAAACAACAATAACTACTATTACAACTACTAATCCTATTACAACACTTCTACTAATACTACAACAACAGCATGTAAATGTAATGTCAATACTTTACTGGCTATAATAATGATACTTGCGTTAGACAAACTAAGAAAAGTCACTGTGACCTTGAGCTTGTCATCTGACCTAGTTTTTAGAAAAATATGTGTCTAATGCTATACCAATTTCTTTGGGGGCATTCGTCACGTTCCTGTGACATGTCTTGTCCTCTTCAGTGTGCTGCTACTACTACAACAAAATAATGTCAACAGGAGCAACATTAAAATTGCTACCAAAATTAATACACTTCTGCTGCTGAAGCTGTTGCTGCTACTACTACTACTTCTCCTACAGAGAATGTTTGTTATATTTTTTGTAATTGCAATTTGTTCTAAATTATTGGAGGTAGAGACTTGAAACTTTGTAGGTGCATAGGCCAAATTATGCAGAGGATAATGGGTAAGACTGTTCTGACCTTGATCACAAGGTCAAGGTCGAATGTCAGATCATGTATTTTAATGTAAATGCATATCCTCTTAAAGGATTGAACGTAGCAACTCCATACTTTGCAGTTGTATACATGTCACATTTTGTATAGCATATTGTTCAATGTTTCAAGTGACCTTGACCTCCATATCTGGGGAAAAGGTCAAATGATGTATTTTCTTGTAAAAGCACCACTTGGTTATTGAAACAAGCCAGTATTTGCGATGGTGTAGCGTTGATTGCAGTCAAGTATATGTTTACTCACACATTTCTTCCGAAAATGACGAAAATTTGATCAAGATCCGGCAAAAATGATGAAAGAGATCCATAAAACATATGTAAGGGTGGACCACAAAACGTCATACAAAGGGGAAACAATGCACGTTGCTCTGCTAATTAATTCAAAATTTAAAAGTTTATGGTATTGGTAATCAAGATGATTTATTCCTGAACAAGCTGGCGTTTATTTTGTCAAAATCGCCCCATTTTTGACGAAATTGCAAGCTTTTATAGATGACCCCTATTGATTTTCCTGAAATGATGATCTGATCATCACAGTTGAGCGATACCCGCTCAGGGGGGTTATAACCTATTCCCAGGCGGTCACCCATCCAAGTACTAACCGGGCTCGACGTTGCTTAACTTCGGTGATCGGACGAGAACCGGTGTTTTCAACGTGATATGGCCGTAGACATCTGAGTGGTGAAAATTAACATTTATAAACCATACAAACTCTATGCAGTAAAGTGGTCAAAGGGAGACTACGCTTTGGCGCAGTGACAGTCATCAGGAATCGGATTGGATGATATAATTTACCAGTTAAAACATAAAGAAATCACAGAACACACACAATACTCCTGGAGCAGAACATTTAACAACTTCAAGCACTGGCACTGTAGCTTATAATTTATAACAAAGGCGGAGGTCAACCTGCAGTTGCTGACAATTGCACCCAATCATATTTAGGGATACAGGTTTGAATAAGTCTTTGGACTTCCTTCTGAGTCCCGTTTGTAAAATGCTCATATATTTTATTACTGTGTTGCTTTGTAAGTATTTATGTATTGTACAAATGAAATAAAGTTTAAACGAATCATATTTAGGTATTGTTGTA